>JAQISU010000015.1:1800000-2220000 GCA_029339505.1 Unio delphinus
GAAGTGTTTATTTCATTTTATTGACCTTGATAATTGTTCAGTTGAAGTGCATCAGGCAGGTGCTTTCTAAATCAGTTGATTGTGTTTGCAAATCAGATTAGCATGGTCCTAGTTAAGTGTATATCTCATGGTCCTAGTTAAGTGTATATCTCATGGTCCTAGTTAAGTGTATATCTCATGGTCCTAGTTAAGTGTATATCTCATGGTCCTAGTTAAGTGTATATCTCATACCTGATTTACATTTACTAGTTATATACATTAACAGAAAATTCTTTGTTTTCAACATACAGGTTGTGTTATGATTGTCTAACCTCACATAGTGTATGGAATTTGCCTTGCTTTTTTGCCTCATCTTTGAGAAAATGAGATGTAGAAAAAACTATTCGATCAGTATCTTATATTCATCCTTGATCTGTAATTGACTGGTATGCTATTGAAAAATTAGTTTTGACAAGTTATCTAAATCATCCTATATGTTATAAATTTAAAATATTTTATCCCATAGCATCACAATTTAAAGAAATTATGAAATATCAGTAAAAATGTTTTGCTTTTTTTTAAAATACATGTTAAGCGAGCTATTAACAAGATGATGCAAGTAAATGTTAATATTTTAGAGAAAAAAAGCTGGTTTTGTCAATATAATATAAATTAGGCAACATATATATATATATATATATATATATATATATATATATATATATATATATATATATATATATATATATATATATATTCTATCATGTATGCAAAATGTTAGTTTCATGTTTACATGTACTGGTTCAGAGCAAGTTGTATGATTTTCATTTTTCAGGATACAGTAAAGTACTATTCTGTTTAAAAACAGTCATGAGTTGAAGTTGCAGTTATTGTTGTCTACTTGAGTCATGTTGAAACAAGGTGTTGTTCAGGAGAAGATATCTGACCTTACGGTAATGAATCAGCTTCCACCTCTGAGGTCAGTAGATAATTACTTCTATGAATCACTTGACTTCATTTAATAATTACATTTTAGTTGCCTAATATTTTCCATGTTTAATGCATGTCATATTACATTTATCATGCTCCACTGTTAGACATAATCAGAAAACTGTCACACTGCCAACATCTAAGCGATATAACTGAATTTTTTTTTAAAGCTATTTAACAATCCGAATCACACACACACACACACACACACACACACACACGAGGCAGAAACAAAGTATTAATTTTTATTTTTCTTAGCTTTTTGGCTCAGAAGTTTTCCTCTCCATTACAAATTTTGCAACCACATTTGAAGGACCCCATGGATTTAAATAAAATTTAGTCTCAGTACAGTGAAACCTGTCTTGAGAGATCACTGCTTTTTGAGACCACCTGTCTTGAGAGACCATATTCTCAATGCATTAATTTATGATTATATTGCATTGTGACCTGTTATGATAGACCACCTGTCTTGAGAGACCATAATTTTATGGCAGAAAGGGTGGTCTTTCAAGACAGGTTTTACTGTATCAAGTAACCTGGGTCAGTTTTGATTTTCACTCTTTTCTTAAATGGAGTTTTGGCCCCTGTTTAAACTGGAATCTTGACCTTGAATGTTAAATTTGCTTCTTCATTAAAACTTTTGAAGGGATTTTCTACATTGAAACAAATTTAAAGTAAGGTTCTATTTTCACCAATTTTGTCTTAAAATGTTACTGAATTATGGCCCATGTATGACTTGGAAGCTTGTCCTTGCATACTGAAACTAGGTTTCTTTATTTATTCCGTATTAGCAGGAAACTCGTGTTTTTAATTAAATTTTACATAGAAATTGTTGCTGTTTTCTTTTCACCATCATTTTTAGACATTTTTGCATTTTTTTTTCTATTTCTAGCTGTATTTTCCCAAATATTTGTCTTATTATGCATTCAACATTATTGAAACACCAATGGTGAAAATGTATGACTTGTGCTGCTTGACAATAATAATTGATTATTGCAAAGGAATGTACCCATGATGACTTATAAGATGTCTTTTATTTTAATCCTATTGCCATCTCTCTTGAAAATTAAGGCAACAAAATTGTTGAAATTAAAATTTCAGTATTGGAGCAGTTAGCAGCACTAAACCAGACCAGCTTGGTGACATCTAAGTTGAAATATGCACTCATCTCATTCTTTCTATCTACAGTACATTGCCTCAGTGGTCAAGAGTCAACACACTGGATCGGGGACGCTACCCCAAACCATTTGTCAAGGACAAGCTGCAGACAATTCAGGACCGCCCAGACACGGGGGAGGAGGATGACAAACAGATTGATTTGTCACAATTGAATCCTGCACAGCGTATCCATCATTTAGAGCGTAGCATTATTTTCTTAAAACAGCAGCATCAGGAGGTCCTTAAAAGTCTCCACGATGAAATAGAAGGTCTTAAAAAAGAAAATAAAGGTTGGCGAACTGCAAAAAATATAACCAACAAAAACATTTACCTTTGAGAATTGAATTTAGTAAATAAAAAGCTGTTCATTTTTTTGAAGTAAATCGTAGAATAAAGGAACATACTCTGTAAATGGCACCTGTCCCTTCTGTTGTCAATAAACAGCAGAGCTAGTTTTTACAGAATTAAATGAAGAAAATTGCAAACAGTTCAAAGAGACATGTTTATGGCATGCTATGTGAATAATTATTTTTTAATTTATTTTGTTATATGAAAACATTTGGTACAGAAAGAAAAAGGGAGAAAAACTAATTCATAGTTTTTAGAAATATTATTTTGGAATCTTGGGTGTTAAGTTAGACATTATATTAGAAAATAGTTATTTTTGGATAATATAATACATCTGATGAATTTCAAACCAATTGAATAATGGAGAATCTACATGTTTCGGGGCGTTAAAATGCTTTTGGAGTATTTTTTTTATTGGATAATGGTTGCAGAACATAGCTCTTAAGTTTCTTGGTGTTAGGTTTCATTTTAAAGATTTTATCAGATCAGATCTTTAGGATATATGTAATCCAAATTTATGGACCTTACCGCTATAGTTGACTGTCCACAAACAAAAGGTCAAAGGTCAGTCACTATGCTAATGATGTTTGAAAATCTACTATTTCTAAGTTGGAAAATCTACTATTTCTAAGTTGAAATGTTACTATTTCTAATTTGGAAAATCTACTATATCTAAGTTGGAGAATCTACTATTTCTAAGTTTAAAAATCATTACAGGTTTGTAAAAGGTTTGTAACATCATTTATAGTTGTAACACTTAAAGTTGCACTTACATCACACTTACACAAAACTTAAGTCACATTTACACTAAAACTTAAGTCACACTTACACAAAACTTAAGTCACATTTACACTAAAACTTAAGTCACATTTACACTAAAAACTTAAGTCACAATTACACTAAAACTTAAGTCACATTTACACTAAAACTGAAGTCACATTTACACTAAAACTTAAGTCACATTTACACTAAAAACTTAAGTCACAATTACACTAAAACTTAAGTCACATTTGCACTAAAACTTGTCACATATACACTAAAATTTAAGTCACATATACACTAAAACTTAAGTCACATATACACTAAAACTTAAGTCACATATACACTAAAACTTAAGTCACATTTGCACTAAACTTAAGTCACATTTACACTAAAACTTAAGTCACATTTACACTGAAAGCTTAAGTCACAATTACACCCAAACTTAAGTCACAATTACACCCAAACTTAAGTCACATTTACACTAAAACTTAAGTCACATTTATACTTAAACCACTCTTGTACTTACATCACATTTACACTAAAAGTTAAGTCACATTTACACTAAAACTTAAGTCACATTTACACTAAAACTTAAGTCACATTTACACTAAAACTTAAGTCACATTTGCTCTAAACTTAAGTCACATTTACACTGAAACTTAAGTCACATATATACTAAAACTTAAGTCACATATACACTAAAATTTAAGTCACATATACACTAAAACTTAAGTCACATTTGCACTAAAACTTAAGTCACATTTACACTAAAAACTTAAGACACAATTACACCCAAACTTAAGTCACAATTACACCCAAACTTAAGTCACATTTACACTAAAACTTAAGACACATTTATACTTAAACCACTCTTGTACTTACATCACGTTTACACTAAAACTTAAGTCACATATACACTAAAACTTAAGTCACATATACACTAAAACTTAAGTCATGTTTACACTAAAACTTAAGTCACATACTTAAACCACTCTTGTACTTGCATCACATTTGCACTAAAACATAAGTCACATTTACACTAAAACTTAAGTCACATTTACACTAAAACTTAAGTCACATTTACACTAAAAACTTAAGTCACAATTACACTAAAACTTAAGTCACATTTGCACTAAAACTTAAGTCACATATACACTAAAATTTAAGTCACATATACACTAAAACTTAAGTCACATTTGCACTAAAACTTAAGTCACATAAGTCACAATTACACCCAAACTTAAGTCACAATTACACTAAAGCTTAAGTCACATTTATACTTAAACCACTCTTGTACTTACATCACATTTACACTAAAAGTTAAGTCACATTTACACTAAAACTTAAGTCACATTTACACTAAAACTTAAGTCACATTTACACTAAAACTTAAGACACATTTATACTTAAACCACTCTTGTACTTACATCACATTTACACTAAAACGTAAGTCACATATACAGTAAAACTTAAGTCACATATACACTAAAACTTAAGTCACATTTACACTAAAACATAAGTCACATTTACACTAAAACTTAAGTCACATTTACACTAAAACTTAAGTCACATTTACACTAAAACTTAAGACACATTTATACTTAAACCACTCTTGTACTTACATCACATTTACACTAAAACCTAAGTCACATATACACTAAAACTTAAGTCACATATACACTAAAACTTAAGTCACATTTACACTAAAACATAAGTCACATTTACACTAAAACTTAAGTCACATATACACTAAAACTTAAGTCACATTTACACTAAAACTTAAGTCACATATACACTAAAACTTAAGTCACATTTACACTAAAACATGAGTCACATTTACACTAAAACTTAAGTCACATATACACTAAAACTTAAGTCACATATACACTAAAACTTAAGTCACATTTACACTAAAACTTAAGTCACATTTACACTAAAACTTAAGTCACATTTATACTTAAACCACTCTTGTACTTACATCACCCTTACACTAAAACTTAAATTTAATACTGTTTATACACTGGTTAAAAAAGTCTGTGCATTGGGTATTATGAAGAAAGAAACTTGTTTCCCATTATTTGGATATATTTATATATTATATATATATATATTATTTGGCCATTATTTGGGTTAGATAAGACTGATAATGTAGTTTGGGTTATAGAGTATACAGTTGTGCATTTATGAAAGAATCTGCCAACTCTGCTGGCTCATTTTCACATCTTGGACTTCAGGGATAAATTGTAAATAGAAGATCTAACATTTTTAAAAACTTTTTATCTATTTTGTAATTGTAATTCATTCAAAGCAATTTCAGATGACTGTATTGTATAGTCTGACAAAATTCAATTTCCCTATTTTTATAATTGCTAAAGATACTGTACTTTAGACTAATTCAAGCTGATTTTTTTCAAATGCATGACAGTTATTTTAATTAGCTGTGTACTCAGATCATGTACAGTTTTCTCAAGTAATATCCAAAGACATTTCAGAACATACAAGTATGATAGAGATATGCCAACATTTTCTGCAATTTGTATGTTGCGAATGCAAACAACTTTCAATTTGTACCTGTCGCTCTCTCAGAAATTAATAATTATTCCTAAATATAAAATCCAAAATAAAAAACAGAACATCAGGTTTGACTTCAGCTTAAGTGTAAATGTAGCAGTTCAGCTGTAGATTGATAATTGTGAGAATCTTTTAACAACTTTTATTCTTCAGATTATAAGCTGGATATTTTGACACATTTGCAGATGATGTTAGCCTATGTGTTTTTGTTTTTTTTGCTTCACCCGACCGTCGATAACTGCCATAATTGGTCTAATGTTTGTATTCCTCAGATCTTCAATTTAAGATCGTGATGAGTCAAAAACAGCAGCAACAGCAGCATTCAGAACAGCAGCAGCAAGGTGCACCAGGTAGTGCTAGTACAAGAAAAAGTGGCAAAGATTCCCGTCTTTTAGACAAAGGTAGATTATTTTTTTAAAAATGACTTTCTTTAGATGTATAATAATGTAAGTTGTTGTTACAGCATTTTTTCAAAATTAGAATAAGTGTATGATTGCAGGTTTAACATAGCTTCACTACAGGACCAGACATAATGTGAGGTATACTTTTCGTTGTGCCAGGAATTTGTATTGCCATGGAGAGCAAGCTATGATATATAGAGAATAATGGGCAGGAAGAATTTTGCTTACATAATAATTTTTTTTTTATCACCCTCAGGAAAAGCTGACCCTAGAGTGATGTTCTATAGATTACTAGCGATGATTATTATACCAGTATATCTTCTATATTTATACTGAATTAAATTTTTTAAATAGTTTTGACAACTTTGTGCAGCAAATTATTTGTTTTGTGTCCTTTTTCTTTTCAATTTAAATTAAATGGGAATGTGATTTTCTTGCAGAGTTTTCATCTCTGTCATTGCAGTCAGGGTACAATGGGTTTAGGAGAACTTCTTCCAGAGGTTTGTAAAGTCTGTCGTATACCCTGGATCTCAGTTCCTGGTCTTATAACCCAAGTACCATGTCTTGTCCTGAATTGCTAGTGATTCATGGCAGGACATAGACAGGGAAAGAAAGCAATGGAATTAATGATTTAGGGTGTCAAAGATTTCCCTTTTCAGAAAAGCACTTGGTGTTGGAAGTGGGGTGTTTGTGTGTCCAGACTTTTCTGCACTCACTGCTTGGAGTGTTTGCTAGGAAGGAATTCAATATTTTTTTAAATCTCTTGTAAGCTAAATACAAGTGAATGTTGCAAGTTGTGTTATCAGGATTGGTTTAATTAAGCATCGAAGAGATGCACAAACATTGCTCTTTACAGAGAAGAATTAAATTGTAATGCTATTTATGACTTTGTGCTAGGATTACTTTATTGCAAAATGATGAAGTCTTAACTAACTATAATTTCCTTTAGTTGGTGATACATGCTAGAGAAAAAAAGATATCAGAAAAATTAGCTATGCAATTCTAGACACTTGTACTGTTTTGACATTGCAAAATGATTAGTTATTAAGTTCTGTAAATTCACTATTTTTTATGGGATATCAATTTTCATAGGGTACTATTTTCATGGCATACCAGTTTTCACGGGGTACCGATTTTCATATGTTACCAGTTTTGATTCCCTTAAAAATTAATAAATTCACAGTAATTTGGATATAGATTGTCATGAGTTTTACACATATTTCTATCATACCTTTATTAAATGGGGGACACTGCTGACAAATGTAGAGAAGTAAAATCAGCCTTTATGAAGATTATGCATTTTTTCTTACTACCTCACAAATCCAGGTTAGTACTTTCACTTGTGCCACGAAGCATGCTCCCACTATGAGAGACCTAAAAAAAAGCCAGAATTAACGTTAATACAAGCTATTATTAGCATTTCTGCTATTGCAATACACCAGCTTTTCATTTAGAAACCCTGACAGTTGACCAGGACATTGCAGCGTTGGGAATGACAGACATATCATATGGACTGACACTGCCTAATTCGTCAATAATGCAGTAGCCATGGGTTCTATGTTGGACTTGGTATCAATGGTTATTTTCCAATGGGCGGATCAGAGCTCATCACATCTTACTGTGTATTCCATGGTACATGTATGGGAGTTAATCTCTAGAATGGTCTTGAACAGGGCTGATCAATATGTTTTAACTGATGTCATCACAGCAGTTGTAAATTTATATTTGGAGGAAATGAAATGTACTGCACTCTACCTTCATCAGAATCAGCATAGGACCAAGCTGTGATCACAACTGTAATCCTCCACATTCATTTTGTTGGCCAGATAGACAAAGTATGCAAAACAAGTCCCTAAGAAGACAGATTTTCCTACCCCTCAGCTGTAACACTGATACAGGACATTTCAGAAAGCCAAAAAAGGAACCAAGTGACATGACTCAAACACTGACCAATTATCTTATCATGGTTCATCACATTGAAAGCCATGGTTCCCATAAACCAGAGTGGATAAAAGACAGAGGTTACAATGGCCTAACGCCAGAGTTTCTTGACATGACCGCCTCCATCTCTTAAAAATGACATCATCTTCATATCGCACTTCCCACAGATTCTATTTGGAGAAAAGTTTAATTTCTTTGTCATGATCATTGGATCTGACAAGTGGTTTCCAAGAGATTCTGCATCACTTTTATAACCATTGTCCAGAGTCCATTGAGCTACAAACAGTTCAACAGACCTATTCAAAGCCATTACTTTGCAGCATGCAAAAAATGACCTTCAGAAAAGCGAGGTAGAAATCATTTGAAATAATAAGTTTCCTGGGATTTAATTCCATAACTTTCTTGGTCCCAATCAGAACTGTGTGGCCCATCATGAACTAAAGCACCCTCGATCAATTCATTCATGCTCCTTGGTTCTCAATGGAACAATTTGAATACCACTCAAGAATTAGACTTCACAATCAGTATGGATTTAACAGATGCATATATTCACATTCCTATTCACAAGGCTTCCAGGATGTTCCTGTGATTTGCCAACAGTGTCATTGCTTATCAGTTTTGAGCACTTCCATTTGCACTCAACATCAGTCTCTGTGTCTTCACTTCTCTTGTTAACTGTGTTATGGCTCATATGTGAACCATTTCCAAGATAGTGTCATCAAGTTACCTGGATGAAATTGTGCAAAAACATCAGATGAGTTTTATAATAGAACACAATGTAATAATAATAGAACACAGTGTAATAATAAAAGAACACAATGTAATAACCCTTGCTACACAGTCATGGAGAGAATTTCACAAGCAAGAAGGCCCTCCATTCGGAAGAAAATGTTAGCACCAGACACAATCAAAGGTTACCACACTATGATTGCTGACACCTTTCGTCATCATGGAAGAAAGGATATCAGACAAACTAAAGACTTATCCTACCGCCTCTCCAACTTGTATACGTGGCCAATACATTGACTCTTTGCCCAAAGTGGAACCTATCATAGGTACTGACCTGGTTGAATAAATCACCATTTTAATTACTTTTAAGGGTATCTTTAGCTCACGTGTCATACAATACCTGCTTCTTTATCACCTAGGAGGACAGATAACTTCGCTCATTTTAACTAGAAGTTTTATCTGGATTTATGAGGTAGTGGTAGTTTTCCTAAGCTAATATGATTGTGTAAGTATTCATGAATAAACATAATTTACGAAAGAAAAAACAATTTGATCATAATTGTATGAAATAGGAAAATCACTGACAAAAGGCTTCGTGAGTTTTATTCATTTGACCAATTAAAGAATATTACTTTTACCTTTTTGATCGCATTATGGTTTTATCTTTCTCTTGTGTTAGGATATAATGTGGACAATGTAGGAATATCAGTTTTCATTGGGTACGATGATGGATGAGGGCCGAAATAAATAGTCAGTACCGTATTCTTCATCCTAAGTTGTTAGAAACAAAATGTTCTATTATGTGTATCTAATATTTTTAATTTGTTTATTGAATACTCATTTTCTAAAAGAGAGGGTAAGTAGTGGATATTTCTATTTACTGTATATCAAAGCAGTACTGTCAGTAGTTGATATTTCTAAATACTGTATATCAAAGGCATACTCAGACATTATTTGATATTTATTTTTACTGTATATCAGTCAGAATCATACATTATTTGATATTTCTATTTTACTGTATATCAAAGGCATACTCAAACAATAGTTGATATTTATATTTAATGTATATCAAAAGCATACTCAGATAATAGTTGATATTTATATTTAATGTATATCAAAGGCATACTCAGATAATAGTTGATATTTATATTTAATGTATATCAAAGGCATACTCAGATAATAGTTGATATTTGTATTTACTGTATATCAAAAGCATACTCAGAGAATGGTTGATATTTATATTTACTGTGTATCAATGGCATACTCAGACAATTGTTATTTCAATTTACTGCTTAATGCATGCTTATTGTAGTCTCAAACACCTGTAGAAAGCCTGATATTTTAATTTTAGCCTTTATTCCAGAAAAAGGGGTGGGGGACATAAAGTTTATTCATTTTATCAAGTTATTATTTTTATACCTATCTTGCTTATATATTTTGTCTATTGTCATCAGTTGCCAAAGCACTCCAAGGATATCAGCAAATTTGCCTTTTTCCTTTATACTGTTGCTATCAATATGAACTGAGATGGTCAGTATGTTTATACTGTCACTACAGTATGAACTCAAATGGTTAGTATTTTTATAGTCATGATCAACATGAACTCATATGATCAGTATTTGTATACTGTAACTATCAATATGAACTCAAATGATCATTACTCTTACTATCAGTATGAACTCAAATGACCAGTATTTTTATACTATTGATATTAATATGAACTCAGATGGTCAGTATTTTATACTGTTGCTATCAGTATTAACTCAGATCAGTATTTTATACTGTTGGTATTAGTATGAACTCGAATGACCAGTATTTTTATACTATTGATATTAATATGAACTCAGATGGTCAGTATTTTATACTGTTGCTATCAGTATTAACTCAAATGGTCAATATTTTTATACTGTTGGTATTAGTATGAACTCAAATGGTCAGTATATTCTGTACATGACTTGGACAGAATTATAGTAACTGACTTAAGTGAGCAGTGTATCTGATTTTTCATCTTTAACATAATAAAAAAAACATTGTTTTGAATTACATTTTTTGTGGGTTTTGCCACTGCCTTCAGCTTTAGATATAGGCATTTGAGATTCTGCCAGAAAAGTTTACTATATTGCTGTTGTTGTTGTTGTTGTAGGGTTTAACACCATTTTTCAGCTATACATGGTGGCCAGTATTATTGGTGCAGGAAGAACCCGGGAAAACCCACAGTAAGAACCACGACCCACGAGAAGCTACTGGCAAGCTTTCTCACATAACTACATTACCCGAATGTTAGACTTGAACCCATGCAGACAGAGGTGAGATGGCAGTGTTCCGTAACGGAGAGCACTTTAGACCACTTGGCCACTCTGGGCCCCTTACTATATTGCCATCATTGTCATTTAATATTCATCCAAATATTTAAGGTCAAGTTCTAGACATATCTAATATTTATTTCCTTTTTTAAAAGTACTAGATGGGTGATACATTCGGTCCTCCCATCCTCATGTCTATAATTTGGGCACAGATAAGTGTAATAGCTTATAAATCCTTGTTCTCCATTCAAGATAAACACATGACATGCAGATCAGTGATAGTCCAGTGTATTTTGTGTCAGTACCTGTAGAAGTTGTATACCTCATTGGCACATGATTGATAACCCAAGTGGTAATATTTGGGTCTTTCCCTATCCCCAGGGACATAGCCTCAGGGTCAAAACTGAGAAATTATTAGAATATCAACTCTACATTGAAGGGGTATGAAAAAAAGATTAAACTGGTACATCATAATGCCTCAGTACAATCCTTAACCTCAATGACAACGTTTTGGCCATAACTTGGACAGTTATTGGAGTCTCAATGCTATAGCCATAATTATCAGGAATTAATTAATTTTATAAGTCAGTTTATAAATATTGAACTTGCTCTTTGGAAATTTGAGCCTACCCCAAACATACTATCCCAACAGGAGTAAAAACAGGGACATTTTAAGGAAATTGCATTCCTGCTGTCTTTGTTGGCACCTTAATACATTATCATAATATCCATTAAATTGCTTGCCAGGTAGTAATTATTTATTAGTCTCTTATAATTATAAAGTAAACACCTTAATACATTATCATAATATCCATTAAATTGCTTGCCAGGTAGTAATTATCTATTAGTCTCCTATAATTATAAAGTAAACAGCAGATCAGAAACATTGTTTGCAAGTGCTAAATTTTTTGTTTTTCAGTAACATTTTGAATGAAATCCTCATGGTGGTAAATTGTTAGAGATGACTGCCTTTTCCTTGAAACACCTTTTATTAAATATTAACACCTCATCACCTTAAAATCGGTGGCATGCCTCATAACAATCTTTGACAAACTGATTATTTAGAGTCTGTAAATTGTCAGAGGTAAGTTTAGGATCTCAAAGTCATCAAATCCTAGATACATGCAGATCTTATGATTGAAATGTAGAATGAAATGTTATAATATAAATATTGATTCTTTATTTGTCAAAACTTGCCTTAAATAGTAAATATTCACATGTTCATGTCTGCATGAGAGAATGTGAGACTAACCTTAATAATGACTAAAAGATAGAATGACATATATAAACACAACTATTGCCAGTTGTGTAATTGTAGAATGTGATACATATAAATACTATTAAAAATATACATGTACTCTGGTGAGATCATAGGAGATAAAAACTTGTATAAATTATTACAAACAGAAACATGACCTGTTTCTTCCACTCAGGTTTTTTCTTAATTGCTTGTGCAACTTGAGCTTGCCTGAGCCAAATTTGAACTTGTCCCTGTAGTCAAACAAGTGCATTTGCAAATCTGTGTATATTCATGTAATGGACATAAAATGGCAAATATTATATGTGCAGTTTGCATTTACATTACATTAAATATGGACCTGCCAGGGTACTTAGCCCCTGGTTAGTTCTAGTTCACATTTGGAATAAATTCTGTTGCAGGAAAATAACGTGTGAAAAATTACATTGGTTAGTCAAAGCTTTCTACAGGACCATTTACAGATGCTTGGGCATTATATAAAATTTTCACACACACACACACACACACACACACACACACACACACACACATATATGATTGCCATATATTGCCTGGAGCTTTTATTTCTTCTTTGCTGAGAGATAATTTTGAGCCTCATGCCTGTGTTTGTGTTGTTTTGAGAATGAGAGAGAAATTGTATACTGACTGATTCACATATCTGAACACATTATCTGACTGTGAAATGAATAATGGAAGGATAATCAGTCTCTGTTTACTTGTTTCATCACACTTCTTATCACAGCTAATGCATTGATACACATTGTCTTGGACTGGCACCATTGTTTATAATCCACTTGTGTTGACAGCAGGTGTAATCATCTTCAGATACCCAGAACTGATATCTGTTACTTGGGTAGAAAATTGGAATTTATCTGCAGTAACTCATTTGGTAGAGTGTTTGATTCATAATCAAAGGGTTACAAGTTTGATACCCAGGCCAGCCCAGGTTGGATGCCTAGTAGTGTATCTTAGGGAAATGCATTTAGCTCCCATTTCCTGAGCATGATATAGCCAGTCTTGTATTAGATTTAATTGGATGAAATTCCTCTCCTACCAGTTCGTCTTTCCCAAATACAGTAACTAGAATTACTAATGCTTGAAATGAATTTGTAGCAGTCATTTATCAAATGTATGTCTGAAAACTGCTCCTATTAGACCAAAAAAAATTTATTTTTGACTACTTTTAAAACTAATAACAAAAAAGGATCCTTAAAACACTTATTCTTCATTATCCACTATTATTTGTTCAATTTAACGGTTCCTACAATTATATATATATATATATGTTGTATAAACTATGGCTGCACACAGCTTGAAAATCATCTTGTCACTCCTTCTGCTTAATGGATGGTTATATCAGTATGAGTTTTTTACTTAAAGACTTCTTATAATGTCTTGTTGGTCCTGAATGCATATGGGGTTGATATGATGTTTGATATATGTTCACAACAACAGCCATCTAAAGTCTTCTTATATCAGCATGGGAGTTTTACTGAAAGACTTCTTATAATGTCTAGCTGGTCCTGAATGAATATGGGGTTGATACTATGTTTGATATGGTTGCAACAACAGCCATCTTAAAAATCTTTTTATCCCATCTCCCTTTGAATGGAAAGACACATTGACATGTTTCTACCAGAAAATGTCTTAAGTCATTGTTTGATTTTGATACTGTTGAAATGGTGCTGATCTGATGTCCACAATGGCTTCAACAGTGACCATTTGAAAAATCTTTTAATAGCTGCTCATTTTTTAATTGATGGCTATATCAACATGGTGGTTTCACAAAATGACTTTTTTGATGTCTAGTTGGTCCTAGATCAAAATGGAGAAACTGATGATCAATATGGCCACCACAATTCTGCCTTGAAAATCTTGTTATCATTACACCTAAAGAAAATATTGCCATAAGGTTTACACTAGAAGACTTCTTATGATGTCTCAAATTGGTCCTAAATGAAATTGATCTGATGTCCAATGTAACTGCCACAAAGGTCTTCCTGAAAATATTGTTTTTGCTAATGTTCTTGAATAAAAGCAATGTGGCCATGGTGTTTTTTTACCAGAAGACGTCTTATGATGTATGGTTGGCCATGGTGTTTTTTTACCAGAAGACGTCTTATGATGTATGGTTGGCCATGGTGTTTTTTTTTACCAGAAGACGTCTTATGATGTATGGTTGGCCATGGTGTTTTTTTTTACCAGAAGACGTCTTATGATGTATGGTTGGCCATGGTGTTTTTTTTACCAGAAGACGTCTTATGATATATGGTTGGTCATGGTGTTTTTTTACCAGAAGACGTCTTATGATGTATGGTTGGTCCAAAATGAAAATGGTGTAGATCTAAGTCCAGTATGGCTACCAGAATGTCTTATGATGTATGGTTGGTCAATAATTAAAATGGTGTCAATCTGATGTCCAGTATAGCTACCCAATTGTCTAATGTCTATATTGAAAATATTGTTATCGCTATGTCTCCTTTATCCACATAGTGTTGTACTGTATACTTGGTCCTAATGCTTCCATTCAAACAGTCAATCTTCCTGCCACCACGACCATCTTGAAAATCTTGTTATCACTAATTTTTCTGACAGAATGGTCATATCAGCATGGAAGTTTCATTGATAGACCTCTTTTAATTCTTAATAGGTCATACAAAATGGTGCTGATCTGAGTGCTATTATGACTGTCACAATGGTTATCTTAAAAATCTTGTTATTGTTACTTCTAGATGGCTTCTCAAATAAACATTGTGCTTCCACCAAAAGACTTCTTATGATGTCTTTTGGTACTAATGAAAAATGGGTGACAATCTGACAATGAATATGGCCACCGTGCAGTCATATTGACAATCTGGTTATCACTTCTTCTCCAAATCGTAAAGTCATATCAACATGGGATTTCCAGCTGAAGACTTCTTATAATGCATTATTGGTCCTAAGTCAGTATGGTGTGAAATTGACATTCATTATGTCCACCACGGTATCTAATTGGAAAATCTTGTTATCACTGAAGTGTATCAAAGATGTTTTCAAGACTGCGCAAATAAAAAAAATTAATAATCTTATCTTGAATTGCTAGAAATTTTTTTCAAGCCAGCATAGCATGGGTCCCATTGAGTAGCTCTTATTACAAATTTGAAAATTTCAAATAATACAGTTACTATTTATCCAATATTTGCTCAGCAGCTCGTGGCACTGGGCTGCTCATAGGATTAAAAATGAGATCATGAGAATTAGAGATAGTTATAAATATAGGTGTGACAGAAATGTTTAGGTAAAAAACAATATCCACAATTTTTTTCTGACATTAAAATTTCTTTTCATTGGTCATTCTCTGACCAAGAGCTTTCATTCATCAATAATTGTCTAACCAACAGAGGCATACAAGACATGTGCAAATATTTTTGATATTGTTGATGTCACCAACATGATGGACTTAATATTCTAGTAAGCTTAGTTGAATGGGTTAACTTTGCTCTTACAATGTTTTCAAGCCCAAATGAAGTTACTGCATTATTTTAGATTTTAGATTTTTATTGCCAAATTTTAACTTACCACATTACTTGTTACCAAGGAAAGCATACTGCTAATACAATAAGTAATGACCTTTCTTGAGTATTAAAGACATAGTATATTCCCAACTTGTCTTGTACATATGGGCACAATGGATCCTTTAAATGATAATAATAATAATAATAATAATAATAATAATAATAATAATAATAATAATACAGTCCATGAGCTTTGGTATGGGCCTTAGATACTGCAGAAAGTTCTGGATACATTACCACAGTTAAATGTCAGTGATAAGAATTGTTGTTTTATTCGGCTTATGTTTGTCAATTGACCATGTATGTTGGCTATATTTTGTTCAATAGGTATGTCTTAATACACATATGTCTCAGCCTGGATATTATCTTTATTTTTCATAATTTTTATATCACATATATTTGATGTACATAAGGGCCACTTTTTACATGTGCATGGAAGTGTATGAATGGTTGGAAACTTGGGAATTTGCTTTGATATCTTGACAAACCTTGTTCACAGCACATTACGAACCTGAAGCATGACAGGATTACATTCCTCAGTAGGGAGTTCACTGAACAAACTAGAAATACATGTATAATAATACTTTAATATTTTTAAACTGAAGAATATAATTTGTTTTTCAGAGGACAAACTAGATGAATTGAAGATAATATTCTTAGAGGAGGAAATTAAAGAGCTAAAACATGCATTACGGGAAACTAGGAACAGAAACACATACCTCACACAAGTCGTAGAACAGGCAGAAGATGCCAAGAAAAAGCAGTGAGTAATCTATAAGTAATTTCTGTGCAGACTTTTCTTATTGCAGTACTGATTTGCAACTAGTCCAAACAACACTCAACACTGGAACAAAGGTCAGTCCATTTTTTCTGCCTCTACCGCCCTCCTCATCCTAGTAGAGCAGTTTCCAAATCTCCTAGAGTATGGCAATTCGATAGGTGGCAGCCTGATTATTCATGGAGATTTCAGATTTCACTTTCACATATTGCCAATCATACTGTCCTTATTGCCAATCATACTGTCTCATAGTATCTGTATTACCAATCATACTGTCTGTATTACCAATCATACCGTCTGTTTTACCAATCATACTGTCTGTATTGCCAATCATACTGTCCTTATTGCCATTCATACTGTCCTTATTGCCAATCATACTGTCTGTTTTACCAATCATACTGTCTGTATTGCCAATCATACTGTCCTTATTGCCATTCATACTGTCCTTATTGCCAATCATACTGTCTGTATATATGTATTGCCAATCATATTGTCCTTATATATGGCACACACATTTGTTGTTTCATAATATATCATTACATTGATTGTCTTTTGAGCAGTCCTCATCATTGTTGATACTGATGCTAGGAGATTATGTATTTTTACTAGATTTAGCTTTCCTCTGTAATCACCAGAAGTCATTATGAAAATTTACTATACAGAATGGAAGAAAACGCCAGAATAATTTCAGTATTGGAAAAATATTTGATAATAATTTTGAGTACATAGGAGATTTAAGGGACTGATGGGAAAACTCCACTTGTCTATGGAGGAAAACAGACCCAGACAGGAGATTCACTTTTTATGCATACTTATACCAAAAGACTATAAAATATATGTATTATAAAAGTACACAATTTTTTGAATGGGTAATCTTTATCTTGGTATCCCTAGAATTACAAAAAAGATAGATGGTATTGAAATTTACACAATTTCAAAATCTGTAATGAAGATAGATTTCTTCATGATCTGCCTCATGAACTTTTTCAGTAAAGTGAAGGAGGAATTAGACTTTCATTTTGTTATTGAAAAATGGTACAGTCTTTTCCATAGGGTTCTAATTAATCATGCACTCCTCTAAAACAATTGTCTCAACAATATAAGCCATGTTGGCTTACTTTTTAAATAAATGATGCCAGACATTTGCAATACAAGTTTTATCAGGAAAAAGATTAGGGAATTTATAAAAACTTGAGAATCAAAGTAGAGCTTGATTTAAAATTGCAAAAAAGAATTACTACAAGCAAACAAAAACAAATACCTAGCCTGGGGATCAAATAAAGAATCATCTCAGTGAGTTAATTGCTCTCTAACAGAATTGTTACCGAGTGGTTGGTGGATTAAATGAACAACACAAACACAATATGTGAAAGATAATGTAAATTTATGAAATAAATTATTAATGAAAAATAATGATGTATCAACACAATAACTCATGCATTCAACCCACAATCTCGCTTCACAGCTCTTCACAATTCAACAATAAATTAAATATTAATACAAAATAAACACAGAACCAAGGAATCTCCTGGACTAAACATAGATCCAAGGAACCTTTACAAAAGTTATATTAACGCAAGTATAAATTGCGATAACAAATACAAACATCAAACTATACTATCGCACGTATGGATTGCGACAACTAGCACAAACATATACATGTATTTAATCAAGCTGCTAACTTTTATTGAGATTCATGTAATCCCTTGAAATACTACTGTGATTCGAAGTAACTATGTGTAAATATAACAATGTATTCAATTGTAACTACAATTGCAACACACACGTCTCGACCCTGTACAACCGTACGATTCACCAACTGTTGAATCGCCGCCCAGCTTCTCCGAATACCTAGGATTGGCTCAATACTTTTATCGGCCACTTGCCCTTCACGGATCCACTACAGTTATATGTACAGACAGCATACAGCATCTACTAGAACCATCGGTCCCAAATACCTAGATGCTACCCGGGACGTTTACACCTCTAGACAGTTCCGACACTCGGACATTTAGACTTCTAGATTTCCGGATATTTACACATCATGACAGATGTAGACGGACAGACAATCCGACAGACAGACAGTCAGATACCTCAATTTGATTGCACAATTAAACAGCATAATCACGGCACAATTAATCACATTCAGCCCTTTTGCTGGAGCAATCAATCACATTCAGCCACAATTCAGCTACATTCAGAGACATTCAGCTACAATTCAGCTACATTCAGAGACGTTCAGCTACAGTTTCAGAGACGTTCCGCTACAAATCAGCTACAATAAAGAAACCAAACTAATAATAGTTGTTTCTAAAACAATCTAAAACTTAGATTACGCTATTGCATTTAAAGTCTAATAGTGACTAGTAATTCCAAATATTCCATGTTTAAAATCTGCATTGTAATAAAGGCATCATTACATGAAATGATAAACTGAATAAAATTCACAATAAAACGAAATATAAATTAACACTCACCCCTTTGGCTGGAGAAAGAATGACGAGCTATCTTTCCTGTGATAAGATACTTTTGGTCTCGTAATATTATCAGAAATATTCTGCCTTATATACCCTCAAATAGGTGAGCAGAATTCATGGCAAAATTCCCGTGCACCCCGTGATTCTAATGTTCCTGACTTCAAGTGATTCGTAGTCAGGCACATGCAAATCGTTACACGTCGCTTACCTTGAAAAACGCTTATTCACCCCAGGTAACGCATGTACGACGAAACAAAAAAAATGGTGAGATTAGTTTGTAATTCAAGAAGAAATAAATTCAATTTTCGCCTAATTCTGTGATATGCTCCATTTCAAATACAGGATGAAGGTACTAATGCAAAATCAGTGAAAGAAATTGCATCTTTTTTAAACAAATACTTTTTTGACCTATTCATAAAATTTTCAGGAACTTTTGACTGTCTATGAATCTGGCAAACCTCATTTTTATCAGTCCAGTTTATCAGAAACAGAATTATATGAAATTGATTAGTCTCACCAGTGTCAATATATCTGCAGGGTTAGATGGTATTGGACCAAAGTTACTGGAAGTTTTAGAATCAGAAAAGTCTGTAAGATGAATAGTATAAGCATAAAGACAGAATATCCAGACCTTTATAACTACACTAAAGTAGCACCAGTTTATAAGAGTGGAGTAAAGATGATCTCAGTAACTACAACTAAGTTCAGTCTTTCCAACAATATCTAAAGATTTTGAAAAATATATAACTAACATTGCTTACATGATGGATTAAGTAGCTGTAGGACAAGTTAAATCTTACCAACACTATTTGAAAATGTTTTATTTATTTTTTGGATACAGTAATGCTGTTTTCGGTAAATATAACTATTAATGGAACAGCATCAAAATATATACAAGAAAGAAGAAAAAACTAGTCATTAACTAAATGACAGTAATGCTGTTTTGGCATATTAAACTCTAAATGGTATAGCACCACAATATCACCCAGACAATTTTATGGCTATGGTCTTAAACTAAGTAACAGTCGTGCTGTTTTGGCATATTAAACGCTAAATGGAAATTTCACAACAAGACAATGTATAAACTAAATCTGTCGGATTGTGCACTGTTTAATATAAAAGCTAGAAGTACTTGGTACCAAAACATAAGGACAATAATTTTAGAACTTTAGATTTTCATTTGATTCTTGTTTGGAACAGTTTACCTTTAATGTATAACAAGCTAATTTGCTCGGTGCTTTGAACAATAATTGCTTTGACTCGGTGAAGAAAAATTATTCTCTTTCAACTTCTGTTAAATATTGTATGTATTCTGCAAAAGAAAATTGTAGAGGTGGCCTAAAGTGAAAATAATTTTGTGCAGAAAACAAGTTACCTTTTACAAATTATTGTTAATAATAATAATAATAATATTATTATTATTATTATTATTATTATTATTATTATTTCCTGTTAATAACTTTTTAAGGATTAAAAGCAGAATTGACTTTAATTGAACAGGATCTAGGTAAAGTTTTTTTTTAAACAAATTTCGCTAAATATTATTGAGTTATGGCCTATTGTTTTAGTTAGAAATTTGCTTTTCAGTTGCATCTCATTTGGCAGGGGTATTCATATCCTATGAACACATTTTGCAATCTTTGGAAGTGCATGTCACAAATTTCCAAGGTTTTTCAAGTACATGTATACACTAAATTTTACTAACATGTGATAAAAAAAATGTTCAAGCTGTTACAGGATTCAGTTAGTTTACATGCCAAGGAATACTTTCCATTTCAGACAACACACAATTGAAGCTCTGAAGTACCAGTTGTCTCAAGGGAATGCTGCCTCTGTAGCAGAGCAGATTGTATCAGGAAATAATATTTTCAATCAGCCTGGACGTCCCCCACCCACCCTGGCTGAGTGTGAAGGAATCATTAGACATTTACAGCAGATCAATGAGAAGCAACAGCACGAGGTAAATTACAACATTTACAACATCTTGAAGTAAATGGCAACATTTACAACATCATGAAGTAAATTGCAACATGTACAACATCATGAAGTAAATGGCAACATTTACAACATCATGAGGTAAATTGAAACATTTATTTTATTTATGGAGGATAAAGCAATTTTCAGATAAACACTTGTAGGTAAAGCAGAAGATTCCATGATGATCAAAAGTCAATTGATATTTACAATTTACCTCTGAAGTTCAGGAAGTGAAAATGACCAAGTAGAGCTAGCACTTTTTTGAAAGGTGCACATCTGGAATAAGGCCAAGCTGTATACTCTCTAACCAATATTACACCCATCAATCATGCACCAAAATATAAGGAATTAAAGGTTCTTTGAACAATACGTAAGATATACAAGGTGGTTTTTAAATAGACAGTATAACCTATGTGGAAACCTGGGGAAATTATTTTCTTTAAAATTCCAACCCAATTCAAAATACAAAACTGTGTAGCACCACATGTGTGTGAGTAAGAGACAGCTAGTATGTGAGCAAGAGACAGCTAGCTAGTATGTGAGTAAGAGACAGCTAGCTAGTATGTGAGTAAGAGACAGCTAGTATGTAAGAGACAGCTAGCTAGTATGTAAGAGACAGCTAGCTAGTATGTAAGAGACAGCTAGCTAGTATGTAAGAGACAGCTAGCTAGTATATGAGTAAGAGACAGCTAGCTAGTATATGAGTAAGAGACAGCTAGCTAGTATATAAGAGACAGTTAGCTAGTATGTGAGTAAGAGACAGTTAGCTAGTATGTGAGTAAGAGACAGCTAGCTAGTATATGAGTAAGAGACAGCTAGCTAGTATATGAGTAAGAGACAGCTAGCTAGTATGTAAGAGACAGCTAGCTAGTATGTAAGAGACAGCTAGCTAGTATGTAAGAGACAGCTAGCTAGTATATGAGTAAGAGACAGTTAGCTAGTATGTAAGAGACAGTTAGCTAGTATGTGAGTAAGAGACAGCTAGCTAGTATGTGAGTAAGAGACAGCTAGCTAGTATATGAGTAAGAGACAGCTAGCTAGTATATGAGTAAGAGACAGCTAGCTAGTATATGAGTAAGAGACAGCTAGCTAGTATGTAAGAGACAGCTAGCTAGTATGTAAGAGACAGCTAGCTAGTATATGAGTAAGAGACAGCTAGCTAGTATGTAAGAGACAGCTAGTATGTGAATAAGAGACAGCTAGCTAGTATATGAGTAAGAGACAGCTAGCTAGTATATGAGTAAGAGACAGCTAGCTAGTATGTAAGAGACAGTTAGCTAGTATGTGAATAAGAGACAGCTAGCTAGTATATGAGTAAGAGACAGCTAACTACTATGTGAGTAAGAATAAGCTAGTGTGTATGACACAGCTAGTATGTGAGTAAGAGACAGCTAGCTAGTATGTGAGTAAGAGACAGCTTGCTAGTATATATAAAACAGCTAGTATGTAAGAGACAGCTAGCTAGTATGTGAGTAAGAGATAGCTAGTATGTGAGTAAGAGATGGCTAGCTAGTATGTATGTAAGAGACAGCTAGTGTGTGTGTGTAAGAGACAGCTAGTATGTGAGTAAGAGACAGCTAGCTAGTATGTAAGTAAGAGACAGCTAGTGGGTGAGTGTGGAAGACACAGCTAGTGTGAGTAAGAGACAGCTAGCTAGTATGTGAGTAAGAGACAGCATGTTGTAACAGAATTGTTACCGAGAGGAGGGTGGATTAAATGAACAATACAAACACAATTTGTGAAAGAAAATATAAATTTATGTAATAAATTGTAAATGAAAAAAATACAGATGTAACAACACAATAATTCATGCACTCAACCCACAATTACACTCACAACCATTCACAATACATGAATAAATTAAATAACAATACAAAAGGAATCTCAGATGTAAAGGGATCTCTTGGATTATACACAGATCCAAGAATCCTTTTCGAAAGTTAAATAAATGCAAGTATGATTTACGTAAAAAAAATAAACACAAACGACAAACTATCTATCGCACGATGGATTGCGATAACTAGCACGATCATATACTTGTATTGAATCAAGTTGCTAGCTTTTATTGATATCTATGTGATCACTTGAAATATTATTGCGATCTGACATAAGCATGCAAATACAACAATGTATTAAATTATATTACAATTTCAATACACCTATGTGTCTCCCCTGTATAACCGCACGATTCAGCAACAGTTGAATCGTCTCCCAGTTTCCCCGAGAACCGAGGGTTGACCAATACTATTATCGGACGTTTCCCTACACGGATCCACCACAGTTATACGTTCAGACAGCATACAACATCTACCAGAACCAACGGTTCCTCACTCCCCTAGATGTCGACCCGGACGTTTTACAACTCTAAGACAGCTCCGACACTCGGACTTCTAGCTTTCCGGATATTTACATGTTACACAGATGTTGACGAACAGACAGTTCGACACACAGACAGATACTTCAATTCCGTTTGCACAAATTAACGGCACAAGCACATTCAGATATTTATACAGAGATGTTCCAGAACAAACAATAGATGTCCCACAACAAATCAAACGATTTCAAAGACGTTTATCAAAAGATGGTATCAGATGTGTTTAACAGCTACGGTATCAACGATGTTATTAGCAGCTACGGTATCAACGATGTAATTAGCAGCTACGGTACCAAAAACAATGTAACAACTATGTTAGCAGCTACGGTATCAGAGACGGTATCAACGATGTTATTAGATGCGCTATCAGTGATGAACTTCTACGGTATCAACGACGGAATCAACGACGGAATCAGCTGGTATCAGACTGAATCAGCTATAATAAACAAAACCAGACTAATAATAGTTGTCTCAAAAATAATCTAAGCCGTAGATTACGATATTGTATTTAAAGTCTAAAAGTGACTAGTAATTCCAAATATTCCACGTTTAATTGCAATAAAAGCATCATTATACGAAATGATAATCTGAATAAAATTCACAATAAAACGAAATGTAAATTTAACACTCACCCCTTTGGCTGGAGATTTGCAAGACGAGGTTATCTATCCTTCGATTAGATATTTTAGTTCCCGTAAAAATTATGATAAATCCTTAGCCTTATATACTCTCAATAGGTGAACATAAATCACATCGAGCTTGCCGTACACCACGTAAAACGAGTATTTCGGATTTCATGTAAATTACAAATTGGCACATGCAAATCGTTACACGCCACTTAATCACCCCAGGTAATGCGTGTACGACGAAATCAAGAAAATGGTGAGTTTCGTTTGCAATTCAAGAACAGAAATCAGTTCAATTTTCGCCTAATTCTGTGACAATACCTCCCCCCTAAGAATAAAAATGTACACATTTTTAAAACTAACACAGAATAGAAGAAAAATAACTACTGATGATATCTTACAACATTTACACTGGTTATACTACAAACTGGATTTTATTACTGGGCAAATTCATACAAATTTCCCATCATGCCCTACTCAAGTAGTCTGCGCCTATATTTTCAACTCCCCTTATTGACATTGTCGCTCTGTCTCTTGATGTATAACTTGAGCATGTTTGCATGGAATGTCTTTACATTACCGTCCATGTCAATTTTATAGTCCATGTCACCTTTTACTTCTTTAACTTCATATGGACCTTTCCACTGGACTAATAACTTATTCGAACTCGTTGGAAGAAGCAATAGCACCTGATCTCCCACAAGAAATTTCCTATTACGCGCTCTGCGGTTGTAATACTTGGCATATCTGCGCCCCGATTTAATCAATTCGTCACGTGCCATCTGGCATGTACTCTCAAGTTTGTTTCTTAGATCTAACACGTACTGGTAAGTCGTTTTTATTTCCTCGTTCGCGACATCACCAGTCCATAGTTCGCGTAGTATCCGCATCGGGCCTCGAACTGTTCTACCATACAACAGTTCAAAGGGCGAGAACCCTAAACTTTCCTGCGGTACTTCACGGTACGCGAACAGAACAGCGTTTAAATAACGGTCCCAGTCTTGCGGACGTTCCGCGCACATCTTTCTCAGCATGCTTTTCAGGGTACCATTAAACTTCTCTACCAGTCCATTGCACATCGGATGGTATGGGGTAGTGTTTAGCTGTTTGATGGATAACAGCCTACTTATTTCACCCATGAGGTCAGAGGTGAATTGGGCACCACAATCAGTGAGGATTTCCTCTGGCACCCCTACCCTACTGAAGATATCAACTAATGCTTCAGCTACCCTTTCCGTTTCAATAGTTGGTAACGCTACGGCTTCAGGGTATCTGGTTGCGTAGTCAACCAGAGTAAGTATGTACCGATTCTTTCTTTCGGTAACCGGGTGTATTGGTCCTACAATATCTACTGCCACTCTTTTAAACGGTGTATCTATTAATGGCATTTGTCCTAAGGGCACCCTTGTGACCCTTCCCTTACAAACGGTTTTCTGACATACGTCGCACGACCTACAGAACCGTGTGACATCGCCATTAACACCTGGCCAGTAGAATTCAGCGACTACCCTGCTAGTGGTCTTAGCCTTACCTAGGTGTCCTGCCATGCTTGACTCATGCGCCACCCTAAGTACTTGAGATCTATATCTCTGGGGTACGACCACTTGCCAATACTTCTTACCCTCCCGAGCGCTAAACTCCCTATGAATTAATCCGTTCTTGCGTACGAATCTAGAGCTACCCCCACGCTTGCAATGTTTAATCGCGCCGGACGTGATTTTCTCAACAATTGTTCTGATGGATTCATCACGTTCTTGCTCTTGTTTGAAATCATCATTGGAAATTCCTGAGATCGATTCAGGGACTATTAATTTATGAAACGCGGATTTTTCTCGCCGTGTTTGCGCTCGCGTTTCGACTGCCTGGGCCAAAGGTATTTTAAAATCGGCCATGGTTGGAAGACGGGAACCTTCAACATTACCGATCGTCAGATCGTAAATAGGATTGTCCATACAAAGGGCATCAACAGTTCCCGTTAAGAAAGGTGTTTTTACTGTGATCCTTGCTACGGGAATGCGACCCATCGTCTGATCAAGCAACATACATGGGGATTCCCACCCGAGCATTTGGTTATCCTGCACGAGACTACGTCTGATCACTACGCCCGTACAACCAGTATCACGCAATACCACGACTTCTCGACCGTTGACAAACCCTCTCGCAGTTGGTACACGCGCTTCAGGAAATATACACGTGCCAAGTGAATGAATACAAGGTTCTACCTGTACGATGTTATCAGTTATACCTTTACTTTGTATAGCCACTGCTACCTTATGTATAAGTGCCTTTCTTTTAGGACAGTCTTTTTGAACATGACCCAATGCATTACACAAGAAACACCGCACACGCTGAAAAACTGGATTCCCAACTGACCTTTTTACCTCAGCTGATTTTACAGGCTCCCTAGGCATAGGTCTTACAGACTGGTTTCCAGACTTAAAATCTTTTAAAACCACGTTCTGGGTTCCCCCATGAGCTTCGGCAAATAAATCGGCTTGCTTAGCCATATCTTTTACGTTTGTGAAGACTTTCTCCTTCAGAAATTGATCTAATTCTCGCCCAACTGTATTAAATAATTGATCTCTGAGCAAGAAATCAGTCAACCCTTCAAACGTTTTCACCGCTTTGCCGCATTCAATCCACCGCTCAAAATAGTTCGCAATTCTGACGGTGAACTGACCAAAGGTTTCTCCCTTATCGGGCTTGCTATACCTGAACTTTTTTCGAAAACCTTGTTCAGTGAGCTCGTACCTTTTGAGAAGTGCTTCCTTTAGGACGTCGTACTTAAACACATCGTCCCTAGGAAGTCGCGAGTATACATCCAGTGCTTTACCTTTTAATAAAGCACTCAGATGCAGCGCCCAGTCATTTTGACTCCACTTCTGGTTTTCGGCATACCGCTCAAACCGATGAAGATAACTATCTATGTTATCTTTTTCATCGTCAAAGGGAGGTAATTTGGGGCCCCTTAATTTGCTAAAGGCAGAATCGTGTTCTCTTCCAGATGTCGCTAATTCTACCTTACGCTCATGATCCCGTTGTTTTGCTTTCTCATCTAACTCTATTCGCTTTTGCTCCGCTTCCATTTCCCATCCTATCCTATCCTTTTCGGCCTGCTTCTCTAATTCTATCTTTTCCCTCTCAAATTCTATCTTTTCCCTTTCGGCCTGCTTCTCTAATTCTATCTTTTCCCTTTCGGCCTGCTTCTCTAATTCTATCTTTTCCCTTTCGGCCTGCTTCTCTAATTCTATCTTTTCCCTTTCGAAGGCCCATTTCCTATCTTCGGATTCCCTTTCTAATTCCAGTTTCCTTTCATCAGATTCCCTTTCTAATTCCCTTGACCTTGCCCTTTCTTCCCTTTCCCGGGCTTGTTCTTCCTGAATAAATTTCCTTAGACTTTCACCTTCATAACCAAATTCTTTGCCTAAGGCAACCAAGTCCTTAAGGGATGACATGACAATTGTAATATGAATATAGATATATAACCAAACCAATAATGTAAACACGTTTATACTGGACACACGGACCTAGGTAAACTAAACAAAAATAAACTCCAACTAGAGTATTATCTTAACAGAAGGTCACGCTCGAATATAAACATTAAATGTATACCTTCACAAAAATGATTGACAGTTCACTTAATCCAACGATCCCACTTCTGACACCATTGTAACAGAATTGTTACCGAGAGGAGGGTGGATTAAATGAACAATACAAACACAATTTGTGAAAGAAAATATAAATTTATGTAATAAATTGTAAATAAAAAAAATACAGATGTAACAACACAATAATTCATGCACTCAACCCACAATTACACTCACAACCATTCACAATACATGAATAAATTAAATAACAATACAAAAGGAATCTCAGATGTAAAGGGATCTCTTGGATTATACACAGATCCAAGAATCCTTTTCGAAAGTTAAATAAATGCAAGTATGATTTACGTAAAAAAAATAAACACAAACGACAAACTATCTATCGCACGATGGATTGCGATAACTAGCACGATCATATACTTGTATTGAATCAAGTTGCTAGCTTTTATTGATATCTATGTGATCACTTGAAATATTATTGCGATCTGACATAAGCATGCAAATACAACAATGTATTAAATTATATTACAATTTCAATACACCTATGTGTCTCCCCTGTATAACCGCACGATTCAGCAACAGTTGAATCGTCTCCCAGTTTCCCCGAGAACCGAGGGTTGACCAATACTATTATCGGACGTTTCCCTACACGGATCCACCACAGTTATACGTTCAGACAGCATACAACATCTACCAGAACCAACGGTTCCTCACTCCCCTAGATGTCGACCCGGACGTTTTACAACTCTAAGACAGCTCCGACACTCGGACTTCTAGCTTTCCGGATATTTACATGTTACACAGATGTTGACGAACAGACAGTTCGACACACAGACAGATACTTCAATTCCGTTTGCACAAATTAACGGCACAAGCACATTCAGATATTTATACAGAGATGTTCCAGAACAAACAATAGATGTCCCACAACAAATCAAACGATTTCAAAGACGTTTATCAAAAGATGGTATCAGATGTGTTTAACAGCTACGGTATCAACGATGTTATTAGCAGCTACGGTATCAACGATGTAATTAGCAGCTACGGTACCAAAAACAATGTAACAACTATGTTAGCAGCTACGGTATCAGAGACGGTATCAACGATGTTATTAGATGCGCTATCAGTGATGAACTTCTACGGTATCAACGACGGAATCAACGACGGAATCAGCTGGTATCAGACTGAATCAGCTATAATAAACAAAACCAGACTAATAATAGTTGTCTCAAAAATAATCTAAGCCGTAGATTACGATATTGTATTTAAAGTCTAAAAGTGACTAGTAATTCCAAATATTCCACGTTTAATTGCAATAAAAGCATCATTATACGAAATGATAATCTGAATAAAATTCACAATAAAACGAAATGTAAATTTAACACTCACCCCTTTGGCTGGAGATTTGCAAGACGAGGTTATCTATCCTTCGATTAGATATTTTAGTTCCCGTAAAAATTATGATAAATCCTTAGCCTTATATACTCTCAATAGGTGAACATAAATCACATCGAGCTTGCCGTACACCACGTAAAACGAGTATTTCGGATTTCATGTAAATTACAAATTGGCACATGCAAATCGTTACACGCCACTTAATCACCCCAGGTAATGCGTGTACGACGAAATCAAGAAAATGGTGAGTTTCGTTTGCAATTCAAGAACAGAAATCAGTTCAATTTTCGCCTAATTCTGTGACACATGTATGTATGTAACAGGATAGACCTGAATGGATGCTTGGATCAAATGAAATAGCTGCTAACTTTTTGCTCAATTACAGGGTATCTGTAAATCATTATAACATTAGTTCTTAATTTATAGTGATATTCCAAGTTTATTTTCACTCATAATTTACATGTGAGTGGCATATCAATATCACTCAGACATTGAATTCCTGGAGGTTTTGTAGGTACAATTGCTAGCTAATTGGTGCATGTAGTTCCTCCATCTCTAAGGCAACTTTGCATCATCAACAAATCCTATATTAGCAGAATTGTTCCAGTTTTTGACCTCAGATTATGCCATTATGATCACGTCTAAATTCTGTCAGATTCCAATTTTATATAGGCTAGCTCAATTTTAAACACAATTTTATGTAGATAAACCAGTATTTACAGAAATGCTTGTAATGGCAAATTATGATTCATTTGTGACAGTATACTTAAGCATTTGCTTCATAAATGCAACTAAATACCAACCAAGCAATTGTCTGATTCACCTGACAAAGTTCATGAAAGGGCTTGAAACAAAAACACGACCAATAAAGATTATATCCAGGTAAAAAATATGTAGCAGAAATTCAAAACAGATATACAGGGCACCACTAGAAGAATACTATGCCTTTGCAGTCTTTTCCCAGCAGGATTGACCACTCTGATAGTCTAGTGATTAGAGCGTCCACCTTGGAAGTGGGAGGTCATGGTTCAAACCCAGGCTGAGTCATACTAAAGACTAACAAAATGGTACTAACAGCTGCCTCGCTAGGTGCATAGCTTTATGAGGTTAGTGTTAGGACTGGTCAGCCTGGTGTCAGGATAATGTAACTGTGGCATGATGCCCCAGTGCTAGACATCACTATCAACTGCCACACTGCAGACATCGTAGTGATATGACTAAAAAAACTGTTAAAGCTATGTTAAATAATCCTAATCGCACACACACACATTCTCAGCAGGATTAAGTGTAGCACATGGTTGGAATAACAGCTGTAGAAAGCATGTTTAAACTATACATAATTTGAATCACTTAAGTTTAAATGCTTAAAATGAATTGTTGGATAAAAATTTGAAGTATTTGCATTTATATTCACATTCAGGTTTGATATTGGTAGAGATTGACATCGCCTTCTACGTCACATTGGTAGAAATTGACATTTCTATACACAGTGAAAGCTGTGTAGTCGATGCAAAAAAATAATAGTTAAACTGTTTCCTTTTTAAAGCTGGACCAGCTTAAGTCTGATTTGCGGGATGTATTGTATTCTCACAAATGGACGCCTGATGCCTACCTTCTTGCCAGAGCTTACATTGCAGACGATGATGCAAAGGAACATGTAGAGGGAGGGTCGGAGAAAAATCTTCCCAGACTGCCTTTCAAGAACCCAATGACAAGAAAACTGTAGGTTTTAAGATGTAATCCATTGTGATTGTAAAGCTTTGATTGCAAATAGTCCATTATTGATTGCACCTAGGACCCACGTCTCGGTCATTTCAGGATCTGTATCAGTATGATTATAAAATATTTCACAAGCCTTTCAAAATCTTTAAATTCCCAGTTTGTACATCAGAAGGACCCTCCAGGAAATTTCTACTGTTTTGTAAGTAGATCTTTACATTTTGAACTCTTCCTTTCAGCCTAGTTTCCATTTCCTTCACCAATGGGTATAATAGGGGCTTAGTTAAGATCCTTAATGTTTTCAGTACTTTAAAGACTGGAAAATGTGTGCGTCTCAGACCGGTCTGCCGTAGATCTGAGGTCATAAAGTCTAAAATCTGGACACAAATTCGGAATCTGCCCATGGGCGATTTTTGGGTGAAAAAAAAAAGGGTTCAAAAAACTTCGGTTTTTCCCTCTGTATTTTGTAATGCAATTAAAATGTCCAGATTACTTGCTCTCATTGTAGAGCTACATCTGTCTACTTTTCAAAGATACCACCCACTTTAGTGTATCATGTATGACCTTGACGCTACAGACCATGGAAGTAGGCTACTACCTCAAACCCCGTAAAGTCGTCGCTAGGAGTTAATGTGTTAACAAGAATTTTCAAAAAAAAATAGAAAATTGTCTCGGAATGGCAAAATTTGTAATTTATGTTCAGTGTTGACGCAAAAGTGATTAAATATGCGAGGAATATTCAAATTTTGTAGTATCATGAAAAGTGACTGTTTAACACATTAACCCCTGGAGGTTTTTGCTGTTTTCGCATGAAATGCGAGTAGGAAACCCATTTTGGGGACTATTTCTGAATACATCGTAATACATCGATTTCCAAACAATAATCCGTTAGATAAATGGTTACTAATGATACAGAAAATGTTTTTCATTGGTTAGTTTGCTGGTGCATGAGCAGAAGAGCAAAAATCGGACTCTTTTTTTTTTTTTTTTTTGCTTAACGGACCCATAATTTTCTTATGTAGAAGATTCTTTATTCAAAATGTCCACCTTATCCTACTTTTTGCACAGGTTCCCCTGTCTGTGTGCGTCTCAGACCGGTCTGCCGTAGATCTGAGGTCATAAAGTCTAAAATCTAAACACAAATTCGGAATCCGCCCATGGGCGATTTTTGGGTGAAAAAAAAAAGGTCCAAAAACTTCGGTTTTTCCCTCTGTATTTTGCAATGCAATTAAAATGTCCTGATTACTTGCTATCATTGTAGAGCTACATCTGTCTACTTTTCAATGATACCACCCACTTTAGTGTATCATGTATGACCTTGACGCTACAGACCATGGAAGTAGGCTACTACCTCAAACCCCGTAAAGTCGTCGCTAGGGGTTAATGTGTTAAGGAATGAATATTCTTACCTGTCAAGGAGCAACAGAATCTCAGATATTGCTGTTAGCTTCACTGAATGAGAAGAACTCATTGTGGCTCATCTCTACTACTCTTTTTCTGTGGGACTCCATACATGGCAGCAGACTTGATTTAGAAGGGTTCATGTGCAGCTCCTCCAGTTCTGGCTTATAGCAAACTGGAGACCTCACTAAAATCCTCTTTGATTCCCATATGATCCAGATTTCACCTGCTTCTGAGTTCATGGAAATATCAGAACAGGTATCAGAGTTCTGATTCATACTACAGAACCTGATTCCTTCCGCCACACTGATGACTGAGATTCACATGGTAGGGGGTAGGCTGATCAAAAGTTCAAAATTACAGTATTGCAGGGCTTGTGGTCTTGGAAAGAAGGTTCTCTCTGCATCATTAGTCAAGAAATGTGGGCTTGGTTAGGGCATAGCTTATCTCAGACACTAATGGGGCACACATGCTCCTTCACTTCATAAGTTTGGTACCTAATCCTTTGACAACAGTGATTGCAGCACCAGTTAGTAGCAGAAACACTTTTTATCTGCAGAGAAGGCTGATGGTAGACTTGTACAAAATAAAGACAAGCAAAAGCTTTCTCTGTATGTCCCTCCAGTACCTGCAGTCCAGCAGGACCAGTTTTCAAGCAAAGGTTGCTAAATGGATCACTCAGGCTAGAAGACAAACAACTTATAGAGTTTATGATGCCAACTGGAGAATGTTTTGTAATTGGTAAAGAAGGAAATACATTAATTTTCTCCGACTTCTAAAACTGTAGTTTGCAGATTTGTTTCCTTTTTCTCTTTGATGAAATAGGTTGCTTTGTATCCACAATTAAGAGCTTTAAAGCAGCCCTCTCTTAGTGGCTCCACTATAGGGTCAGATTCACATCTTTCACTATAGGGTCTGATTCACATCTTTCACTATAGGGTCAGATTCACATCTTTCACTATAGGGTCAGATTCACATCTTTCACTATAGGGTCAGATTCACATCTTTCAACACTGATGAAGTATTTTGAGCTCCAGATACCAGTTTCTCACCCATTCATGCAGAGGAGGAACCTCTGGTGTGCTATCTAAACTTTCTCATGAACCTTAAGAGAACTTACACTTTAAAAAGCCTTGTTCCTATCAATAGTATTGCATGAAGGAGGAGAACATTCATGCATTATTGGTGTCAAGGATTTGTTTACCTGTCATTGGTAAACCATAGTTCAGTCTTTTGTTTGCATGCTAGAGTGATGACCAAGTATGAGCTGCCTGTTCCTTTTGAAATCCCATCTGGGGATGATCATGATAGACTCCTTTGCTGGGTTAGAGATTTATGGTTTCATCTAAGTAAATCAAGATGCAAAAGAAAGTGTCTTAACTGACTTCTTCTACCTTTACAAGGTACTAATTATATCCTGACAGCCATCTTCTTGAGGTGGATTGTATTGACTAATAAAAGAGTTCTCAATCTCTCACTGAGGAAAATCTTTCTTAAAAATTCAGGTCGATGAGGTAGATGATGGTGATTGCTGCATCTTGGGCGTTTTTGAATAATTTCTCGTTAGATGGTATCATGAAAACTATCTTCTGCATTTTCACTTTACCTAACAATTTTACTTTTGTTCACTGGCACACCATAGTGAAGGTATTTATGTGCTGGGTCCAGTGGTGTCAGCCAAACAAGATATCTTGTTATCCTTGAACACCATACTGACACTGATGCTATGTTCACTTTTACAGTTTATCTTAGGCTATGAGCCTCCCACAAAATCATCAACCTAATAATAACAAGTAATGTATTACTGCTATTAAAATTTACATTTTTGGATGGTAGAACTATTTTTAATTGTAATACATGCTCCCCACTCTGATATCCTTCAGTGTTGATCTGAATCAAAGGAGGATATTTAGTGTTGGAGTGGACTAAGGTATCACTGGGGTTGTGTTGCTTTTTATTCTAGACCTCCATTACTAATTGGAGGAGGGAACAGTGTCTTTAAATTGGGGGACTGGCAGCTTGAAATGGTATAGCAATTAATAATAGTAGGTTAGGTAACACATGATTAAATAACTGTGCTTCTAACACCAGCCAACTTAAGCAGCACCTGAATCTATCCTTAAAGAAATTGGTTCATTAAGGACACTACTTGTTAACCTCTTTCTCAGTTTAATTATATATTTGCTCAATAAAAAATAATTGCATGTCCACAAAATACAGAATAAAAGTGGCTTGGTAAAAAAGGTTTCACTGTATTTTGTCCTTAAAACTGTTCATAGTAAAAATAAGGTTAATTACTATATTTTCTTTTATATCGTAACAAAATATTTGAAATATCTTTCATGCAGGCCAGAGGTAGCCTACGTACAGCAAGATGCAATGACCCTCCCTGCTCTGAAACAGACAGTTAGCAACAAAGCTATGGAGAGAAGGAAAAGAACCCAGATTTTACAAAAAGCTCGACTGAAAAAGGAAGTGACATAATTTTACTCATTGTTCACTTGTGTTCCCGTCACTTGTCACAAGTTCTTGATATTCAGAATTTAATTTCCATGTTGACTTTTTCTTCTTGAAATACAAATTTTATAAACTGATATCAAAGTTGAGTCTGTTTTAAATAATAATGAATGAAGGATTTATAAAGCTGCCTCAGGTCAGTGAAAAGATGAAATTTTCATGTTTGTTTAAAGAGGTGTTTCCTCTACAAGACAAGAAATGTTTTTAAACTGTTTCACTGGTATCATAATTATTGTTCCTTCACAAAACTGGTCTCAGAGTTATTGGTAATGCATTAAATTCAGAATTTCAAAAAACCCAAATAAAATTTTCATGAATATATACGTCATTGACTGTCTTATTCTCTGAAATATGTAACTAAAAATGTGATCATTTCTTTCTCTATCATTACAGTTTTTGTTGTAGCAAAGATATATTTAAATTATAATTACTTTGATATGAATCATTGCATTTGCAAAGGTTATTTAAATTATTCACACTTTTTCTTATCTTCCAAAAGTTTTAATTATTTAGTAGCTTAAAATTGCTCCATTTCCTCTTTTGTATGTTTGGTTTTCTTGATGCACCATGACATAGACTTTGCGGATAAAAATACAAATGATCTAAATAAAGCTGGCCATGTACTTCATGTTGGATTGTATGCTATAAGCTTGATCACCATGGTGATCTTAATTGTGTCTAGACAGTTGTTTACAGTGGCAGGTTCTAAATGCATAATGGATTTCTTTTCTAGTTCCTTCTGCTGAGATTTCTGGCTGATCAGAATACTGAATACAACATAGATAACTTGGAGAATAATTTTAATAAAATATTGCTAAATAGATACAGGTTGGTTTGTATTAAGATTTAAATTTCAGTGGAGCACTGGATATATCAAAAGGCAAAAAGGAATGGCATGTATTCAGGTGTTAAGTATAAGATTGATACTACTCTGTGATTTTCATTATACCCTGCCAATTTTTCACAGAGGAAAGGTGGGGGGGCCTTCTTCACCTAATTACTGACTCACTGGATACATTTTCAGTATTATCTCCCTTGTATTCACTGTTTGCTATCATACTAGTAAAAGTTCCTTGGGGGAGCGTATAGCAGAATTAGATTGCCAGATTTTTTCCAGAAGAAAAAGAGTCTAAAATAGGAGTATATTAAATTTGTTAAAAAAAACTACATACAATAAAGAATTGTAATTTGTGGAACATTGCAGAATTTCATATGCAGATGACCGGAAAGTAGGTGGAGTTCTAAAAGGCAGATTTGAAGAAAAAGAAAACAGAAAACATTTTATCATGACAAAATTTTGTATATAGATGTGTGAAGAAAATTGCAGGACCTTTAGGTTCTCAGCCTCAGCAGATCAAAGTGCAAAGTTTTAGGAATGCCGGTGCAAACATTTTAAATACTGTCTGTATCCAGCATACTCTTGTTAAACAAATGCAAGGAGCTTCACATGGTATAGACCTTAACCTTTAAGAACATACTGGATAACAATGTACATTTCTCCATGAAAAATACATGTCTGTGGCATTACAGAGTTGGCATTGAGTCTAATATATCATTATAAGATGGTAGATTTGGGGCTACAGTGCTTCTTTGTAAATCAGTTTATTATAAAACTAATTTTGTAGTAGAGTATAAAGGTTATATATAAACTTATATATGTGATAACACTTGAGAAGCTCATCATGTACACAAAAAGATATTGTTCAAAATCAAAATTTTATATTAGAGTTTTGTACTTCATATTCCTGTAAGAAGTATAATTTTGATATGTTAATTCATTCTGTGATAATCTAAAAACTTGACCTTGGCATGCATACAGTTTGGAAATGCTTTTGTTTTCCATAATATTTTGTGACCATTTTCACTAAGCCAGTAGTGTGTATTAGTTGCACTTTGAAGAAATATGGCTTTGTGTTCCCAAATCTTAACACAGGTACAATAAATGATGATAGCTTTGGAAATTATTCTGTTCAATTTAGTGACCAACTAGATCCTCATTACTTAAGCAAGAGGTGTATTTTTTTCATTTTGATATACAGTGTAATGCATTTATGATCTCAAGTTAGTATGGATTTGTTATTTAAATGATGTATGGTGCATGTTTGTACCTTTTATTTTTCTGCTTACAAACCATATACGACAATTGTTTTAAACTTTGTCATCACTCGCTTTACCCTGATCACCAGAGTTTTTGTTCCATTTCTTTCCGGATATAAAAGCAACTTTTTTTTAAAATAGAAAATTTATGCCGTATCTTTTATTTATGTTGTTTGCATTTTAGTGATCAACTTACCTAATCAGAAATTTCTATTCATTATATAATTAAGAATTTTGTGGTATTACACGTTACTAACATAACGTGTATCTGATAACATGTATTTTGGATTTTATGTAAGAACTGTTTAGGTGAATTTATGGTTGTTGTAATTGATTTGCTAAATTTGATTAAACTTGTACATGTGCTTTGGATGAAATGGATTATATTTGTATTGAATTATATGAAAGTTTTAGTATTGACCTTTTATGTTTTTCCATTTGTCAAGGAATATAGAAATAATCTGTCAAGATTTAAATTAGCATCACTGGGGGTCAAATTAAAAATAATATTTTTTGTATGAAATTTATTGAAAATCTGAGTAAATTAATATGGTGCTAATGTATCTACTGTACCATGTTGATTGGTTGCTGTAAGAAATGATTTCATATTTTTTTCCTACTTTATTAGCTGCATGTACATACGGAAGTACTTTTCCAGTAAAAACCCACTGGAAAATTTTGGGATGCTGTTGGTATTTTAGATTTTTTGGAAGTTTTGCAGTTTAGGAAACTTGGAGAAGTACATCAGTTAAATTTGATATGCATGTTTGTGTGCATAAATAAATGGCTCAATTTTATCTTCAATTTTTTTAATTTGGTAACTCAAAGTCCAAATTCCCAACTTAATAGAACTTTATTCCAATTAATGTTATAGTACAGAATTTCCATGACATAGGTGTACCAGAATTATCAGATCAGATTTTAAGTTTTTTTCAATTTTTTTGTTCAAATTTGAGAATATATGATCAATGTCATGCTACATCTTTTCATATTTGTCTATGGGTTTTTTTAAAACTAGGACCTTTCTGGTCTCCACTGGAGACATAATGTTTCACAAAAAGAAATCTAATTTATTGTTTGTTTGTCTTGGATGTAGATTAAAGTCTAGATTCAATAACAAGTTGTAAATTCGGAGATAGGTATAATGTGTAAATTTATGGACTGAAAAATCCTATAGTTTGCACTTAAAAGATCATTGTTCGTTTGGTCTTTATATGCCATGTAAAGTTATGGATTAAAGAAGAGTCATATTTGCACTGAAAAATAATTGTTCATTGGGTCTTTAAATTTAATTTTTTTTGCAATCGCCGAATCCATGGAAGTTGATACTCTGTGAAAAATAGTGAAATTCATTGTATTTTAACTTATGAAACTGTGTTCTCATTTGCAAGTTCAGTGTTCAAACTTCTTTCATTCTGATTATTATTGTTAAAAGTAAAGAAAAAAAAACCCAACAGTTTTTGATTTTTAGTTTATTTATCTTTAAAACCAAGTGAGCTTATGGTATAACCCTATATCTGGCATGTATGCATCATACATCAGCATTACTGGTTGTTTTACTTCTTCTCAAAAACTATTTGGCCATTTTCAGTACCAACATTTGTTAGGGTGACTCTTAGTAATGGTGAAGTTTCCAAAGCAAGCAAAAATGAAGGACTTATTTAACTTCTTCAGAACAACTAAGTTTATTTTAATTAGACATGGTAGGAATGTTTCTTAGTACATGCACCATCAAACATTTGTCGAGAGTGACTTTCCTAGCAGTGGTGTGGGTTCCTTAGCAACTGATTGGAAAACCCATTTTGAGCATCTCTAGAATGGCTTGTAGGGATGTTTCCATTTTTTAACATCTTACGCGCAGTGTACTAAATTCATTAAAACTTTGGTATGGACATGCTGTATTAAAATTGAGTATGGGTCAGTGGTTTCACTGGCTTTCTTAGCAACCAGTTGAAAAACCTATTTTTGTTTTACTTTTCTAGAATGGTCAAATTAGTTTTGATCAAGCTTAGTAGAAGTGGCATGGCTTCACAACTGGCTAGGACAGTTTCAGTCAAACATTAGGCATTTTCAAAATATGTAAGAATGTTTCTCAGGACATGCTTTATCAACTTGTGTTTGGGATGGCATCTCTAGCAACAGTGTGGCTTGATTTACTTACTTTGACTTCTTTTCTAGAACAGCAGAGTTAATTTTGATAAACTTAGTACGAGTGTTCACAAGACATCCTCTATCAAAATTGTCAAGGGTGGATCCTTTTGGAATGGTCTAGCTCCCATAGCACTCATATGGAAAACCTATTTTCAAAATCTTTTCCAGAAAAGTCGAGTCAGATTGCATCAGACTTGCTTGCAATATTAATATTATGAACATGCTGTATCAAAATGATCATTGTTGTGGTTTTATTGTGAATTGGGTTTCCATTTCTTCTCAGGATGGCTGAGCCAGTATTGAACAGACTTGGTCAGAATGTTTATTAATACATACATCAGAATTGTATCCTTGGTGGTTTCCCAAAGAATGGTATGACCTCTTTAGCAACCATTTCAAAACCTATTTTCAACTTCTCCAGAATGGCTGAACTAAGTTGTGATGAAACTCGATAGGAATATAATTATGTTTGAGGTGGCAATACTGGTGATATTGTGGATTTCAGAGCAAAAAAGTTGAAAAGCTTTATTTTCAACTTTTTTAGAATAGATGAGCCATTTTTGATCAAACTTTCTTCATTGTATTTCTTGCCACATAATCTATCAAAATTATGTCTGAAGTGTCTCCCATAGCAAATAGACGGAATCTGTTGTCAACATCTTTAGAATAGAGCCAATTTTGACGAAACATGATAAGAATGTTGAAAGGGCATACTCAAAACTGGACCTGGGATGGCTTCCCATGTAATTATTTGGTTACCCTTAATTTGGTCGAAAATCAATTTGTGACTTCTATCAAATGACAATCATTTAAAAAAGGACATTGGTAGGAGTGCCTACCATAGCAGTGGTGTCTTCCTAAGCAAATCTAGTTGTCAGAACCTGTTTTTGTTAATTGTTTCTCTAGAATGGCTGAGCCAATTCTGAACAAATTTGGTAGGATTGTTTCTCAAGATGTGCTCTCTGAACATTTTGTCATGGGTGGCTTGACTGCAGCTGTATAGTTGCTTCCATAACAGCCATATCAAAAGCTTATTTTCAGTTTCTTGAGAGCAGATGAGCCAGTATTCAGACTTTGTAGGAATGTTCTTTTACTATACTGTATTTAACTTGTGTTTCTCAGCAACTGTACAGAACTTGTTCAAGAGAATTTTGGTCCAACTTTGGATAAATGTTTCATAGTCCATGCTTTATCAGAATTGTCTTGGATGGCTTCCATCAAAAACATTGGAAACCTATTTTGAACATCTTCAGAATGGTCTTGGCAATTTTGATCAGTTTGTTACGGTTGTTTCATATGACCTGCTTTATCGAAGTTGTGTTTAGGGTAGCTTGCTTAGCAATGAGCAACCAAATGGAAAACCTACATATTGCACATCAAGTATGACTATGGTTAATAATATACAAAAATGCTATCATTGAATAACTTTCAGTCCAAATTGCTTTTCCAAATCTGAACAGATATGGTCTAAGATGAACACCTTTCGCATTAATAAAAAGAGATATCAGTTTACTAACTACTTCAGTTAAAGTTACTTAAAACAGAATCAAACGTTAACAACATATCAGACAGCCATTGATTTCTGCAAATAGCTGAAAATTATCCTCACATCAATAATTTTAACCAAGGCACCTGTCTAGCCCTACATTTGCCTTTCAGACAAATTTATGCCAAAGTAGCAATATCAGGTTTCATCTCTTTGAGATTAACAGACAATCTTGTTGTATCGATTTAAAAAGTTTGAATTGAATGAATAGATGTTATAGTCAACTGGTAATTTAATTTGCAACTCTAGCCATAATTTTTAAGTGCTGTCGAGGTATGATAATTGCTGTTGAGGTAGACAGAATTATTTTTATTTTTGAATTTTCCATCAACCATAATTCATTTTATTACATTCCAGAGACCTGCATATTTATACATGGTCATATAAGCATTCCAGTTCTTACATGTTTATCAATTTTTTTTATACTGATATTGTCAACTTAACTATTTGTGAAATTTTTCATGCAATGTAAACATTTCATTTTCTGCCATCACATGTTTATGAATACAGAGCTATTGTTTATTATATGTCAGAAAAACACAAAAATATTTAATAAAAGACAGTTCAAAAGACTTTATTTCTTATGCATCATCTATATCATATATCATTGATACAAGTTCTTAATCTTATGTGCTTCTTTTTAATCCTTCAACCCCAAGCCATTGTTTGCTGTATGCAGGATGAAATGATGACCTGTGTGAGAATAGCTTTCAGCAGTCCCCTTACTAGGAATACCACAAACTCTGAATTCCCCCTCCCCTGCTCTCGCATTGTTGTTGGGTTTAACACCATTTTTCAGCACACGATAGGCTATACATGGCGGCCATTATTATTGGTGGAGGAAGAACACTGGAAAACCACCGGAAAGTACCACCGACCCACGAGAAGCTACTAGTCTCACTTAACTACATTAGCCGAATCTTAGACTCGAACCCATGTAGACAGAGGTGAGATGGCAGTGATCCGTAACAGAAAGTGCTTTAGACCACTTGGCCACTCAGGGCCCCTAACTGCTCTGGCATAGTGTCCCAGGTTCATCCATATAACCCACCCACTCTAATGACCATGGATGTCAGAAATCGATTTTTGCTGCTATAAAGGCTAACTTGGTATGAAACTTCCCATGTAATCTTGCACTAATCTAAAACAAGAATATGCAAGAATCGATCCATATTAATAGGGTGATAAATATCCAATTAACACTGGTGACTATTAACATACTGATAAAACTCTGAAAATGTATAGGTCAAAAGCCTACAATTTAAAAGATTAAAAAATGTGCACATTTTTATTCTACTAGCCAGCACCAGATATGCTTATGAGATGGCATGTTGTCCATTCATCTATTAGTCAAGCTTGTTGTCACTACTCCCAAAAATAAAGATTGCTATGAAACTACACACACATATTCATCCCAGTGTCTAATGGGTCTCAAATGAAAATCGTGTAAAGTCTGTTATTATTGCTACTTCATAGTCATTCAATTTGGTTTTAACTACAATGCAATTTGTAATGTCAAGTTGGTTCTAAATAAAAAAAAAAAGTAATTGATATGAAATGGTCACCATGGCACTTATCTTAAAAATCACATCATCTTTACCCCAGAATGGCTGGTCATATCAACATGGGATTTTTACTGAAACATTTTTAGGATGCTTTTTTATCCTAAATAAAATAAAAGGTGTTGATGTGACAGCCAAATATGGCCACCACAGCAAATATTGTCATCACCTTTCTTGAGTGAATGGGCATATCAGCATGTTTTTCACTTGAAAAAAATTCCTATAACATCTAGTTGATTCTAAATGAAAACTGCTAGTGATATCCAATGTGGCCATCTTGGGGAAAAAAAAACTACTACTCATGAATGAAAAGTCATACTGACATGGTTTTTTCACCAAAAGAGTGTAGAGCTTATCCTAAATGAAAGTGATCTGACCTCCAGTATGGCCACAATCTTTAAATGTTATCCCTACTCCTGGTTGTATGGTCATTTCAGCTACTGAAAGTCTTTATATCACTATTTGGTATTTCATATGGAATTAATGTTACTGTGAAGAAACCAGTGGTCTTGATTTTGACATTCTAACCCTAAAATCAGCAGACTTTTTCTGACCCAAAAATCAGCAGACTTTTTCTTTACCCAGGATATCATATAAGTAACCACAGATGATAGAGAACTTAAGTCATCATACAGAAAACATCTTCGTTTAAAAAGAGTGACCTTCTGAGCCCCAAAACAAAAGGGTTCTTCCTTACCCCAATTACAAACCGCAGATATAGTTTGGTAAATGTAGTTGGTGGAGAACATCATGGTAGTCATTGTGTGAAAACTATATTTAACTTTCAATTATTGTTAATAATGGCCTTTCACCTTTTGACCTAGAAATTCTCCCTTAACTCAAGTGCAGCTATCCTCAAAGTCTGGTAACTGTAGATGGTCGATAATTCTAGTGGTGGCAAAGAAACCAAATTTCCATATATCTACCGATAATATGAAACCCATATCCAAATCTAATGCAGACATGCCAATTATTCAAATTTTACAACAATTATATTTCCCTTGTTTTTGCTTTTATTATACAAGTCCATAGTTTCAGGGTAATTTTGTAAGACTTGGGGTAAAATCATAACTGCTGGCAGGTCTGAGAATGATTTAAGCTGGTTTTAAGAAAGAAAAATCCTGAATTGACTAGATTTTTATCCTCCTGACAAATACTGGAGCTGATAACTTAATGGAACAGTACTATCTACATCAACTTTGTAAACTCTGAAAAGGTCAATAACAGCCTTTACTGCGATTCACTCTGGAAAATACTAGAGTTCTATGGTACATCATCAAACTTTCCACACCAAGTTTTCCAGTGTTTTCTGTGACAACCATCTCTCAGACTGCTTCAGATGATATGACTTTCTATACACGAGTAGTTATGAGATTTTCCACTGACAACAATGTTGGCCACACTGTATGTCAGATCAGCACCATTTTCATTTAGAACCAACTTAACATCATAAAGTTTTTTTAAAAAAAAGTCTTTCAGTGAAAACCCAGCATTGGACTATCCATTCCAGGCTTAACATAGCTCATGTTCTTGTACAATATAATGTGCCAGCAGTCTCGTTTTTAAAAAAAACTCCAGGGCTATATAAACTTTAGTACGATAACTTTGCACATTATTTCATGAGTACATAGACTGGATGCTATATCAGACCTACTGCCCCAAACTGAAGTCCAAACAAAACACAAGGCAAAAGGAACCAGACAGTATTTGGGGGTTCAGAGGTCATACTATGACATTAGGGGTATATTGTGACACTGTGTGGTACCTTTCAACATCATCCTGCCTTGTGCTCCATTGATGCAAATAAAGAATTTCTATCTATTCATTCTGGATGCATAGCAATAACACGATTTTCAAGATGGCTGCTAAAGGATGTCCTGGCAGCCTCATTTTCATTTCATCTAGACCATGGGATGAGTGATTCAAAGTTTCATGGCTATCCTCCAAGTAGTTTAAGAAGAGTACCGTAACTTAATAAATATAACACACATCCAAGTATAACATAGTCAAGTATTATCCCGTTTTTCTATTTTGTGTATAAAACAAAATAAATTACCAACAGACATATTTAACCCACAGGTTTTTGTAAAGAATAATAAATAACCAAAATCTGTGTTGGCTTCTTTTCATGATAAACATACATGTAAAATAAAATACTAAGGTATGTGGATTCAGCTTTGCTCTTTACCACTGAACTGCAGCAGAGCTGTTTCAAACAAACGGAAAATTTATATTTAGTTTTCTCACATTGTAACATCTCAAAGATTCCACGATAATGCAACATGCTCTCTTTGTTAAATGTTGGACCCATCTGTTACTGGTAATTTGAAATATATAAAATAGTCACCTACTCATAAATAATCACTATAAGTTGTGAATTACACACCTACTGATTTTACAAATAACACCAATAACCATTTGCAATCGATTCCAGAAATGTGAAATTCTTCCAGAAGTCGACTTATCTATGGTAGCTCAGAATCAAATCAGACCCATCTGAGGCAGTTTAAGGTTTTAGTAAACACAACAATATTTCTGCTCTTCATACATTACTGAGTTATTAAATTGAAAATGCTGATTTTATTATGTTGATCTTGTCTTCTTGTTTTTATATCATCTTTAAGCTGAAATGTGAAAAATAACTATATAATTAACATTAGACAAATTACCAATTCAAACTTGGTGCATTGTCTGAAACAGGAAAGGAGTCTTTTAAATATATGATAGGGAAAAACTTGAATAAATGTTTATTATATTTGCTAATTTATGGCAGTGATAACAAATGTGTGCTAACAAACTGATGGACAGTGGACAATAGTCTGACCAGTAGAGATAAAAATGAGCCATCCATGGAAATTTTTGGTAGTCCATAAAAGCTAGTAGCCTGTAATTTGGTAAATTCTATTCAGAAACTTCTCAACTGTTGCAAAGAAAACGTTTATCTTTAAAATTTGCCTCTTGATGACCAGGAACTTATTCTGTTATATCCTGTAATGCAAATAGGAATTTGATCATTTGTATTTTTTTGCTGCAAATGCTCTGAATGGATTGTATTTATTTCTTTGTTGTTTCTTTCACGGTTGTATTTTTTCCACTAGTCAAGTGGACTTGAAACAATCAAAATTCCACTAGCACTTCAACATTAACATTCGCCATGGATAGACTAACATAAATGTAAAACCCTGTGGTTCTATGCTATAGTTCTGTCACAAGTATCATCTCAAATAATTATAAAAATGATACTTACAGCTGCCTTGCTATGCATTCAGCATTAAGAGGTTAGTACTAGGACCGGTCGGCCTGTTGTCAGGATAGTGTAATTGGGTCATACAACATGCTACATGTCTGTGGCATGATGCCCCAATGCTAGACATTACTATGGCATGATGCCCCAATGCTAGACATTACTATGGCATGATGCCCCAATGCTAGACATCACTATCAGCTGTCACATTACATACACTGTAGTAATATGACTGAACAATTCTCAAACCCAAGTTAACAATTCAAATCACACACACACACACTACCACAAGTAAATCCAAGTATCAATCATCATGATTTAAAATGAGGTGTGTAGTTTTCTTTAAAGTAAAAACATTAACATCATAAACGTAAGAATATCTTACCCAAATCAGAAAGGTGTTCATGGAACACAGATTCCCAACCATTTTCTCCTACTTTTTTCTTACAATGCTAATTAAATAATTTATCCCAAATTTAATGGACTAGAACTAATCAAAATTCCGCTAGTCTCATCACATTTGCGCTAGCCATGGTCTAAAAGACTAGCATAAATGTCAAACCTGCAGACCCTTACTATTGTTCTGAGATCAAAAGTGAATCAAAGTATCAAGTCATCAGGATTTAAAATAAGATGTGTAGTTTTCTTTAATGTAAAGCATTATATTAATGTCATATAAATTCATTATAAAACCATGACGATTTATTTGTGAGTCACCTGCCTGATTGACCTTTGTGTCAATTTCATAGAACATATTTGCCTTAGTGTTTCTAATAAAGCTTGTCTACTGGCTTACATTTAATAGAACCTTTGATGTATTTTTTTCATATATGGGATGAGTCATTATGATGAGAATTCATTCTGTGAAACATTTAATCACCCCTTTGACCTTGGGGTAAGGGTCATGGTCATTTCAAGTGTTTGTTGGGTTTGGGTTAAACTTGTTTGATTTGCTAAACTGCATGATGGATTTTTTCATATTGAGTGAGTCATCATGAAGCATTCCCCTTTTGTCCTTGATATATCAATCTGTAATTAAATTAAAAATGAACAAAATTCACAAACTTTGGAAGAAAAAACCCCAGAAAGTTCCCCAAAAGGGGCCCCGAGTGGCCAAGTGGTGTAAAACATTCACCATTCCAGATTACTGCCATCACACCTCTGTCTCCGTGGGTTTGAGTCGCAGGCTCAGCAATTATGGGTATATGAGAAAGCCTGTCAGCAGCTTCTTGTGGGTTTGTGGTTCTTCCTGGATTTTCCAGGGTTCATCCTCCACCAGTTATACTGGCTGCCATGTATAGCCAGCCTATCATGTGCTGAAATATGACGTTAATCCCTACAACAACTCTCCCACAAAAAATATTGCCTGATTTTCCAAAAAATAAATAGATCAATAATAGATAAATGAAAAATCATAATAAATGTGATGTGACCAGTTTAAAAGCTGCTATGTTGAGTGCCCAGGAGCACCCCAAAAAATCCTATATACTTCTCGCAAAGTTCACAAAACCCACAAAGTTTGCTACAACCATCTGACAAATATGATTTAGAATATCAACTGAACATTTAGAAAAGAAAAATGAATGAATTATATCAAGCAGTTACTAGTTTACACAATACTAGCTTACTATTACATTTTTTTAAAATAAAAAGTTGTTGTTGTTGTTGTTGCAGGGTGTAACACCATTTTGCAGCACAAGATAGGCTATACATGGAGGCCAGTATTAATGGTGGAGGAAGAAGCCAGAAATAACCACCGATTCACAAGAAGCTACTAGCAAGCTTTCTCACATACCAACATTGGCTGAATCTGAGACTTGAACACACACAGACAGAGGTGAGATGGCAGTGATCCATAATGGAGAGTGCTTTAGACCACTCGGCCCCCCCCCCCCCCCCTTTTAAAATGTAATTATCAAATCAAATCAGTTTGTTTCAAGTGGGACAGACCGTGTTCACTGCTGTTGCTTATAGCAATCATTTGGAACATGTGTTAAGTTATGTGCTCTTTCAAATATTACTGAAAAAGACTGCATGACAAGGGAAGTCAGCATGTCTTTTGTATTGAGTGAATGAAGGGAAAATCAAAAGTTAAACACAATGACATACAAAAACTAAGCAATGGGTGATATAAATACAATGAGTGTGTATATTACAGTCTGAAATAGTTAACAAAAAAAGTTATTGGTCAAATTGTCAAGGATACCAAACCCTAGCATTGATACTCCCTAATTTTGTTAACTTAAAACTTGTGGACTAACATGGCTACCAATTATTTGAATAAGTAAACCAATTTCTATAGAAGCATATAAATTATTAATGTAAACTTTTCTGAAAAATACGCTAGCAATGCAATGATTATAGAAATTAAGATTGTACTGGGCTTGTATGCATTGCGTATACGTTATATCCTGGACCACTGGGCTTGTATCGTTGCTTACAATTTACCTGTCATATATGGCCCTGTGTCTTGGACTGTCCGGTTTTAGTGCAATTAAGCATTTACTTTCACATTTTCAGAAATATACTTTTATGGTGAAATCTCTCATTACTGTGTAAACATTATTTATTTGAACAAAATACGGATAAGAAATGAGAATGCAATATTTCCTCGTACTCTTCTTACCTAGCTTCATACAGACAACCACTTTTTGAAAAAATCATGTAGTACCCCACCCATTTTGATGCACCTCACAGAAGTCTGTCTTTTCCTATTGTAATATGCTCCTGTGAAAATAATACATTGCAGAGCAACATCAATTGTACATAAAAACTTGTAATGACATAAAAATTAATGATAAAATATTCATTAGGTTTTTCTTATGTTTATTATAATCTTCACTTTGGAACAATTTTTGATGCAAAATCCCAAATAATCAAATTGAGGAAAATAGAGCTGTACCGATGTCACTTTTTGCAGATTATGCCGATACTGCGTATGGCCGATTATTAAAACTGCCGATACCGGTTATGTGACTGATTATTTCATTATCACAGTATATATACTCGCGAATAAGCTTAATAATTTAGGAAAAAATAAAAGCCTGGAAGAAGGGGGGGGGGGGGCTTATCCGTATAGCCTATCGTGTGCTGAAAAATGGCGTTAAACTCTACAACAACAACAACATTTAATGATAGTAATTAACATTGGTATATACGGTCTAAAATGCCAGATGTTAATTTGTGTAAGTTTCTTTCGTGGGAATGGCGCTGAAGCGTTGGAGTTAAGCATTTGTAGTGATCATTCTTGGGATTGAAATTAATTGTGGACGATTTTATTGTTATGGCTTATGTTTTTGTTCTGGTTTAATTTTTTTATTTTTTTTATTGTTGCATAGGTAAAAAAAATCATTAAATTACATGAATAATGTTTAAACTTAACATTCTATCTAATTATTTCGTCACAACAATAATTCACAGGTGATGCAACAGCATGTAGGACTTTTCTTGTTTAGAAGAAAATGAAAATCGAGGACATAATGTAATAATTGGGAGTCTCAGCAAAAATCAGCAGTAGTTTACAGCAAGTGTGTTAAAACAGTAGTTACTTTTAAGAATAAATGGTCTTTCAATTAATCCCCAAATCAAATGTTTATTCCTTAGTTTACACTATTTAATTCTGTTTAAAAATTCAAGCCATGTCAAGATGAACGTTATAATTGAAATCATATTTTGGAAATTTATTTGCATCAGCACAGATTATTTCTGCTGATACAGATTGTTCTAATAATCGGTCCAATTATGAGTACGGGTGATTAATCGGTACAGCTCTAGAGGAAAATCCTGTTGAGCAAGTTATTAGATTTAGTGTATACTTGTTTTCCAATACTTATTTGCCATTTCTAATGTACAGAACCTCAATCTTTCACTGTACTGGTTGTTTTCTAATTTCAAAACTGGTTTGTATCTTTTCTAACTTTTCTCTAAAAGTGTAAATAATCAGACAGAAAAAATGTAACAGAAATTTTGATTTTCATTTATTGTAATTCTTACCATTATGGAACTAATTTATAAATAATAAATTATTTCAAATAAATTTAATATTGAAATTCTATAAAATGCTGATTGAAAATGTATTAAAGTACATTTTCTTATTTACATAATATAAATACCGGTAATACATTTTATTATCAAAATAAGAATAAATATACAGGATGCAGATTTATTGATGAAATGCATCATGAACTTGTGTTTCACACAAATTTCCACAAATTGTAATAAGTACCTCAGAATATCACTAATGACAGATTGATATAAAATTTGACAACACTGTACACCATTCTAAAGTATTAGTGGTGCAGTTATCAGTTTTGAAAACACAATTAACAACATGTTGAGTAGCAGATGGGATAATTATTATGGCAAGAAATTGATTTCCTCCATCAGAATAACTTAAAAGGATTTTTATGTGAACTTACGGATTGGAAAATTCATGCAATGCAGCCTTTATAATGGGATGTATGTATCATTTATCCAATTACAATCGGAGTGTTTTTTTTACTCTATGCAGATCAGTGTAAACAAATGTTGTTTGTGACATCAGTGACAGATGCATTCTGTTCAAGAACTTTGTGTCTATACTAACTGCTATGTCAAAATTAGTGTAGCATCAAATTAGGGTGTCAGATGATACAATATTCTGGGCTCCTTGGTTTTGATGCACTTCAGCACTTTTTTACCTTTTCAGAAATGTCACCCATTTTGAAGAATCTCACAAAAGTATATTTCTTCCTACGAGAACCCTGAACAAATGTTGTGGTGGAAATAATATATTGAAGAGTAACACAGTAGCAAATTGAAAACTCAAATTGGTAGGGAAAGCCTAAAGCTTTATCTATCATAATCTTAATTTTCAAACAAATTACAAACAAATAAAAAAATGTGAAGAAAAAAAAATTTCCCCTTAAAATAATTGAAATATTGAGATTCTCTCAAGGTTGTTTCATAATTTACTATTAAATGACTTATAATTTACCATTAAAGTATGATTGCTTATTTATCACATATAAAATATGACTTACTTTTTTCAATAAAATAGGAACCGCTCCAGCTGCCTAGTGGTTTGAGAATCCACCACGGTTCAAATCCCAGCAAAGTCATACCAAGACGTATAAAACTGGTACAAGCAGCTGCCTCACTTAGCATTAAGAGGTTGGTGTTAGGACTGCCTCACTTGGCACTTAGCATTAAGAGGTTGGTGTTAGGACTGCCTCACTTGGCACTTAGCATTAAGAGGTTGGTGTTAGGACTGCCTCACTTGGCACTTCGCATTAAGAGGTTGGTGTTAGGACTGGTCAGCCTGGTGTCAGGATAATGTGACTGCATTGGACATGATTATCATATATCATGTCTCTGCATAATGCCTCAGTGTTAGACATTATTATAAACTGTCACCGTGACAATTCTGATGTAGTTATTAGGTGTGAACCATGTGGCTAACACATGCTGAGGATCAGAATGGATGCTTTATATGGAAATTAAAACATGAATTAATTTTACATCTGTGATATGTCTAGCTTGTAAGTTTTTACTTTTATAAACTACATCATGAATATGACATGCTTTATCAATTTCATTTATTGGATACTCACTGGGTCTTGCTTGATCTTGATTATCAAGTTGCATAAAAAGTCTGGCTCCAGGACCACAATGATTATATCCTGGAAGGTGTTTTTCTCCTGGGTGCTTAGCCCATGGAGACCCCCCCCCCCCCCAAATACTGTTTGGACCAGGGATGGCAGGAGAACTAGAGATCTCGTGTATAAATAAAGACAAGGAGGAAATATGTAAAAGCAATATATATATATATATATATATATATATATATATATACTAAAAAAATTAATGATTTATATAATGTAAAGCTGCAAAACAAAATACTTAACAGAGTTAAATGGGGAAGTCATGGAAAAATGTGCAGATATATGAAATACGTGTAAAATAAATCAAAAGTAAAAATGTACCTAAATTTAAATGATATGTGGATGACAGGGGAGTCAACCTTTAGACGGCACCTTATAAGAACAATCTCACTGTTGCTTTTGTAGAGAGGCCCACGGCTATCAAAATAGGTAAATGATGGCAGATCAGTGAAAATCCAATAATCAACCTTTTATTTTGATGGGTTTCCCATGAACCAGAATAATAAAAATTACACCACTATCTTGTTTTCTTTCCATTCTTTGTCTCTGGAAATTTTTTATTATTTTCCCCTTACAAATAAAATAATTAGGATGAGTTTTAAATAGGTACTCAGCTATTTTGTTTTCAGTCACAGCGACACTCCATTGCGACCGGGTCAGTGACCCGCTAATGCACGGTATTGATGATTCGCATTTCTTTAACAATGGACAATTTGATTCGCTCTGTGCGTGGAGGTGTGTTAATTTTAACCAATCAAATTTGGTTCAGTGTATAGCTGATGTTATGAACTTTCTCCCAGTATTCGCACTACGAAAAACTAGCAGGAACAAAGGAGTGGGTAAGTTTTTTTCTTTTAACTCCCGTATTTCTGAATATTTTAAGGAGTGCGCTGTCAGATAGATAAAACTCTTCTTTCTGCATTGAATAACCCCAAAATCATGTTTTTTGCAAGCATTAATATGCCGCACTTTGAATTATACATTTCAAAATTATCGGGCGCCCGCAGTAAATGGCCGCTATGGCTCATCACATGTTTACGGTAGGTCAGAAATAATGGATTGCTACCTTACTCATTCTCCCCGAGTATTTAATTCAGCGTGCATTCAATTGAAACAATAATAAGAAATCATACAAAGTATGTTAATAATGTTGTTGTTTCTAAACTTTAATTGGAGATGCGACATTATGGGAAAATGCAATACACATTTCACAATAAATTGCTATATAGTCATAACCATGAATAATCAATCTGAACGAAGGTTCTTCTCTTTTTATTATATTTACTGTCAATTTAATGAATATAACCAATGAATTTTCAGTGAGTATGATGTAAACGAAATTAAAAATGTCCTTGTATTTATAGCATTTGCAATTATAATAATTATAAGGACTTGGCAATTGTCCCCAACCCAGGCCATAATTTTTACTTAAGGGGCTAAATTAATGTTTAAGCCTTTAGAAATTGAAGAAAAATATGAATATATTTACATCAGTTTCTGACATGCATAAATTCATTTATCGATTAAACTCAAAGGACACTTTAAACATGTTTGATAAAATGTTCATATTTATTAATTACATACAGTTGAATATATTTTTGAGCTAAATTTTCTTTCAGATGTGTATGCACAACTAGTATTTCTAGAAGGCGATATTCGATTTGAAGACTCTAGTCATCCGATTCCAAACTAGCCATTCCAGTCTTTGGAAAGTTTGCAGGCACTTGATCGACCTGCATCATCTGGAACCTTGAGTTATTTTAATAACCTAACAACTGGACAATTTCTTTGCATTATACATACTGCAAAAAATTTTGAAGCATATAGCCTCACTGTCAAGAAGGAATCAACATGTGGGACGTTGTGGTATGAAATCATGACAATGTGGCTTTGTCACTTTACAAATTCTCTGCTAGAATGCAATGCTCTGCGTGCTTTGTATAACAGGCATCACAAGCGTTTCATAGAATTACAGAAGAGGTTCCATGTTCGTGGTGACAGTAGAGTAAAGGATGATATGTTTTTGTTTCTGAATTCGAAACTAGTTCTTCCAAAAAAGAAGAATGTACTTTACGATTCACAGCAAAGTTTTGAGATTTTAAATAATGTTCCCCAGATGGAAGGAGTGTCAAGGTCAGCGAGTGTCAAGGTCAGCTGCAGCAAAAAACAACAGCTTTAATGAAGTATTACTTGAAAAAAATAAACTCAAGAAAATAAGCACTGCACAGGCTACTGTTTTGAAGAAGAAAACTGCTGCACTTTGCACTCTTGGGCAAGAAAATAAACAGTTGAGAAATTTAGTGAACGAGCAAAGCAGGCAGCTGAAAATGACTGGACCTGAGTCAAAGAGTAGTAAAAAAAGAAGTTGACAAACTCAGGGCAAGGAACAAACTTTTAAATCAGAAAACAAGGGTGCTGAGGGACTTAACAATCAAGTTGAAGTTTCAGCAGCATAAAATGGACACTGTAAATACAGAAATGTCCAGATTAACAAAGGTAGCTTCTGATGCTTTGGAGGGCCTTGATGAAAAAGAAAACGAGAGAATCAAAATGAAAAAAAAGTTGACTCGTGTGAAAAAAGTTCTTCATAACATGAAAAAGAAAGTTTAGAGACGTAATAGAAATATTTGTGAGCTGCATGAAAAAGTTGAAGCTGCAAGAAATATGTTTGAAACTGACAAGAATTCAATTGAATTGTATTTTACCGGAATTGTTGACAGTTTAAAAAATCTTCACAAAGTTTCAGTTGACAGTCTCAATCAAAGGTTAGAGGAAATGAAACAGTTAGAGACAAGAAAGGGAGGGATCTACAAGGGAGAAGTTTGTCTTTTGTATTATGATTTTATTTATGATTTGTTAACAAAAAGCGTTTCTCCTTTGAATACGTTCCCCGATCACATTACTTTAGGGATATAGCCTGCTACCTCGCGAATCCAGCCTTACCAAAAGACGAAAATTCGTCTTTCCTGTCTATTTCATATAGACAAAGGGCAATAACTCTTGCCCATTACCTCCCCTTGCTATCCTCTAGGTGTCGCTACTTCAGTTTTTTAGCTTTGCTGACAGGTAATAACACCGTCAATAGAGCCTCCGATAATCCAAGCCGTAATTTTATGTTCTCGGTCCATCTGAAGTTTATTTGGGATCTATTGTGTTTAGGATTTATTCCTCCACAGGTTGTATACCTTATTTTAACATTTGTCCCAAAAATTGAGTGACTTTGTCACCTTTTATGGACTTCGGTTATAGAGACCAAGATACAAGCACAATGTCGCGATATGCATGTTGATAACTTGATTTACGTGACATTGAATGTTTTAGCTTACTCCGTCAATAACGGTGGTAGCATGAGACAATTTATAACGTTCTGAGTTGCTTGACGCTTAGTTCTCTCTTGTGAAGTAGAATATTCATGAAACACTGATAATTTTGCTTATTTCGTTAGTAACGGTTGTGCAGTAGCGCATTTATGGAATGCTGATTTGCTAAGAGCGTCGTTTGTAACTAACTTAACGACTCTGAATATTTAGCTTTTCTTGTTACTAACGGTTACGTGACATTGAATGTTTTAGCTTACTCCGTCAATAACGGTGGTAGCATGAGACAATTTATAACGTTCTGAGTTGCTTGACGCTTAGTTCTCTCTTGTGTAAGTAGAATATTCATGTAACACTGATAATTTGCTTATTTCGTTAGTAACGGTTGTGCAGTAGCGCATTTACGGAATGCCGATTTGCTAAGAGCGTCGTTTGTAACTAATTTAACGACTCTGAATATTTAGCTTTCTTGTTACTAACGGTTATAGTAGTAACGACTTAACATAACTGAGTTGTTTATGAGTTTGTTTCTCTTGTCTCGTTTCAGCAAGTATGTCAACCAAATGTGTAATGTGCAAGAAATACAAGGCGAGAGAGGACAACCATAAATCCTGCATGGCATGTACAAAGTGCACTTCAAGACCATGCAGTATCTGTACCATGTGGACAGAACAAATGTGGGCAGACGTTGTCCAAAAAGCAGCTAAAAGGAGAGACAAACGAAAGAAATTGAGTAAAGATAACACCGATGTCATCAGCTTACACCCGAAATCTGCCTCTATTAGAAGTGTTGTGGGGGAAATTAGGAGCCCCTCCCCAACGAAACTTCGCCGCATTCAACCATCAGCCACAGTTACATCAGAGGCAGAGGTGGAAAATACGGAGATTAACAAGGACACGGTCCAGCAATCCAATTTTGATCAGATGAGTCGTTTGGTTCAAGATACGACGACGCAATTCCTGTCATCAGGCCAGATCTGTCTATCGTTAGTTTCCATGCCGGATCAATTAGATCCTTTTTATTATGCACCTTCGCCGGCCGTCCAGCCGACACAGTCAGTTCAGCCGGCACTAACCGGCACCAGCCGTCCATCCGGCACCTGCCGTTCAGCCCAAATGGCACCGGCAGGCCAGCCGACCTTCCAGCTTACTTCGACCGGCACCCGCCATTCAGCCCAAATGGCACCGGCAGGCCAGCCGACCTTCCAGCTGGTATCAACAGGCACCTGCCGTTCAGCCCAAATGGCACCGGCAGGCCAGCCGACCTTCCAGCCTGCATCAACAGGCACCGGCCGTCCAGCCCATATGGCACCGGCCGTCCAGCCGGCCTTCCAGCTGGCACCGGCCGTACATCCGGCTATGACCGTTCAGCCCAAATGGCACCGGTCGTCCAGCCGGCATCAACCGGCACCGGGCGTCCATCTGGCAATGACCGTTCAGCCCATATGGCACCGGTCATCCAGCCGACCTTCCAGCCGGCACTAACCGGCACCGGGCGTCGATCTGGCAATGACCGTTCATCCCAAATGACACCGGTCGTCCAGCCAAGCTTCCGGCCGACACTTGCCGGCACTGACCGTCCATCCGGCTCCGGCCGTCCAGCCCAACAGGCACCGGTCGTCCAACAGTATGGAGATTTTAGTCATATACCAGTCCGTCCGACTGTACCTCTATACCAGCACGGGGACTTTTATCATACCGCAATCCACACAAATCGGATTGACGAAGATTCTAGTGATGTTTCCGGCTGTCAATCCGTACTACCGGTTACATATCACTACCATGACATAGATGTTGGCGATGAATCTTTCGATCCAACCCGAACATTCGAGCGGTCGGTGCCGGTCATGGCCGGCCCATCGCAAACATTCAGGCCAAACATATGCCAATCAATTCATTCGGCATTGCCGGCCGTTCATAGGCTAACAGCTCATCCACAAGGGAGAGTGAATGCCTTTATCAGAGATGACGGAATCGAGTCATCTATGCCACCTGGTATGCATTACCCTGATATGGATGCTTTACCAGAACAAGATTATGCACATAGTGAGTGCGATGAATCACAGGCAAATCAGCTGTATGCAGATCCAACTATGGAACGGACTGAGTTCAGCTTCAAAGCCGCAGTGGAGGAAATTTATAGAGTGTTGGCCCCTTCAGAATGCCCTCCACCTCCTGCTGCCATTACCGACTATAAGGTTAGAGCGTCGGTTGATCTGGATGAGGGGGAAGAGACTCTATCCTTCCGCCTCCTTCCCCAGTCGACAAAAATTAAGGAAATTAATGACCGTCTGTCGACACGTATAGGGGATCCAGGAAATGCTAAGGCGTTTTTTTTCTGAAAGCCAAGTACCAGCGTCGTTTTCAGGTCGATGGTACAAAACTCACTCCGATGCGTTCAGTACTGAGGTCCCGGCTCTGGATAAAAATATGGCAGCAGTCCATATGTCTGCTCCATTGTCTTATAAAGTGGACAAAACTGTGTTCAATGCCACGTCCAAGCTGGTTCGAAATGTAGTCGCTACATCTTCTCTGTTAGACCTAGCCTCCCTAGCCATTTTCAGGATCGCTGAAAAATCTGGCAATGAACATGCGTGGGAATCGACGGCCCGGTTAGCTAGGGTTCTTAACAGGGCAGCTCACCATTCCATGGCTAATGCGCTGACTGCTTCTGCCAACCTAGACTTGATACGTCGTGACGCATGTCTGAAGGGCACGTCGCTTAAACCCCATCATAAGCTGGCTTTAAGGACGACTCCATTTGGGTCACAGTTACTCTTTGGAGGCAAGATTGAAGAAATTCGGAGGCAGGCAGCTCAGGAATTGCCCCTCCATCTGGCCGCTCAGCCCCTGCAGCTGTTTCGGAAAAAGCAGCCCCCGCCACAGCGGAGGTATGTTCAGCGGTCCGGGGACAAAAGATCCTTCCCAACAAATATGCATTATGCCGGGAGACAACAGTCTAAACAACCTAGGAGGCAACCATACAGAGGCGACAAGAAACAAAGTTTCTCCGCCTTCAAGCCTCCTAAACCTAAACGTTGACTTACCCTCCCCACCGCCCGAGGGCAGCCTTCCTGTGGGCGGCCGACTCCTGCATTTTCGGGACCGATGGATCACCTTATTTCCTCAGAACAAGTGGGTGATCCAGGTCATTTCGGAGGGTCTTCGGATTTCATTTATCCAACCCCCTCCCCTGTCATCCTCTCCCCTCTTTACAGACGTACCGTCAGAGAGAGAAAAGGATACCTGTCTGCAGCAGGAGATACGGTTGCTCATAGAAAAACGGGCGGTGGAGATTGTGGAAAAACCACAATCCCCGGGGTTTTATTCCAGGCTGTTTATTATCCGGAAGGAGACCGGCAAATTGAGACCGATAATCCACCTGAGTCGCCTCAACCGATACATTTTACCACCAAAATTCAAGATGGAGACGGCACGATCAATCCGCCTCTCCATACGACGGGACGAGTATGCCGTCAGCCTAAATCTGACCGACGCATATTTTCACGTCCCTATCCACAGTGCATCACGGAAATTTCTCAGGTTTGCTTACCGAGACACGGTTTATCAGTTCAGGGTCCTACCCTTTGGCCTCAATATAAGCCCTTGGGCTTTTACCAAGGTTATGAGTTGCGTCGTCACCTTGTTCCGCTCGACGTCTTCAACAGGGACGGCAGTGTACCTGGACGACGTCCTTCAGAAACATATGGTAAGTTCTACTCTTCTCAAAGGCAGGAACGATCTTCTATCTCTTTTAGATCATCTCGGTTTCCTTGTGAACTGGGAAAAGTCCGATCTCCGCCCCTCCCAGCATTTTGCACACCTAGGGATGGAGTTTATAACCGATCTGAATCTAGTACGGCTTCCCAGAGTTCGAGTTCTCAGGATCGTAGAATTCGTCGAGTCCGTTTCAAACCGGATGTGGGTTTCAGCGAGAGAGTTCTTGCAACTCCTCGGATTATTCAGCGCAGTGGCGGACTTGATCCCGCTCGGCCGTCTTTTTATGCGCCCCTTACAAATGACGTTACTAGCACAATGGCGCCCCTTTTCAAGTCCCCTCAATCAAGCAATAAGGATCACACCCGAGATACGATCATTCCTGTGTCAGTGGCACAACCACAGTTGGCTATCCAAAGGAATTCCTCTGGAGAAGCCCCAAGCGGAGATAACGGTATGTACCGATGCCAGTACCTACGGGTGGGGGGCACATTTGCTGCCGGACTTCGCAACGGTCAGCGGCACATGGGAGCCAGGGGAGATGGCTCTTCACATCAATCTTTTAGAAATGAAGGCTGTCATCAATGCATTTCATTTCTGGAAGGATCAGCTTATAGGGAAAAATGTCCTCATTATGTCGGACAACTCTGTGGTAGTGTCATACCTCCTCAAACAAGGGGGCACCAAATCACCAGACTTGTGCATTCTGATCTGGCAGTTTCTCCGTTGGTGCGAAAGCCTCCAAGTCAAGGTACAAATCAGACACATTCCGGGCAGACTCAATGTTCTGGCCGACTCTTTATCCAGGAAAGGTCAAATCATTCACACGGAATGGTCACTCCATCAATCGATCTTTCTTCAGATTTGCACGCTTTGGGGGCGTCCGATGATCGACCTTTTTGCGACAAGGTCGAATCACAAGTTGCCCACCTTCATCTCCCCGGTTCCAGACCCAGAGGCTTGGGCCATGGACGCTCTGTCAATCAGTTGGGAAGGATTGTGGGCATACGCCTACCCTCCCTCGGTCTTGGTACCGAAAATAATTCAGAAGTTAAGGGGTCAGAATTGTCAGATGATTCTGATTGCCCCTCTCAGCTGGAACAAGTCCTGGATCAACGATCTACTCGATCTAGCGATAGATCTACCCAGGAAGATCCCAGCGACTCCAAATCTTCTCAAGCAACCACGTTCATGGGTGTTCCACCCCCGCCCGGACAGTCTTCTTCTTCACGCTTGGCTCTTGTCCGGACAGCCTTGCGAGCCAAACAATTCAAAAGTTCAGTTGTGGAGAGAATCTCGAGAGCAAGAAGGCCCTCCACTCTGAAAGCTTACGAGGGAAAATGGAGGGTTTTTAGGGACTGGTGCTGTATCAATAACATCGTCCCTTTGAGTGTCTCAATCCCTCAACTGGCCGACTTTTTTCTCTGGCTTTTCGAGGAAAAGCATTTGGCTCCAATTACTATCAAAGGCTACCGCTCTATGTTATCAGACACATTCCGCCATCATGGTCGATGTGATATAGGTCAGAACAAAGATCTGTCAGATCTTCTAGCCAATTTTGATTTTAATCGCCCCAAATCAATCACCCTGTTTCCAAAATGGAATCTGTCCTGGGTTTTAACATGGCTCAATTCAGACAAATTTGAGCCTTTAGCCCACACTTCGTTAAGGCTACTATCATACAAAACATGCTTCTTAATAGCCTTAGCTTCAGCATGCAGGGTGAGTGAGTTACATGCCCTGTCCTGTGACCCGAACTATCTCCAGTTCAAATCAGATGGTTCAGTGGTGCTCCTGACGCAACCAGGATTCGTAGCCAAAAATAGGTTGCCGTCCATGGGAAATCAGAGAGTAGTCATTCACTCGCTCTCTTCTATAGATAAGTCAAGAACAGCGGCCATGCAAGATCCCGTTCGAGCACTAAAGCACTATTTAAAACGCACAGAGGCGAGTAGGGACACACGCATGCGCCTCTTTCTACCAGTGAAAACGGGGAAACGGGATATCACCCCCCAAGCCCTGGCTTCATGGTTGAAGTGGGTTATTCGCTCAGCATATTCTGAACTCTCACAAGACCAGAGTAAACTCATGAAGATTACAGCTCATGAGATTAGAGCAATTTCGACAAGCCTTGCCTTTGCCCGCAATGTCTCGCTCCGAGATATAATAGACGCGGTCGGCTGGCATGCGGAGTCAACCTTCTCCAGCTTTTATCTTAGAGATTTGACCTCACAGAGGCAAAACTTGAATTTAGTAGGTCCTGTGTCGGCAGCCCAGATGCCCACCAGACCCATTTAAAAGCAGCAACACAGCCTCTCAGCTTCGCTGGATTCGCCAGTGCAAAGAAAAAAAAAAAAAAAAAAAAAAAAAAAAAAAAACCCTTGTTTAGGTAAGAAGACTTCAATAATTATCTTCTTACCTATATATAACAGTCACCTATCAGGTGACAATAGGCTGTGTTGCTGATGATCTTAGGAGAACGGGTTATCGTTAGTATGGGGGAATCCAGCCATCATTCCCTCGAGGATACCCGGAGTAAAGGTCGGATGCTCATCATTCCCTCCTCCTATTACTTATTCTCCTAAAGTAATGTGATCGGGGAACGTATTCAAAGGAGAAAGCAAATTTTTTAGTAAATTATGTTTCTCCGAGAATACTTACCCGATCACATTACTAAGAAACCCTCCCGACCACCCCGCCATGCGAGCATCCTCGTGTGTTATATACCGCTCAGCTTAAAAACTGAAGTAGCGACACCTAGAGGATAGCAAGGGGAGGTAATGGGCAAGAGTTATTGCCCTTTGTCTATATGAAATAGACAGGAAAGACAAATTTTCGTCTTTTGGTAAGGCTGGATTCGCGAGGTAGCAGGCTATATCCCTAAAGTAATGTGATCGGGTAAGTATTCTCGGAGAAACATAATTTACTAAAAAATTTGCTATCTGCAAATACAGTGCAGTGTGTTGTACAAACAGTTTTAGAAAATATGACACATTATGACACCAGCAGCTTGACACTGCCAAGTAGAAGTACAGCCCAAAGAATCGTGTCAGAGGCAGGGGCTTTAGTAAAAATTAGAACAGCATATGAACTGAGCCGTGAAAAGTCCATATTGTGTCACCAGTCTGATGGAACAACTAAGCATCTAATTCACTGGGGAGCTCATGCTATAAATCTTTTACCAACTGATGATCCACAGAATCCCAAATTTTTTACACCAACTGTTAGTCCAGTAACTTCAGGAAAGGCTGATGACACAGTTAAGCAACTGCAAGAACAATTCACAGAACTCCATAACATTGCTGATCAACTGGAACTGGATCACAATGATTTAAAACCTATTCATTTATGCAAATCAATGGCAGAATGTCAGACCATGCAGCAAATGAGAAAAAAGTAACACGATTGATTCAGGAAAAGAAGGAGGAGTTGAAAGCAGAGAGTGAAGATGCATTAGTATATGAAACCAATGTGTATGCTTTTACTTGTGCAGCCCACAAAAGTAAACAATATGACCATTGCTATGACTGATCAAAGCGCAAAATATCTGTATTTGTGCGAGAACACCACCAATGGAAGAGGTATGGTTGGTGCAAGAAAATACATTTATGAATGCAACAAGCTTCTATGTGAGCACAGTAGAAAAGTATATGGACTAGGAAATGATTTCAAAGCATATTCTCTTTGCAGTGAACAAGATGCTGGATCGGAACTGTTCAGACCAATCGTAGGAAACTGCTACCTTATATTTCTGCAGAATGCAATTCCAACACTTGCGGCACATGACATGGTTTTAATGTTTCTTGAGGACATAATAGATGCAAAAGACAACCCAGGCTTGAATAGACTAGAATACTCTGTTCAACAAGGATACTTGAACCACAATGTTCAAGCTGAGGAGATTGCCTTTAGCCTGTTCTACTATTACCTTTGCGCTCCCTTACTTCAGAAGGCAAAGTCAGTGAAATCTCCTTTGGAGATGAATGAATATTATGGTTCAGCTGTTGGAAAGTTAGGAAATTGGTGCATAGATCCATCTGGACTTGTTGCTGGAAATGATCTGCTTTGGGAGGGGGCCATGGGCCCTGACATATACCAACCATATATGACAGTCATCCACCAGATGGCACACAGTTCTGATCTGGTACTGGATATTATCAAAGGTATGCTATTCCAATTCATTTAATTGTTCATAATTAAACACTTTCATAAATTTGATTTATTTTCATTGTATAGATTGATATGTATAAATAGTAAATCACTACTATGGATTTTACAGTAAAAACTTTAAAAGAAACATCTTGTCAATTTTGTCCAAGTCCATAAATAAGATAATTAGGGTACTTTTGTTCTTGTACAAGTGTTTATTTTCTTTTCAGTTATGGCAAAAGCTGGACAGGAAAAACTGCATGCAGAGGAACACCTTGATGGTGGTTTATATGCAGTACCAACTCCTGCTATGGTGAAAGCTGCCAATATCATTGGAGATGCAACAAATGATAGAATTGAGAGTTTGTTTGGAATGTTTGATAGGTAATACATTTCAAATGTTACTTTAACCTTTTCTAAGGCACTAAAATGCCAACATTTTTGATGAAAATTCATACCCCTGAAAATGCAGAGTGGATATTAAATACATTTTTAAATATCATATGAAAATGAAGTTTAGTAAAATGTAAAGAATTAAGGTTATGCAGGCTGAAGATATTTCGTCATTTTCAGAAGAAACAAATATATGAAGTAATTTTAAAACAATTTTAAAAAAAACTTCTTGTTTCAGACAAATGATGATTGCACCAGCAATGAATCCTGTGAATGTGGCCTCCCTTATTGCTGCCAAGCAAGATAAACCAGTTGAATGGATCAAGAGTGCCAAGATACCGCTGGAGAAGATTTGTGGTGTTGCTATGAAGCGTGCAAAGCTTGAGCGTGAAGAAGAAGGGACAAAGAATGAGCAAATCAAACGGCGATTTCTGGAAGGGAAGGTTGAGAGGGATGCAAAATTAAAAAAACGTAGACTAATGCGAGCTGAACAACTACGAAAACAAAAGGAGCAAATTTTAAAAGCAAAAACACACTTGTGTAGAGACCACAGACGTTTGAAAAATATGAACAAACAGCAACAGTTGGCACATATTCGAATGTGGAGAGCAGTCAGTAGATTGTGTCATGTTGAAAATAATGCTTGCATGAAAGGATTTACCAGTATGTCAAAGTCCCAACGAATTTCTTGTATAAAGCAAGTAATAATTAGGAATTACAAGCTAAACCTGAATACACTGACAAAAATAGATGGTGTAAATCCTGCAGATGAAAGCGAATGGAATTCATCTGATGAGGAAACTTTAGATATGTCACAACCTCTTGTGTCAAAATCTAAGTACCACAGTGCAGGTAAAGTTGGCAAGAAAATTTAAAAGGATGAGGTGAAATTTTTTTTACAAATATTTTAGCAAATTATCTTTCTTTTTTGGGTCCATCTTTTTTTGAATTATCTCCCCTTTAAATGTTGAGAAAGTTTAATTTTTTTTAAGTTAATTATGTTAAAAATTTAGATATTTATGAACCATATTTTGAGTGTTTTATTATTTATGTCACATGTAGATCACTTTAAAACAGTGTTTACTTTGATTAACAGAGTCTTTCTATTTTCTGGTGATGGACACTTGGACTTCACATTTTTGATCGAATGAAAATTGCATAATGTGGCATTTTTAACGCCATCTTGTATATTTGTTTGCAATGTTGTACATCAAAAAAGTAGTATTTCCTTTAGCATTGTATGCATAGATGAACCTGTTTAAAGATAACATACAAAGGTGAGATAATTAGTGAAATATTTTGGTTGATGAACATGAGAAAAAGCTGTATGTTTTTAAAAAATTGTAATTTTTCCGATTTTTAACACCGATTTTAAATACAATTGAGCTTTCCAAAGTTGTTATTCTTTCTTAGATAAAAAGTACTCCACATCAAGATCAAACTAAGAGAAATTTATAGACTTTGGATAAAGTGCAAAGCTCTTACAAAGCAGCAAACATAGCAAAAAAAGCTATATTTTCCATTTTCCTGACATGTTTTGTACTGACATGTCATTTTTAGGAAGTATTATCTCAAAAAGTACAAGAGATAATGCTGTGATTTTTTCACACGAGTTTATGAATGTTGCATAGTTTGTACTAGTTTATACTATTTGAAAATACTTCATCAAATAAAAAAAAATATATATAACAGAAATGTGCTTTGTATGCTGTTTTGACGAGTGAGGATGGGCCTCTCTAGCTTTTGCAAAGCAATATCAATTCAAAAAACCACATCAGATTGAGATGTTCAAACACTGCTGAAGAAAGGTATAGAATAGCAAACAGAATACAAGAAAATGGAGGGGTAGATGCCAAAAATGTATTATACACAAAAGACATTACAGATAAGACAACATATATGGACTTAATCACATATATGAATACAATCATGAAACTATAGGTTCTACTTTAGAGATCCTCAAGAAAAGATTTTTTAAAAACCATAATAATAACATGATACATTGACAAAAACCTTGTAGAACATAACAAATATAGGTACATGAATGTTTTTTTTCTTCTGTACATATATGTACATGCATACAAGTTGAAGCCAGCTGCAAACAAAACACTTATCTTCTATTACATAATATACAAGGAATCCATGACCTGTTTTTGTTCTATTTAGTAATACAAATAAACTGCATGGATCGTTATCTTCCAGTGTATTATATAACAAACGACTCTAAGCTGTTTACAGTTTCATCTGACTTGTAAGCAAGTGTATACAGTTATAGTTGTACCACAATTAAAGAGGCAAAATACATCATACTGTGAAAACTATAGGATATGAGCAAAACACAGTATATGCAGTCTTACTATTAAAAACAGATGTTCCAGTCTTCCCGAATATGATGTACATGTATAAATTATTAACACTATCGCTTCGGATTGTATAGATAATACACGTTTATTAACATGACATACATTATTATGAAATCTTTTACACATACAACCATATCCTGGGTTTCCGTTAAGATGTTTGTTGCATCAAGAAATTCCATGCACCACAGATAACCAACTGAAATATGAATAAGAATGAATGCCATCAGTACGGTCCTATTATGAATTGAGAATATTCGGTTCTGCTGACTTTTTACATAGTCTTGCCAACAAAGCTGACATCTGTAGAAGAGAATTCACACCTTCGGCAATTCTCATATGAGTGCAACCTATTTCCTGTAAATAGAGAAAACAATGGTATTATTATTTATTTCTTATTTCAATACTTCTAATGAAACACACTACTACAAACAGTACATGTCATGGCCATCTCATGATCTTTTCCCTCTAATGACCTTGGCTTTAAAACTAAGGATAAAATACTGTATGATAAAGTGTAACCTGTTTTAATCACAGTATCTGCAGTGACAGGCTGGATAAGAAAACAGGGTACTGATTTGCATTATCTGGTGTTTTGACCTTGATCCTGGCCAAAGTTTAATTAAATTTTAATTTAAAAAATCTTCCATCATTTCAAAGTGAAATTAAAATAGCTTTTAAAATTTTACCCCCCGACAAGGAATGTAGTTCAATTTTGTGACTGACAGTGAGGAAGGAGGTATGGCCAAACATGTATATATGCACTGTAATATTCAAACGTTTAACTATATGGGTGAATGCTAAACTGGTGGTGAGGCTGTCCAATGATGCCTTCTTTTGATTATATTTGCTGCAAAGGATGTTACTGAACACACTGATGGCATAAGACTCATTGATAAAAGAAAATATAACAATATATTGCTGCTATTAAAATTACATGTCCAGCCAATTTTGACAAAAATTTCCCAAGTGTGCAGGAATGGGGATACTAACAGTGCTTGCCAATTTGAGGACATGGTACTAATTGCCAATTTGAGGTAGTGGTACTAATTGCCAATTTGAGGACTCTAATGGTAGTTTCAGTACCCAATAGTTAAGCTCTAACGAAGCACCAGTCTAGTAAAACTCAAGTGCAACAGTGAAACCACCATCAATAACTTAATTAAATCCATGAATTCAAGATGATTATCCTCAAATTCCAAGAAGTTACTTTCCTAAATTTATTACATCACATATAAATATATTGGGCTGCAATTGTAACTGAATGGAATAAATTTCAATTATTTTACAGAGTTGAATGAAAAAAAATTATTACAACTAATATAAAACACTCCCAATGATTGAATTTAAGATCACGGTCTTTTGTCAAGAAAACTGATTAGCCTGGAGATAAATACAGTTCTCCTTCAACATACTGCCCTTCCTCATGTGGATATAATGCAGTCATGCCTTGGACTCCACTAAAAAAAGATTCAAAGAGAAAGTCCTCTTGCCATTATTTATTCACCTCAAGATTAATAAATCTGTTTTATTCGAGTATGGAGTTGCCAAAACATAATCCTGAAAACTGCCATTATCCTCTAAATGGTCATGATTCCTATGTAAAAGGATATTCAATAGGCTTCAGAAACAATTAGTTGTTTGTTTTTTTTACAAGATTACTGCCTGGTTTGAAGGTATCATTTGGGTTTTATTTGATACATATTTTTACATTCTTACTACCACCTACTTTCTTTCACATACATACACAAGAAGTTCTGAATCTTTGGATCTTTCTCTTTATAAGGCAGTATGCAGACATGATTTTGACCAATAAAAAAAAAAAAATGAAAATGGAAAAGGGGGATTTGGGGGTACACCCCCAACGGGGTCTCGAGGGGCAGCATCCCTGATCAGGGGGTTTTGGGGGTTGAAAACCCACGACTAAAAATGCATTTTACATGCATGAAAATCTGCTCCTGGTGCAACTTGTGACCATAATATGTAAGAAAATAATCATTTGAAAAACTAACAAACTTACCAAAAATTTGAATAATTTTACAATATTTATTGTCACATGAATTTGTTCTCCAATACTATTAGTACATAAGTTATTTCATGTGCATGTCAGTGTTCACACAGTAATTAAGTCAAAAATTAGGTATCTTTTGCTGCCAACATATCTTTTCATAACAAGTATGTAAAATAAACACCCAAATACATCATCTAAATACCAATAATCCCATATATTCACTTGTCTTTTTGTCCACTGAACACAACATGATGATATGCTTGTTGAGGTCTTTTTGCGGCTTTAAGAAAGATTTCTTTAGTCTTCCTTTATGTCACCAATGGTTTGGCTGGATTTAATGTGCAATCATTTCTTTTCGATCTCAACGAGAGCCTTTTTCTTTACAAGCTCCAGCTTGTATTGGCGACATGCAGTGCACATATTCTGACAGAGGGCTTCAATTTTCCGTATGCAGCTTCATTTTGACAGAGGGCTTCATTTTTTCTAGTATGCAGTTTCATTTGTAGGTGCGGTTCCAGACTCTTTCAACCATGACTTCTGTAATGTATATATTGCAGAGGACACAAAATGCCAATCCTTGAGCGTTCAGTTTTCTTATAAACTGACCAACTAAATTTCCGTCAACAATTAGCTCCAGCCATTTCCTTCCATTTTATTTAAAACCGTTATCTAAACTTTTCGTATCATCGTCTCTCTTGAAAACTAGGTACGCCATATTTGCAAGCACGATTCTTCTTTCCATTGCCATCAGTTTCCTTTACAAAAAGATTCATTGGATGAATTTAAACTTTTGACCAATCAGAATACTGTTTACGAGAGTCGTGGGCTAACTAATATATGGAGCGAATACGTAACAAGGGTTGTTGCGGAATGGGACTAAAAAGAACGGTCAAAAACGGGGGAAAAAACGGATCGGACATTATTTAAAAAAACAAAAAAAAAAATGGACTTTATAAAGAAAAAGCGGATTCAAGTCAGGAGAAAAGCGGAATCCCATTTTAAAATGGAGAAAAATCATGTCTGAATATGGCAAGCATTTATGGACCCTGATAACTGTTCTATCACAACTGAGAGCTATAATATCTTTTGGGGTTTTCACTTGCATACAAGCAACAACTGGGAATCAAATCTTAAACTAGAGCTGCAGAGTGTCATAATAACTTGCCTTAATAAACTCAAGCTTTAGAAACTCTGGCATATTGTGGTTTTTGCACACTCTGAAAACAATGCTGATGATATCTTCTGGTGAGTATCCCAACTTCCAAAGGTGTGCCATCACTTTGTATGCTTCATCAATGTTCCCATCTACACAATGCTGTAGCATGCTTTTAACCAACTCTGGGTGGGGCTCATCACAAACCTACAATAATAATACAAAAGTTCCATGAAATGAAGTATATCAGACAAAATGTATTTTGTTCTGAAAGTTAAACATTACTGGGACTGCAAAGCATAAAACTGATACGTTGAAATCTGGACTTAAGATTTTGTACTGAAGGGACCTAACTTGTGCAGCATTACTTTTGATTAGCTACTAACAGCACAAGCTAAAAACTCAATCTCTGCAGAACAAATAAACAGCACTTTTATAAATTTGCTTTGTTGTTGTTGTTGAAGGGTTTAACACCAATTTTCAGCACAAGACAGGCTATACAAGGTGGCCAGTAGTAATGGTGGAGGAAGAACCCTGGAAAGAACCATCAACCCACAAGAAGCTACTGGTGAGCTTTCTCACATACCCACATCATTTGAATCCAAGACTCGAACCACACAGACAGAAGTAAGATGGCAGAGATCCATAACGCAGAGCGCTTTAGACCACTTAGGGCCCAAAATTGGCTTTGTTCTAATGCCGGTAGAACATGAATCTTCCTATGAGTCTTTCAAAAACATTTACATGTAATAATAACACTACTGGAAACACCAGATTTGCATCTGTAAAACATGACTGACCTACTGCCAACTCAAAACTTATGACACGAAAACCTTAGGAGGTTACTGAACGATACGTACAACCATGAATCCAAAATTTCATTTCTTAATTGTGACAATTTTGTTTTTGGTCAAGTGGTTTATACATAACTGTGCCAACCAGGTTTTTGTCAACTGGCTTATATTAAATCGTGCCAACTATGTTTTGGTCAAGTGGTTTATACATAACTGTGCCAACCAGTTTTTTTCAAGTCACTTATATTTAACTGAGTTAAGCAGATTTTTGTCAAGTGGCTTATACTTAATTGTGTCAACTAGATAGAATCGATTCAATGATACATCAATACATTTGCTGAATTGATACACATATTGATACAAGAGACAGAATTGATACAAAATGATACTTAGTGTATACAAATTATTTTTGTCTTCAGCAGTGATGAATAATTATTATTAGTTGCTTTTTTTATTCTGTAAAATTATATTCCATCTGAAACAGCATTTGCAATCACAGGCACTCGTGTTTATTAGTAAAAATGAAAAAATACTATTCAAGAATACCCATTCACTGTCTCCAAGTTAACGCAAAATAACATGGTTCGTAATCTGCCCCCCTCCCACCATGCTAATTATCTTAATCCAGAAGTATATTTAGCATACATTCCAAACGTGTTCTACATGTATAAGAAAATACTTTAATTATCCACGCAAAGTTTCTACACTGAATTGTATCTAGACTCCTTTGGTCAATTTGAAAGTTATGCTAACGGTTTGTTGCACAGTGAAATATGTTACATTGAATTCTCATTTGTGGTTACTGCTTGTTCCGGTCCAGATTAAACAACAGTCAGAAATAGATGTAGCTTATACTGGCAGAGCAATGAAATCTTTGCTGAAAAGTTGTTACGATTTGGCGCATTTGGAGACCAGTGAAATGCAAGAACTCCAGTTAAATCATTGAAAGTCCCACATATAAAAACATATTGATGGACTAAATGACATATTGATGGACTAAATAACATATTGATGGACTAAATAACATATTGATGGACTAAATACCCTTTAATGGAACTGATACGAAATGTGGCATAGTAGTCAGTAAAGTACTGATCTTAATAAAGAAGTTTATGTTACTGACAAATCCTTTTTTGGAGCAGATGTATCCAAAAGATAATATCTATGAGCTCTGGAAAATAGTACATATCAGTCACAAAGATCATTTTTACAACATATTCAAGCTGACAAAGTTAGCCTTCAGAACAATACTGATACAAAGAAAAGAAGCTAAGCATTCTCAGAAATAACATAATAATGCTTATACAAATACAGGCGACATCTGTCAAACAATGATTTCAGCAGAGCCATAAGAAAGTAGAACAAGAAGAGATTCATATACTGAAGTTTAGATAAATACTAACCTATGACCATTTCTTCTTCCCCCTCCTTTTAATCTGATAAGAGGGAGGTCACCCTTAAGATAAAATCCTTTCATCATTTCTCCTTAAATTATACACGGAGGAAAAAACATGGAATTTCTCTTCTTCTATGCAGTGATATTTAACAATTGAATGATGGAATGCATGAGATTAGCATATAATGAGCTATGTGACAGATTTCAAAACTGCTCAAGTTTATCACATTGTGTAAGTTTAAAAAAATTATAGAACAGGACTGGGTTTAGTGAATAGTTTTCCTTCTTCAAACTCCGTCATCGCCGGTCCCAAACCCGGGTGGAAAAGGAGTAGGGTTGGGCGTGGGGCTAGCAACCCAACCCTGTAAAACCCAACTAGCTACAAAAACGTTGACAAAAGAAAAATCAGAAACTGAAAGCCTGTGGGAGGAAGGGTCTTCTCCTGGAAGACTTATGACGCTATGTGGTGAAAGCCGCGAGCCCGCGGAAGCCATAAACACCTGGCAACGCGACCTTGAGGCAGACATCACTAAGATGGGTTACACCTGGAGTCAGCTTGAGGGGATGGCACAGGACAGAAGCCTCTGGCGATCTTTTATGGGCGGCCTATACCCTGGCAGGGGTGACTGGCAAAACTAACTAACTAACTTTCCTTCTTCACTAAGAAATACAAGTACCTGGGGCTTCAACAGTCTATTGCATCTGCACGAAGTGAAATGTGATAGATTTTGTTGGCATTCAATTTTATTCTCATGCCTGAATTTCTTCTAGGCGACATTTTCTTTCCTTGAGGAAATTGCATTATTTCATCTCTCTTTCAAGATAACACAGTAATGTCTTCCACAGGTAATCAAGTCACAAAATTGATAATAAAGGGTTTTCAAATTATTCATGTTGTACAAAATAGAGTTGAATGAAGCCACCATTAAATGGCCTAAAACGCTGCATCAAAACTCACTGCTACCAACAGGTAGTCTGTTTGAAAGTATTGTTATTTTCACATAAATGAGAATTTCATGTAAATATATGATAACTATGTTTATCTGTTGTCTGCAAACTGGAAATAGGACCAAAATGTCAATATACATGAAAGGGCACCATCTACTTTCCAAACAGGGAAACACCATTAAGTTCTTATGTATATCACAGGCTGCTTATCATGAATCATACAGATTCCTAACATAAACTCTGACCCTGTTTTAAGGATTTTACACATGTGCCCTTTCTCTTTTATTTTATATATGTACATTGTACAGAATATTAACATTTTGTTAAATTTATATTTTCTTGTTCTTCATGTTTTCATTTATTTGGAACAGATCAAGTTTTTGTACAATTTTTTCCCTTCTTTTGTTGAATAACTATCACACATTAAAAGAGCCTTTCCCTGTGGTTACAAATTTTTTAATGTCTACTACAATAAAAAGGGAATAAATACCTTGAATACATTATCACTGTTTACATGTTCAAATCCTTGGTATGTTGACTGCAAATTGTTCAATGCCTGAAAAATGAGATTTGAGTTAATACTAATAACAAGTATAAAGATGGAGAATTATTTTCATTAAATGTCAAAATTTGGAAAGATAAGAATAAACAAAATTTCAAAATTCACTAAAATCAAGTAAGACTGTTCATTGCCTCAAACAAAGAAGACAGTGGGTATAAACAGATGCATACTAGAATAATGTAATTTTCCAGATAGAAAGCAAAGACAGTTTTGCTGACAAGTTAAAAATATTACCTATTAAAAACCGAATCTGGATGAGAATTTTGACAATCACTATTCCAGTATTGGCTACCTGGTAATACTCCCAACCAGTGATCAATTTCTAACAAACATTACAAAATTTACAATCCAAAGAAGGAATTATTCAATAAATTGTCCAATACTCTGGAACTTTGCTCTGGAATAGTAATTCAGCTAACAATAGAAATGCACACTCTATATTTACTTCTTCCAAACCCAATACATCCAGTGGCTTCAGAAATAGTTAAAAGTATGAAAATTACTTTGTATGAGGGCATCATGGTAGATTAGTTCTTTAGCTAAGAGTGTTACCCTCTTTAAATAGTAGTATTAATCATACAAAAATGGCTATGACAATGTGTCCATGAAATATTTTTAAAAAATTACACATTTTCAAACTCAGATTGAATTTTAAAAAAAATCATTCTGATGTCTATTTAGCTAACATCAAATTACTGACCACTTTAAGTTTTAGGTTAGACTGGTTACTTGTGTTGTAAGTGTTTAACCTGCTCATCTCTGAATCCAGGTTTAATCCAATGTAATGTGAGAATTACCTGTGCTTTTCTCCAGGTCCTATGGTCTCCTCAAAATAAGAAACCACTTCTTGTCCCACCCCCACCTGAGTCGGCTGTGGTTTTAGAAATGTCTTTCAAAAAACATTAAGCTTTATAAAGATAGGCCAATAAGTCTATTTTTTTACCTGTCTCATATCTCCTTGTGCTGTGAAAATAATGGCCTCCAGACCATCATCTGTGTAACTGACACTCTCGGCTTCACACACCTCCAAGAGCCGCTTCAAAACCTGTCCATCTGTCAGTTTGGAATATCGTAGCACTGCACAACGGGACTGTATAGGTTCTGTCTCAGAAACAAATTTCAACATGTGTTCCAGGAAATTTGATCATGATTTAAAAAGTGGAAACAAGGATGTTTTGTAACTCTAAAGAACATGAATATGAAAAAACTCTTATTTCCAAACAAATTTAACAGAAGCACAAAACACCATATTAAACTCCAACTCTGTTTATTTGTCTTCTATGTAGGTATCTGTACCGATCGACAGGTCATAATGACCAAGATCTTTGGTTCAAGTGTGTGATTTGGATTTTAACATAGCTTTAATAATTTTTCAGTCATATCGCTATGATGTCTGCAGTGACAGTTTATACTGATGTCTAGCACTGGCGCATCATGCCGACAACATGTAGCATGATGTCCCACTCAGTCACATTATCCTGACACCAGGCTGACCAGTCAAAACACTAACCTATTAATGCTGAGCAGCTGTTAGTACATTTTTGAAAGACTTTGGTATGAATTTGCCGGAGTTCGAAACCATGACCTCTTGCATCTGAGGCAAACACTTTAACCACTAGGCCACTAGAGTGGTCCTAAAGTATGTAGTCTTGAAGTAGCGGTATGCTGTATTACAACCGCCATTTCTTACTAGACTTTAATAACCATGAGTTCTGCCCAAATGCAAACCATCCACACAGTCTGGTCCAGGTATGTGATGTAGAAATGATGCTATTGTGTTGAAACCAATTTTTCTTTCTCAGTCAGTGACACTGACCTTTGACCTTCTGATCACAAAATTTGCACAAATTGATGGTTGAAAAAACTGGTCAGAACTTGTTTTTCGTGCCAAAAATTTTAAAAATACTTTTTTAGCATTAAACTCTTCAATGGAATTCCAGGGACAGGAACCAAAATGATACCAAACTAACTGTTGTTAAATACAAGGACAACATAGCAACAAAGCTTAGTGAAGATGGTAACTACAAAGACAACATAGCAACAATACTTAGTGAAGATGGTAACTAAATGGACAACATAGCAACAAAGCTTATTGAAGATGGTAACTAAAAGGAAAACAGCAACAAAGCTTAGTGAAGATGGTAACTACAAGGACAACATAGCAACAAAGCTTAGTGAAGATGGTAACTACAAGGACAACATAGCAACAAAGCTTAGTGAAGATGGTAACTACAAGGACAACATAGCAACAAAGCTTAGTGAAGATGGTAACTACAAGGACAACATAGCAACAAAGCTTAGTGAAGATGGCAACTACAAGGAAAACATAGCAACAAAGCTTAGTGAAGATGGAAACTACAAGGACAACATAGCAACAATGCTGAGTGAAGATGGAAACTACAAGGACAACATAGCAACAATGCTGAGTAAAGTTCCACCAATCACTTTTTAAATAATGGACAGATGGATGAAAGAGGTTGTCACAATAAGGGATAATCATAAACCAGCAAAAATGTACAATGGTTTTACTAGATGCAAAAATATGTGCTTTATAGACAGTTACCATTTTAAATCAATGCATATTAATGAAAAATACTTGTGTAGTAAAAAACAGATGGCATTTATATCTTATATTATTCTGAGAATCGTGCATCAGTACTTTAAATGTGTGTGTTTGTGTGTGTATATATATAAGATACATGTATTTCTGACAAAAAAACTTGAAGAAAAAAAATTCTGGGGCAAAGCAACAATCATGTTATATCTGAATTCAAATATGTCATAAAATGATAATAAATATTTTATACATTTTTTGGGGGTACTTTGAATAATAAAAAAACCCCGCCAATAAATGAAATTTTGGGAGCTATGCCAAGATAGTCATATCCAATTCTGCGTTATATCAAAGCGTGCCATTGAGGTTCACAATTTATGTAAATTACATAACTGTACTCTCTACTAGGCAAATGTATTTAATCAACTATTATCAAAACACACAATTTATATTTAAGTTAACATGTACAGTTGAGATCACTCACCTATACATTACTAACCCTTATGCGTTGAATACATTACCCAGTTGTGTGAAGAGGATATTCCCACATGTACAAAGAAGCTAAATAAAATTAAATTAATTGTTCTATTAGCATATGCTTAAATATTTGTACCAATCACAAAATGTATAGGCATTGCTTCAAAATATCTTTAAATTTCTGGACATTTTAGTGATGTTTTAGACCCTAACCAAATTTAAATTGATTGTACTGGTAGCAGTTACATAAATACTACTTCATAATTAAAATATAGTAATTCTATCAGTTTTAATTTATTACAGTGATAGTTTCTTCTGTGCTGATTTGAAGTAAAATCGCCCAAATACATTATGAAATGACCAAAAGAGGCACATAAACCATAAATAACACTCCGCTCTAAATCACAAACGCCATACCTGAATTTGCATGGTTATTGCCAGTCGTGTAATTAATAATCACTTTTCAATCTAACATTTTAAAAGAGTATGGCCAGTCTCAAAGAGGCAAAGAAAGAAGTCAGCCAGTTGGGTGATTGCAGCCAAGAATGGGGTGACATGAATGTGACACCTGTTGTTAAAAATGCATCACTTCCCCTCATATGCCTTTCAAGATGAAGGCTATCAAACTCTCATGATCCCCTCTGCAAAAAGCCATACTCCTTTTCAAGCAGGACATCCCTGACAAGAGCTAGGCACAGAGAAGCTCTATGAATAATGGTGACCCTGGCTTCCTTAATTACAAACATTTTCCTATGTAAGTCTGCCACCTGAGCAGAATACTGGTCCAGGCTGTATTACAGCAATTTAACAAGCCATGCCTCTCATTTTTTGCATTAGTTCTGGTATTAGAACTACAGAAGGGATGACCATATTTCCTCCCAACAAATTTAAAGGGTATTGATGGCTCATGTGTCTGGCTCAAGATATGGAGAGATCAAGCAAGTGGGCAGGTCGTTGTTCTACCTCAGCGATACAAGGTCTAGAATCAGGCTGCCACACGTGGCACCGACCTGTCAAAACATGGATGGGTAACGAGACCACTCTGAAGCAGATGGCTTCTTCTTCATTACAAGTTGGACAGGACATATGAGTTGCCCAGGATATGACAGAATTGTATGTTTATATGATATCAGGCACAACAACAAAGGCCAATACGACAATGTGAAGATCACCACCACCCCTTGTTTTACGTGGAAGTTAACTATAATCAAACTGTTGCAAGTGAAATTTTAAATTCATACATCCAGTATACAGATGGTCATTAAGGAGTTAATCTGAAAACAACAACAAAAAAAAAAAAAGAGTTAATCCCTCACCTATGATTTTATCTGATGCATTACATGCCAAAGCAAAACGTGTTGTTTTTGAGTAAATTTCCATAGTTCTCCTCAGGGCCTGCTGTGCACCATCTGTCATACTGAAAAATATAATATGAATCAGATAAATGTTACAAATGTTACTTGAGTCAATTTGATAACAAAGGGTTCACTGTCTTTCATTATTACAATATCTGAGCTTGAATCTACTATCAACATTGAAAACTCCAAAGTCACAAACTAAATAATAATGAACTTATGAAAAAGCATTAAATGCACACACACACACCAAAAGATTTTATGAAGTAGTAGGACATTTTTGATAGAAGTTATTAACCAATTTGTTTCAATATTGTCTCCAAGTAAAGCTACAAGACATACCATGACTGTTATCTCTGATCATTACACCCTATAGACTTCTTTATGATCCTAATGGTAAGTGCTCCACAAAGTTTGGTCAAGAAACTCTAGAACAAAGATTACTCTGGAGTAGAAGAAAAACATTTTTATGTGAGCCACACTAATCCATGCCTTTTGACCCCAAAATAAAGTCATCTTCAATACCTTAATTGTAAAAATTAAACTTTAGGCAAAGTAAATGTTTTAAAACTTATTATGCAACAGCCATGTCATCTCTGTAAGTCAAAGTGATCTTGACTTGTTCACCCCAAAATCAGTAGTCAAAAATGAACCTTTGGTGAAGGTATATCGTTAAGAACTGACATTTGGTGGAGAAACAATTTTCTATCCTTCTACCAAAGTGGCACCAACCTATGACCATTTGACTTTGAAGTCTGAAATATTTCTTCCATGCCATCCACAAAGGTTGATGGAGGTATATGATACAGAGCTTGTGTTATTATGTGGAAACCATTTTTTTCTTGTGTTATTATCTGGAAACCATTTTTTTCTTGTGTTATTATGTGGAAACCATTTTTTTCTTGTGTTATTATCTGGAAACCATTTTTTTCTTGTGTTATTATCTGGAAACCATTTTTTTCTTGTGTTATTATCTGGAAACCATTTTTTTCTTGTGTTATTATCTGGAAACCATTTTTTTCTTATGTTATTATCTGGAAACCATTTTTTCTTGTGTTATTATCTGGAAACCATTTTTTTCTTGTGTTATTATCTGGAAACCATTTTTTTCTTTCATCATTGTGATTTTGGCCTTTGATCTTTATCACCAAAATCAGAGTTCCTTGTTTTGCATTGTAGCACTGACCAATAATGTTTATGTTTGGTGCAAGAATGCTGGATCCAAATAAAATACAGATGAACCAATTATTTATCTAGAATTTTCAGCAATGATCATTTGTCTGTTGTTTTGCTAATATGCTGTTATGTCTGTATTTTAAGGGTAATTTTTTATGACCTACGGTAAAATCGAAGACTAGGAAGGTATGCCATAACAGTAGCCATGTGAACAGAAATCGTTTTAGAAACTAGGCCAGGCTGACTCAGCAACTGACTCCACACATAAAATTATGGAAACGTAAATAAATTAAATAAATCTACATCATAAGTGCCTGTGATATGTTTTAACTATTTTATGACTAGTAGGAACACATGTATCAATAAGTAAATTGCATTCTAACAGCTAATAATACCAATAGTCATAATGATCAAAGGCAATCATTTCAGTATTTGAGACTACCGTATTTTCCGGGGTATAAGTCGCTACTTTTTTTTCGTTTTTTTTCTTTCAAATGACGTGTGCGACTTATACGCAGGAGCGACTTATACGATAAATAAATTTTTTTAACGTCCGATATGACTGATGCGCAGTGATGCTGTGTTATAGCGAATGCATCTACGGTATACCGGCAAGCCAATTGCTCGAAACTTACATACACGTAAGTATTAGACTACAAGAATATCAAATTAAATAATCAAATATTATTTAGTTATAATATATATGTGTTAAAATTTGTTGTTATTAATAAAAAAAATATTGAAATTACGATTGCCATTGTTTTCCTTTTATTATTCACCACGTGCTTCAAGCAAAGTGTTGGTCAGATGTCGCTACAATATATGTATTTAAATGTACCGGTAGCGCTTCATAATTTACTTCAATAGTTTATAAAAAAAAACTCTGGATTAACCTGAGACTGGCTTCATTGAGAGAACTCCAAAGTAATTAATAAAAATAACTGGAAGGCTGGCGAACAATTTCAGTTGTCGTATAAAATGCCTTTGAAGTTCGCTCTGGGTGTGGAATTGACCGGAATACCGAGACTGGCTTCATTGAGAGAACTTCAAAGTAATTAATAAAAAAAAAAACTGGAAGACTGGCGGACAACTTCAATTGTTTTACAAAGTGCCTTTGAAGTTTGCTCGGGTTGTGGAAATTGACCGGAATACCGAGACTGGCTTCATTGAGAGAACTTCAAAGTAATTAATAAAAAAAACTGGAAGGCTGGCGAACAACTTCATTTGTTTTATAAAGTGCCTTTGAAGTTCGCTCGGGTTGTGGAATTGACCGGTATATAAATACGGACCGTTCATACCATGGAGCATTAAAAAAAGATAGTTTCACAATAACGTTGTATGATTTAAAATTGTTATGTTAGCGTAAGTCAATACAGTTTAATCATGGCGCCAACAACTACCACGCGAAAAAGTTATGATGCAGAATTTAAGTTAAACGTCGTAGCATTTGCAAAAGAAAACGGAAATCGTGCAGTGGCGCTATTATTTACTTAATAAACATTATTTATAAATCTTATTTGCTTATATTTCTATTTTTAAAATTTCAAACAAGAATATACTTACACGTTGTTGGAATTACTAAGTCGTATGCAATGGCCGGCAGTATCAAAACCGTGATTACGGTAAGTGCGCAGGAGCGACTTATACGCAGGAGCGACTTATCTGTTGAATTTTCCAAAATTATCTGGATTTCCCCCTCCCACGACTTATTCCCCGGAGCGACTTATAGGGCGGAAAATACGGTACTTTCATTTTTAACAAGCTGTATGAACACCTTAGTTTCTTCATTTTAAAAGAATGCCTTTTTAAAAATCCGGTTCTTTTAAACATACAAACCTGTCCGCTTCATCTAGGATAATAATTTTATGGCGACCTTTAGGCAAGGTTACTTTCTGCTGAGCAAACATCTTGATCTTGTTTCTTACCACATCAATACCTCTGGAAAAAGAAATGAAATATACAATAATACAATTATTTCATGATCATTACATTTTCTGTCTTATATACACAATTGACAGAAATATACTCAGACAAGTCCGGCTACAAACTATGCATAGATCCTGATTTGCAAGTGCATTATGCTCTAACAGAGCCTCATCTTTCTCATTTGTGGTTTGACTTGACTTACAAATGAGTACATATTGTATAATGTGAAGTGATTATCCAAACATGAAGGCCTGTGGATTGAACTCGCCACAATCAAAGTATTTCTGTACAAACGCAAATCCATGATCACAAGGTTAAACCAGCATGTTGCAGATTCATAAAGATTCACCATAAGTATGAACAAAATGCAAATTAAAGAACAGTATCACAAACGCTATATTATATGCCGACCGTTAAAAGTTAGATTACAGAAGCAATAAGCATCTATTTTGTCTCAAATGCAAGATAGCCACAAGATTTGGTTATGATTGGTGGAATAGAACTTGCATAATTTTGTGGAAACCATTTTACCTCCTGGAGTACATATGGCATTGGGCTTTGACCTTTTAAGACCAAAATGTGTCTTCATCTCAAATTCAAGCCTTTTGAAAAATTTAGTTGATGCATTTGCTACAAAATGTTATGTAGCTTTTTGGAAATCATGCCAGCCATAAAATCTGTGTACGGTAGGTTATAATGAACTCTAGATTCTGTACATAAGCCAATTTTCTTTTCTTAGAATCACCATGGCCAAATCAATGCATCTTTCTTACAGCAACTGCAAATTATTTGTAAATTTCCATCAATGTATCTGGTGTAGAAGTTGAGTTATTCTGTGGATAATTTTCCTTCATTCAGTTGTTATGACTCTATGGTCACAGGTTTATATTACAGTAGAACCTGTCTTGAAAGATCACCCCTTCTGGCAACAAATAATGATCTCACAAAACAGGCAGTCTCTCATCACCAGTCATAACTAAGTAATCAATAAATCTGCAGGGAGATCCTGATCTCTTACAACAGGTGCTCTTTCATAGCAGTAGTCTCTCAAGACAGCTTTTACAATAAATAATGATCTGAATATTTAATCCACATAGAGAAAGTCATGTATTGCATTGCTTGCAAAATAAATCTCCCTAGTAAGAACTTGATACCCACAAATAATAGTAATTAAATATACACAATATTGTCCATGTGACCCGGAAATGTTTTACTTTTCCGCTTGAAATTCTTTCATCCTTGTTGCAAACTCAAGCTGAAATCACAACATGTTTTTCATTATGACAAGCATATAAAAATGTCAACAAAAACAAATGTTATAAAACTGACTTTGACCCTAAGGTCAAAGGGACATACATGCATTTCACGCAATAAATTCTCTTCATTGCATAATGATTTATTCCAAGCAAGAACAATGCCATCACGAGGATTCAGAGATACTAACAATATTTTTTTTTTTAAAAAAATTACAAATTCAAATTTTCTTTGATGAGACCTTGAACCCATGGTTAAAGCTGCAAGTTTGTGTCAAAAAAATGAATTATTGAATTAGCTTCATTGATATTCATTCAAAGGATGAACAAACATTATCAATGTGGTTTAGAAAATATAAGTGAATGAAAAACCTAACCAAAAACTTAATGCAAAATTTCTATGACTGATTTTGAAGAGACAGTTGCATCTCACTTCCTAAATAGATACAAAAGTTACATTAAGACAACACACGTTATGTGGAACATGTTTTTCACTATCTGCTAAGGAAGACAACACAGGAATCGTTTTTATCAGGATGCTAATTCACTGAACAAAGAAATACTGTATTAAATTTTCAGGTAATATAACAACTGATGTTCAAAAACTTTAACACATAATACTTTCAGCAACAATAAAAAACATGTATGGCAATCTCCTAAAAAAAAAAAAAACAGGCTCCACGAAAAGCCATATGGACCATCCTGCACAACATTCATACACAGACTCTGTGATGTTAAAATTCTTGTAGTAAAATAGTCTACTTTGATATCCAAGGACCTCCTACCTAATAACTAGTAAACCCAAGCGGGTCTGATATTCCTCATCAGATATTCTCCCAGGATTTTATCATAAAGGGGGAGGTGGAGGAATTTCCACTCCTTGTCACAAAAATAAAATGGGATACAAACAAAAAGCGTTTGGGAGAAATAGCCAATTTACATAACACTTCAATATCTTTCTTTTTGATCCACTAGATAAGACCATTTCTAAAATCAAAATATTGTAAACGATCTTGCCTCTAGTATAAGCAATAATCTGTTCACAGTTTCTCGGCTTAATCTTTCTTTTCTGTATATGACTACTGCTCTGTACTGAGAAGTGAGCATTCCTTTCCCAGTGTGCTGTCTTTTGGACAATTCTGTTTCAAAATAAGATTTTCACTAACATAAGCTCAGCTAAAGTTTAACCTTCTCGAATTAGCACTCCACTGACTATTATGCCTGAGTTACTATTTCATAATGCTATATTAGGATTTTAATTCCAGTAATGCCATAACAGACTTGCTCAAACTGAGGTAGTATTGATTTTAAAAAATATCTTTACTTTTGAACTTTATTTCTAGATTCTTATTTATTATAATGTCATAATCTTTATGAAAGGGCTATAAGATTTTGTAGCACATGATCAATCCCACAGGGCTAAATTATGATGAGAAAGGAAATAAATTTAAAAGTAAACTCTACTTTTAAATTGTTTTAATTTGATTCTTTTCTTTGCCTTTACAACAATATTAGACCAATTCTACAAGCACCTTAAAGGTGGGTAGCTGAAGAAAGTTGTATACATACAAAATATATTTTCGTATATGTGAATTCTGATGTATCACCAAATTTGCACAAATTTTGTGTGAATCACACAAATGTGCACCCTGGGACCATTGATGCCTGTTAGCTTGGCTGACAGAATTTACTCAAGAGATCAAGGAATTCTGTATTTATTTTATAAAATGTTTTATTGCTGCACAAAATATCAGTTTCATACTCGTCATAACAATCACAAAATATCTAAAATCTAAATTTGACACTCACCTATCATTTGAAGCATTTAATTCTAGAACAGCATCTCTGTATGAGGCTCCTAATAATGCTCGAGCAAGACATAAAATACTTGTGGTCTTGCCTGTACCTGGTGGACCCTGTCAAACACAAAAAATATCAAAAATGTATAAAAGTAAATTCAAGAACATTACCGAGTCAATGTCAAACAAACATGAATGAATCAATTATTAGGATTTTTGGCAACAGTAATTTTTTTTGTAGTTTTTGCTAGTATGCCATAAGCTCATATTTTAAGGGTATTTTTATTATACAACTTATCGCAAAATCTTGGAAGTTTGCACGTCTGCAAATAGGTAGTAATTTTTTCCTTGGCAGAAACAATTTTTATTATGAAAGAGCAAGGAGGAGTGGTTACTCGTACCTTACAATATTGATTGTATAACGAATGGAATGTTATGTACATCCAGAGCAAGTGACTGCCCCAAAAGTCAGTAGACTTCTATGCATGTAACAATCTCAGCAGAATTACAACGAAGAATCCAGGCACTTGAAATGAGATGCTACAGAAATGAAGAAGTGCATAACACCATCATTTGCAAAGTAGGCCAATATGAAGACCTCACCAGTCACAGCGAGAAAGCTGAAATGGTATGGCCATGTCACTAGAGCCAACAGTCTATCCACAACAGTCCTCCAGGGAAGCATCCAGGGTGGCAGCAGTTAAGTTATATGGAAAAAAAAAGTTAACTACAAGATCACAAAATAGACCAGGAAAAGTTCTGCAGAGACACAGACATTGGCACATGATCAAGATAAGTGGAGGGAACTGGTCAGATGTTCAGCAGCACAGTGCCTCTACGACCACACTAGTGCAAGAGACTGATGAACAATATCTGATTCTCAAATGTACACCAAAGGTAAGTTTGAGGTGTCAAAGGTTACTACTGATGAAAATGATGAAGACTTTGTTCCCAGTGTAAACTACAAAATAATAAGCAATGATTTATCACAATACATTTTCACAGATTAAAATACAAACCAAAGTTGAGCTTTCTCCAACATTTATTGAGATCAAACTGCAGACAAAATGTAAGCAGTTTAATGCGAGACTGGTCTTCTTTTCTTCCACATAACAAGAGATACCAATAAGAAGCACATTAATGGATAAACAGCCTATGTGACCAATCCAATCACCTGAGTGCTTGGATTAACTAAGCATGATCCATACTGCAATGGTATCTCAACTAATTGAAGAGTTCTGCTACCTCTGTATATCTGGGTAAGAACTAAAACTAAATTTAATTTTGGATCAGTTCAGTTATAAATCAATTATTAAATTGGTCCTGAATGTACCCATTTTTCTCCCCTTCTATTTGCAAAATAATGAACTTTTCCAGTTGAAAACAAAACCTGATTTTCCCACAACTTCCTAATTACCCTGTAGCAAGGACATCCTATATTGAGGATTCCTAATTACCCTGTAGCATGGACACCCTATAATGAGGATTCCTAATTACCCTGTAGCATGGACACCCTATATTGAGGATTCCTAATTACCCTGTAGCATGGACACCCTATATTGAGGATTCCTAATTACCCGGTAGCACGGACACCCTATATTGAGGATTCCTGCAGTCATTTATCTGTTCATCCCCAGTCTTGTGAATTCAGTGGTCCAGAGTTTTCATGGATTGCTGTGAAATTTGGGAAATACCAAGGTCATCAACTGAAGATGTGCATATCAATAACTCACTATGCTCCTATGCTTTGGGACCAAGGGAGAGGCATCCAGTGTGCCATAGGGGGAAGGAAGACCCTCTTTGCAAAAAGACTTAAAGGGAACAACTGGGCGAGGGATGCCAAAATAATCTCTCTATTTAGATGAGTACAACCTGACTCCCCATCCCTATCTGGCTGAAACACTAGCACATGAATGGGGTGGTATCTACACAATCTCTTTTCGAAAACTGAAAAACCTGGACAGATGAATGGGTACAACTTGCTCTAAAGCGTTTTTTCCTCCCTAGTAAAGAGTCGATGATTACTTCCAATGATAACATCTTAACAAACATCGATCATCCATTGTCCTTAGGAGATATCTAAACCATGGAAATCAAAGGATGTTCTTGCCCGATGGGGGCTGTAGTCTTTCCAAACATGGGAAGGAATCCAGACCCATCCTAGGAACAGAGGGAGTCATCCACTGAAAACAAGAATGAATAGAAGAAAGTTCTCCTCTATTTCATCACATGGCATCTTTATATAACGTCCCACACCTCACAAGACCAAGCACAACGAATTGGACAGCTGTGCATTCCAAACTGAGGTGTTATTTCCACAGGTCCTAAGAGAAACTTCATGCAAAACCAAATAAATCTGGAACCCAATAAGAGTAAACAATACTTACTGCAATAATGACATTAGGAACATTTCCTTCTCTGGAAAATACTTCCAATCTGCTTATGGTCTCCTCATTGCCAACGATGTCAGTCAGCTTTGTGGGCCTGTATTTCTCAACCCTGAAAGCAATAAGAATGAAATTTTTCATTTCAATTACATGTGAACGAAAGGTTTAGCTGTAAAGAGTTTATCAGGAAAACAGCAAACTTAAAAGCTTGGCTGCAAAGCAGCATATCCAATCCATTAAATAAAATAACCTTTGTATCTGATATCATGTTGGTAAACTCAAACAGTTATGCTTATTCATCACCCGAGTTTATATTTGCTTGCTGTCTGTCATCATAACTGATACAAACAGGCATTGAAGACTGCAGAGTAAATAGAATGCATAGCAATAACTTGCTTTAATAATACTTTTGTAACCCACGCTATCAAACAGATTGTCATTTGTTAGTGAGATACAAGCATATAGTCAACCCAGACATCATAAAATCTTGGTTATTTTGTACCTTACATTGGAATAAGCATGAATAGCCTCAGCAATTGCTTGATATTTCTGTCTCGTTTGTTATTTTGTTGGATACAGTTTTCAATCTGATAACGTATTCAACCAAACACAATTTCTCTATATTCAAGCCATGAACAATATGTTGTGTCATCTGATTTAAGTGACACACACTGCAATAGGGACGCATACATGACATACGGAATTTGTGGATGTATTTGTTTCTTTAATGAATTGCTCATGATTAACAAATAGGAATGTATGATAACAATATAATTTCTTTCATTTTCTTATGAAACTAAATGGGGTCTCGAGGGACAGTGCCCCTATTTTGATGGTCCACGAGGCCAAAGGCCACTGACCAAAATGCATTTTACACTCATAAACAACTGCTCATGTTGCAACTTATGATCATAAAATAAACCAATATAATCATTTGAAAAACTGACAAACTTAATCAAAAATCTTCAACTTGATCTTCACAATATTTTTTATCACATGAATTTGTTCTCAAATACTACTGATGCCAAAGTCATTTAATTTGCATGTCAGTGTTTACATCTTAATAAAGTCACAATACTTTGTAAAGTTTTGCAGCAAATATATTATACATGTACTTCTCTTTTCATATCACATCTGTAAAATAATCAACTAAGTACATCATATTTTTATACACACATATATAAACAATCCCATACATTCACTAGTCTTTTTCTCCAATGGACATCCAGCTCTTTTTGCAGCTTGGCAATTTCTTTAGCCTTATTTTTGGGTCACCACAGACTTTTTGGGCTCAATGTGCAATTATTTCTGCTCCTATTCAATGAAACCTTTTTTAATTTCAACATGGTGTTTGTATTAGTGACATGCAGTGCGCATATTCTGACAGAGGACTTCACCTGTTCTCTCATACAAATCCTTCTTATAGTAATTAATTATTTAATAGGCAGTTTTCAAGAATATCTCATGTACCATGCAGTTTTCAAGAATATCTCATGTACCTTGCAGTCTTCAAGAATATCTCATGTACCTGGCAGTCTTCAAGAATATCTCATGTACCTGGCAGTCTTCAAGAATATCTCATGTACCTTGCAGTTTTCAAGATTATCTCATCTACCTGGCAGTAGCAGCAGAGAGGGTGAATCAGACAACTTTTTTTTTGGTTATTTTTTATTATACCCTTAAAACGGTACGAATAGACCCTTCTCGCGAAAAAATAAGTCTCCGACCCTTATGATTGTTCGCGTTTTCGTTGATGAATCAACGTCGTTGTCACTCACCCTCTCTGCTGCTATGGGTTAACCGAATATTTGATCTAGTCCGATACGATATCGTGTCCTAGGGTCTGCTAAATTTATTGTCACAAATCCGTGTGGTTTTGACTGAGCGTGACTAAAGAAATTTCTAAATTGATTATGATTCATATCACCGCTGCACCAGGTCTGATGAATATTTCGTAGCGTATGAGTATCAACGCCGTTAAATACACACTGCAATTATCTCTGATCACTTTTGGTATTTGTGTGTACCGTTGAGTGACATAGATCACATCAGTGTTTTCATGCCTGCCTCGGGAAAATATTCTAGCAGGATTTTTTTGATTATCTAACATGATATCATCGTATACCACTAAATTGTTAATACTTCCATCGATGTCTTCCACGGAAGGGGCTTCCTCTATATCAGTAATAAACTCAATAAAATCTTCATCGATTTGAAATTCTTTTGCTTTCTCGTTAAAATCCTTTAGCACTTCATAGCATCGCTGATCGTCTACACTCGGGGCTATTAAATACAATTTGTTCCATTTCATCCATCTCGTTATCAAATTAAGTAGCAGTTGTGTCTTTCCGCTTCCAGATGGTCCGATTATAATCATTCTAATTGAATTCGGCAACATTTCATGATGTTTAATAGGTTCCCGTCGTCGGGTAGCTGAATAATCAATTATATTCATGCCGTTATATATAAATTATGGATCTATATTGTGTGAAGTGTAAAAAACGTACTGGCACAGATGACTTGACGACGATTACAACTAAAAATAACCGATCAGCGCTTTCTGGTAAATGCGTACAATGTAGTACAAAGAAATTTAGATTTGTTTCTAAACCCAAGGAACTCAAGGAACCTTTAAAAAAAAACGAGGAGGTGATATCGCAGCCAAGCTAACTAAACTCCCTGGAACCCCATGGGCAAAATACCCTGGAGAAAAGCACCTTCCAGGATATAGCTACTGTGGACCGGGAACAAGACTTGATATCAGACTCAATGATCAAAATCAGCCCCGACCCGGTGAGGAACCAATAAACGCTATTGATAAGGCCTGTCACCTTCATGATGTATCTTATAAAAGCAGTAATCTGCAGCACAGGCATCTAGCAGATGTGAAATTAATTCATGCGTTAAATGCTATTTCTGATAAATCTTTCAAAGAAAAATTGGCTTCCTTTTTGATAAAATCGGCTATGAAAAGTAAATTGATGTTAGGTGCTGGTAATTAATAACAACATGGAATCTATTTATTATTCCCCAAGAGGATACTGGAGGGGTAAATCAGCAATCCATAAACTCGCTAGCGCTGCAAAAGTGAAAAAAAACAACTGCGGCTAATTGGTTATCCAAACAGGCACTATGGCAAATTTATCTACCACCGCCTAAACAAATTCAATTCTCGCATTTTGATGTGACAGTTCCTAATGAAGTTCATCAGGCTGATCTATTATTTCTGCCACATGATCGTGGTTACAAATACGCATTAACCGTAGTTGATATTGCAAGTCGATACAAAGAAGCAGAACCGTTAAAAACAAAATCACCCACTGAAGTGGCTTCTGCATTTGAAAGGATTTATCGAAGGAGTCCTCTGCACTGGCCAAATCTATTACAAATTGATCCTGGCAAGGAATTTCAGGGTGCAGTGTTATCAATAATGAAAAATCATAAAGTCACTATCAGACGAGGACATACTGCGCTACATCGTGATCAGGCAATTGTAGAACGGTTTAATAAAACCCTTGCTGAGCGGTTATTTGGATATCAATATGCAAAAGAATTCATCCAAGAAAAAAGATCCCATGAATGGGTTAAAAGGTTACCAGCTGTGATTACTGTACTGAATAACGAGATTACTAGAACCATCAACATGAAACCTATCAACGCGATTAAAAAGAAGTCGATACCTGAAAAACCACAAAAGGATTTTAGCGTTTCCCAACCAATTCTTGGTAGTAATGTCATTGTGAGGTACTTATATGAACCAGGAGAGCTTGAGGGTGGCACAAAAAGGGCTACTGATCCTATTTGGAGTGTTACTGCACACAAGATATCTAGTATAACACGATCTACGGGTAGACCTCCAATCTATAAACTGGATTCAACTGCCCCTCAACGGGGTTTTACTAGACAACAATTACAAGTGATACCTGAGGATACTCAATTACCACCGCATGGGCTTAACTAGCACCCTTGCGTCTATTGCACTCAAGACAAGTCAACATCACATTATTTCTGACATGACCGAGATTGTTATTTTTTCTGTCAACGGTGAATTGGCGAGGATCCTTATCCGAATACTGCCAACGCATTATACAATTGCAACTTGCGCAGTGATTATTTTGTTGTTGCTTCAAAGTGATTATTAATTCAGCATCAATATCAAATTCTCGTTTTTTTTTGTCTTGTTGTTTGTAACCGGAGAGTTTTTTTTTATCAATAATATCATTATCATCGCCAATGATTTCATCATCGCCACCAATGATTTCATCATAGCCTGACTCTGTCAGGACAATTCTTCGAAGTTGATTTATTTTTCGTACTCTAGACACTGCGAGATAGACTAAATTCGACCATTCTATGCGATTATCTACCATCCAAACAATTGTATCCGATATAGTCAATCCCTGTGAAGAGTGTATTGTTGCTGCATAACCTAGCGTCCATGGGGATTTATTAGCACGCAATGCATCTTCAACGACATTGATATCAACCAGCACAATATCATTTAATACGAGAATCTTCTTTTCACGCCCTGACTCTGTCAGGCCTGGAATATCAACTTCAATGTTCTGTTTTCGTGTATCCGATGGCCTATAACAGAGGGGCACTGGAAGTGTTGCAAATTTTTGTTTATGCAATTCAAATAACTTCATCTGAAGTGTGTCCCTGACTATTTTTCTACTTGCAATGATTAAATCATTTGGTCTCCACGCTTCCCAAAACTCATTCATTGGAGTTTCTGAAATTATTTCACGGGCTATTTCACATTGGATTTTATCCGGTTGTAATCTAATTAGTTTCTTAAATTCTTTTAATTCATTATCAAGTGATCTATGATCGGTATCAATTTCTTCATAATAGTCTACAAAACCCTTTAGCCATTCATGGGGAGATGCACCGACAAATGGTGGTGGTTGGCCGTGATCACCGCACATGACGACTTTTGTATTCTTCAATAACAACCACTCAAGAAATATTTTTAAGACATCTTCGGACACTGTGTCTATTTCATCCCAAATGATAATTTCAGGAATAAATTTCTCTCCCATGCGCTCAGGAGTCCATTTATCTCCCTTCCATCTAAAGAAACTATGATAAGTGCAGGCATTTACCCCTCTCTGTATCATTTCTCTTGCAAGTCTGTGAGTCGGTGTTAGTACAATCATGTTTGGATTGGAAACACGAAATAACTCAATTACCCGGGTTGTTTTTCCTGACCCACCACAGCCGTTTAAATAAACTGTTTTATATCTACAGATTGGATCAGAAATCGGGGGTGCACTAGAAAATTCTGAACACTGATTGCTTTCTAAGTAATTATTTTCAATGGTAACATCTGCTGATGGAATATAATCATGAAGCATTTCTTTCTTAATTCTCCATGACCCCCAATTCTCGTTGCCAGTAGCCTTAAAATCAGCCATTTTGCTATTTATGTAAAATGAGTCAGTAGCAACTCTAACTGCGGTGGTAGGAAATCTATTGATCATTGAAAATAAATTAATAGAAGCATAACCAAGCATAGAAGCTCTCAAATGTGTGTACTGCGGATTGTATCCATCAGTGTAAGTAACAATTGTACCCAATTTGGTTCCATCGGACATAAATGCGTCCTTACGATTGACATATAGGCCCCTATTCGTTAAATCCGTGATTACAAAATCGTATTCAGCATTGTCTATAATCAATCGTGAAGAATATCTCGTATTATCATCTTTGCCACCTTGGGTAAATTTACCGATTATTCTTCGTCCAAGGTCTTTTGCTTCATTGTTTCTGATTTCAAATAACTGTTGGGACCAATCCATGATTTGTTGTTCACTGAAATTTGGAAACAGTTTTCGCTCTTCGCTAATTATTTTTTCTAGATCAGGTTGTGGTAACCAGACTGATTTCTGTGCTCGATAGGATATAATTGCTTCACTGACAATTAATGATTTTAACATCTTACAATCAAGCATATACCGTAATAACACTATTGACATCCAGTGTTTTTCAGACATGTGTTTACCAATCCAAAGATAACTACACGGATGAAGTCCTTCAGCCATTTCAAATGATACTACACAAGCGAATCCGGTTAAATCGAAATGTGGCAGTGGTCCATTAATAGCAACACGGGTCATTTCGTGTGTAGGGTGTCCAAATCGTTTGAAATATTTTTCACACTCTCCATACCCAAGAAAACTTCCTGGATAACACGCAATCATATCAACTGAAATAACGGTATCAGCGGTGTATTTTGTGTTCCATAATCCTCCATGGCTGTATTCAAGACAGGACAATTTGACATCTGATAAGAACTCACTTCGGGTTGGTTTCCACACGTTTTTCTTTCTAGCAAAATGTGCTGCAATGGATGGTACTGTAAAACAGTTTGCTAATAATTGATCGTTGTCTTCCTCCAGAGAAAACTCACTAGCTAGTTGTTTCATTTGATTATGCAGCTCTTCAGTACGGTATAATTCTCCGTTGGGCCTTACAAACTGATCAAATCTACATTCTTCGTCTGAAGTACTATGAAATAGCCACATTGACACAGGATCGTTTTTACTCAAATGGTAAATAGCATCAAATAATTTCTGCTCTGAAAAAAACTCTTCGGTTTGGGATAGATATTTTACGGTTCTATCCCGTGGGAATATTGTTACTGCAGATGACCACGCGTGTGCGTTATGATCAATAATTTCAATGGGAGCTCCCTGTGATTTATATTTCGATTCGTATAATACTTCTCCGGTGATTGTCCTTACCGATATTGGAAATCTTAATGATTTTTCTAATTTAGTTATATCCTGAATTGTTGCCCCATGCTCTTTTACCGTGAACTCCCACTCGGTTATTTTTTTTCGTCTTAGATCAGTTAGTTTATTTCCCCGGGACGCATTTGTGAAGTGTTCTATTATTCGTGTTGCTACACAATTGAGCCCTGTCGAATATTTCATGGGTGCTAGTTTTGCAATATCAGGTTTGTCATTGAGTGGATATATCCCGTAAACAACTACTGTGACAGGATAAGATTTTTCGTAGTAGGGTTTATCAAGTCCAGTCAAAATTCCTGGTTTTGAATCCTGAGTCACAGTGACAGTTTTTTTGTCCTTAAGAATAGGCTCGTATTTGTCCCTAATGATCCATTTTCCATTATCACGGATAAGGAATTTTATTCAAAAAAAATTTCTTTCTTCCCCAACATTTGAGATTATCACTGCTGCTTTTTCATCATTCATGGTAGCGTCAACAACACCATCAATTCGAAATGTTGACCAACAATGAGCTGCCCCATCACGCTTGAATTCATTAAAACAGTCTCTGATTTTACTAATCAAGGTTCTATCAAGAATTTTATTCTTTGGTGTATCAGAAACTCTATCAAGATTGAATTGAACACTTTTCCAGGGCTTAATTTTCGATAATCTCTCGAACTCCTCCATACTATAATTAAAACAAGTATTTAAATGAAAGATTTAAGTATAATGAATCATTGCAAATGGCTTATGATTGGATCAGTGACACCGTGTAACAAATCATGCAGAAATGAATTCTGTTGGTATCATATGCAAAGCTTTCGTCGTGGAAGCCTTGGTCCGTTACCCTGTATTCGATGTGGGGTTGGGGTCAGGGGGAAGTCGCAATTATGTCTTAGGTGTGGCGGCAAACGATACAGGGAACTAAAACGCTATTATGATAAAAGAATAAAAAATACTGTCATTGACCCCAACGATGACAAAATTATAAAGACTCCTCAGATTATATACAGAGACTTATAATTAAACCAAACAATGAATTAGAAAAATAGTGTTATTATACAAATGAACCAAGAATTCAGACCACCCCCCGTGCTTGTTAATTATGAAGCATCCCGTAATGGTATTATCAGAACCCGCAGATTGAAGAATCCAGTTGGATTTGTGGTATTTGATGTTTAGTGCTGGGAAGAAAAAATATCTCTGTCACAGATTCGTCTTCGAGGTGTTTAATGGATTGATCAAGGATGGTTATGTTATTGATCATATTGATTCCGATTCTCAGAATAATTCTTTACCAAATCATACAGACTATTTCAAAAGAGACAGGACAAAAAATTCGATTTTCGTATGTCTATAACACCAAGGGAGACAACTCTTAAATATAACCAATGGATATAACTAAGGGAGTTATCATTGTGATTTAGCGGCTGGGTATTGTTTTATAAGAAAAGAAATATTTTCTTTTTTTTTTAGTGTTTAAGTCAAATAATCTGTCTCATTTAAATACCGTGAAACACCATTAATAAGTAATTTAAGAAAATAAAATAACACCCTGTGGATTGCTGTATTAAATTACCTTATATACTTTCTCCCTTAGATTGTGTTAACTTGTTTTATGGGTTATTGCGATTCAGCGGCTGGGCATTGTTTTGTAAGAAAAGAAATGTTTTCAAACAAGTATATTCTTTGTTTTAGTGTTTAAGTCAAATATGCTGTCTCCTTTAAGTACCGTGAAACACCATTACTAAGTAATTCAAGAAAATAAAATAGCACACCTTGCGGATTGCTGTATTAAGTCCCCTTATATACTCTCTCCCTTAGATGGTGTCGGGTTGATAAGGGGGGGGGGGAATAACAACCCCTCCCACCTACTCATATATCTTTATTATATGTTTCTACTATTATGTGTAAATATAAGTGTTTTTAAATGTCTGTATGTAGTGAGTGTGGTGAAAATGTGTGTATGAGTGACGGGTGCTGGTGGGGGTTTTGACTATCATTTGTATAATTTAATATGTAAATATTGAATAAAGATTTTATGAAAAATAAAAAAAAAAAAAAAAAAAGGGTGCCGACATGGCACCTATAAAAGATGTACAATGCCCCTAGAGGGCGGCTACATCTATAAAAATTACATTACAGTATGGTGTCGGGTTATTTCCCCCTAAATTGTGATTCAGCGGCTTGGGCTATAATTAATTAGAAAAGAAATCAAATATAAAATGTTTTCAAACGATTATATTCTTTTTTTTAGTGCTTTATGCAAATATTGTCTCATTTAAATACTGTGAAGCACCATTAACAAGTAATTCAAGAAAATAAAATAACACACTCTGTGGATTGACGCTGCTGTATTAGTCACCTTATATACTAAATGAAAGGTTTAAAGCTGGGGCTTTCAAAGGCCAATCCGACCAGTCAAAAAATAACCCACGCCATTGACACGTGCGCGTGGTTGACTTTTACTCAATCATGCAACCGGGTTTAATTTCATGGGTTGCTTTGATTGGTCGGATTGGCCTTTGAAAATCAGCCCCGTCGTTTCATGTTTGTGATGTCTGTGCCGTCCCATCATCATTACATCATCATTGAATTATAATCCATCCTTAATTAAGTTAATTAAGTATATGTATACCTACAATCTGAGTGGAGATATATACGGTATTTGTGCTGTCCTTAATTAAGTTAATTAAGTATATGTATACCTACAATTTGCCACAACACTCGAGTGGAGATATATACGGTATTTGTGCTGTCCTTAATTAAGTATATGTTGTGACGTCACCCCAAGCATATCTTCTGGGCGGTCTAAGATGGCGTTTGCCATGTTAGGCCTCCCTTCCGGAGATGTATGTTTCGGGTTTCCTTTGGGCTTACTTGGATGTGAAGGCAACCAAGGAGTTCCAAAGATGTGTTGTCGTATATATGTAACCTCTAGGTCATTTCACGTAAACATACCCTCTTGTGATTCTAACCCGTTATTTGACGAGTTAGATTCACTCTTAGGGGAATATGTTTCCGGTGAATGTAAATATAAATGACCTAAAATAAATAACATCCATGGATGTAATTAGCTCTCCGTCACATTTGGGTAGCCCCGTATGGTGTTCAAAAATGAATTACCGGCCAAATTGGGTCAAATCGAGATCGAAGAAATCTCAGAAAAAAAATGGAAATACTCAAAGAAAGAACTCTATGAGAGACACAGTGGCCTATATCAAAGGGGCCAAATGACTGATAACCGCTCATCATGGTTGTTATTTATTTTTGTCTGCATTTATATTTATATATACAGAATTAATTTAAAAAAATATATTTATATATACAGACTGAATTTTAAAAAAGATATTTATATATACAGACTGAATTTTAAAAAAGATATTTATATATACAGACTGAATTTTAAAAAAGATATTTATATATACAGACTGAATTTTGAAAATATTAACGGCTCATTTATTTTTGAAAAATGAATTAGAAATATGTATTATCATATATGAATTCTGAAATTATGAATAGCATCATAGTTGAAATTGCAAAATTGAAAAATCAGAATATTAAATTGTCAGATGGGTTAAATCCTGATCAAATCAAGTCGGATTTTCAGGATATAGAATACGGAGTTAGCACTAACAAGTATATGTTACCAAAGAAATATGCACTCATCAAAAAAATTCAAAATTCTATTCGAGACTCTCTTGCATTTTCCAGTGAAGTAGGTGTGTTTGTTCCGTTATATACTATCGTGGAAGGAATACGAAAAGAATTGGGTAACGAATATGAATTGAAAAAGGAAGTTAATTCTAAAATTAGAAACTTACGAGCGTTAATTCAAGAAAATGAACTATTTTGATTGACCGACCCTCAAAAGATTTTGTCAGACAGTAAAATCTCCTTGAGATTTTCATTTTTTTGTCATTTTTTGATTGAATCAGTGAAAATATTTCACACTGCGAAAATAAAATAGAATCCTAACAGCTTTGAAAGTTCTTTTAAGAACTTTTCTCTATGGAAATCGACTACTTGACCCTACGAGGTTTTTTGATGAAAATCGATGAAAAATGACCAAACATCACTGAAAACAGGCAAAAATTGATGAAAAATGGCTAAAAATCATCAAAAATGAGTTTTAACAGCTTTTCCTTATGGAAAATCCCATGTAAAATCGACTACTTGACTGTAAAATCTCTAAGACTTTGAGATTTTCAACTGAAAACCACCAAAATGGCACCAAAACAGGCAAAATCAATGGATAAAAAATAAAAATATTTCACAGCAATAAAAAATTGGACCGTTAAGGATGGAATCATCGATGGGAAAAATTGTTTTGCAATTGAAAAATGGTTTCTGATTTCAAATAATGGTCAATGAAGCATTAACGACCCGATTGGCTCGTGAGCGACTAGATGCAATTAAGAAATTTATACCAATTCGTGACTCTGTCAGGAATAAACTGCAAGAACGACAGAGTCTTCAGACTGATTTTGCTGCAGGATCTGAAGAGTTGTTTAAACCAATAACTACAACAACGAAACAGATAGTGTCAACACTCTCTGAGCAAGGAAAAAAACAAGAAGAGACTTTTCTCCCTGTGTTAGAAAAAATAGCAAAAAGAACTAAACAAACAAAAAAGTCTTTAGAAACGCTTCCAGTGGATATAGTAGCTACTTCACGGCAACAACAAAAAAAAGAGCAAGTACTAGAAGAACTAGGTGCTATTGCAAGAAAACAAGAAGAGGAAGAAGACGTTACTATAGCAAAAATGTATTCACCGCAAACTATATTTGCAAACTATGCATACAACATAATTAAAAGTTTTAAAGATGACAATAATTTAATTAAATTTACCGTGCGGAATTTTGCACTCGATAAAAGAGAAATAGCTGTAAACAAAGGGTATAAAGAGTATATAAAAAACGACGAGAATTGGATAAAAAAAGTATACTTGGCAAACCGTGGTAGATTTAGAATCACAGAAGGTAACCGCAATGATTTTGAGAGTTTTAAAGACAAAGTATTGAGTAAAATAAATCAAATGAATATAGTAGTTAAAGAGGATGAAGAGGAGTCAACTGAAGATAAGTATTTAGGTAGCGGAATAGTTGAAAACACTAGCGTTACTTGTCCTGGTAACATTCTCAGTGATATATCACGGTTAGAAGTCCTCATCGGAGGGAAACGAGCCGGAAATAACTCACCGGAAATAATTAATGAAGCAGCTGATATCTGTAGACGATTATTTGCCGGTGGTATCATGGACATTAATGTATATCGAGAACTCATTGCTGAGTTAGTTGAAAATCACAAAGATGCCCATGGTTATTACAGCGATTGATCACTAATTAAAAAACTACTAGTTTTATAACAAGATGATTATACACTACAATCATGATAAACCAACCCCCGTCTATGTAGTTAATTCACGGTTTCCAGTTTATAGAGCATACTACGGAGATGGCCTCGGCAATACCATTTTAGGATTCTTTTCAAGAACGGCCCCAAAAGTGATGCCGTTAGCTAAACAACTAGGAATGAAAGCCATTGATGTTATTCGTGATAAGGGTATTAGTACTGTTGGAGATCTTGCCGGGAAAGCGTTTTCAACTGCGAAGGATAAAATAACATCATTAGTGAGACGAAAAAAGAAACCGTTACCGTCTACAGAAGAAATGCCTGCAAGTGTTAGTAAAATTATAAATAACGCAGTAGATGAAAAATTAGCGTCGATGGTAAATCAAGAGGACCAAAATAACATGACAGCAAACATGATAGCAGGAAGTGGCTTTAAAAAACCACGACGAAAACGCTAGCGTTTTTCACGATGAAATGGAAAATCCGATTTAGACTCTGATAAATAGAATAAAATGTTCAAAAGGTCATCTGATCCAGCATTTGATATGGATGCCCCAGTGCGTAAAGATGATTCTGTACGCGATTTTCAATTTTATTCTTATCACGCAGTACAACCCGATCTCCGATCACGAATTGAACTTCAAGTTCATGATACCAGTAAATACTTTTTGCCTTGTGAAGCGTTTATTGAAGTAGAAGGAGAACTTGTAACAAATGATGCTGCACATAATGATCCTCCATATGACATTAGCCAAACTACCCGAGTTGGTTTTGTTAATAACGGTATCATGGCGTTATTTGAAAGCGCTAGATATCTCATCGATGGAAAAGAAATTGAATCCATTGACCGTGAAGTTGATGTGGCCACAACAATCATAGGGTTAGCGAGATATTCTGATGATTATACAAGATCAGCGGGTCCATCTATGATGTTTGCAAAGGATATTACTGATAACCCTGAACACAACCAGTATTCTAGAGTCAAGGCAACACATGCTTCTTCAGTTAATCCAGCACCAGCCGGATATACAAGACCAGCTGGTGATTTTGATGTCATAAATACTATTACTACTTACAATCTAGGATTTGCAACACGTGTAGCAACATTACAAGGACAGCGTCGACAATTTTCATGTGCAATTCCACTGCATCATATATTCGGATTCTGTAGAAACGTCCGAAAAGTTATTTATGGAGCTAAACACACAGTAGCGCTTGTACGAAAGGGTACTGATAATGATGCAATATGGCGTGATGCTGGTGTTCCTGATGGTAAAGTCGTTTTAACAAAACTATCATTGTGGATGCCAGTGTTAACTCCATCAATCACAGCAGAAGGAAAATTGTTATCATTTATGGACCAAGGAGGAAAGTCGTTATTGAGTTGGTTATCAGTGACTACGGATACTAAACAAGACAATGTTGATGGTACATTCACATGGCACCTGGCATCAAAACAAGGGGTTTCAGCTCCACGTCATATATTTATTGCATTACAGAATAATGCACGAGTTGGTAATCAACAACGAAGTCATATGATATTTGATCAGTTAGGTGTTAATGAAGTCTCGCTGAGAATAAACGGACAACAGGAACCATCTGAAGATGTGCAACTTGATTACGGTCAAAATCATATTGCACATGTCTATCATAACCTGTTGTCATTTATGGCACGTGATCAAAATGTGGATACCGGTTTGCAAATATCACAATGGGATTTCAAAAGCCTTTATCTGATTTATTACTTTTCACTGGAACATCTTGATTTAACAAGACAATCTGTCGTTGATATACACTTCAGAGCCCGTGTAACCCGTCCTGGTGGTATTGCTAATTATAGAGCGGTTGCTGTCATTCTCAGTGATAAATCAATGCTACTTGAAGGTGTTGGTGGACGAATGAGATTTATTGATGCACCAGTGGAAAATCTTTGATTGAAATTGTAAACGATTTAGAATCAATCAATTATGTATAACATGTCATATAGTGTTATTAGTGTTGCGTTAACTCCTGGTCAAATCAAAAAATTGCAATCAGAATCGGCTAAAAAATGTGGAACCACAATCACGTTGAAACCTAATCAAATGACTGGTGGTGCAAATAAATTATCGCTGACAACTCGTCAAGTGAAACATTTCAATGATGCTTTCAAGGATAAAAAAGGAGTTCAGATCACACTCTCTTCGGCTGCTATTAAAAATATGATAAAATCAGGTGGTATATTTCCATTGTTAGCTGCAATACCAGCATTGATTGCAGCAGCAGCCCCAGCGGTGGCTAAGGCAGCGGCGTTAGGAGCCGTTGGTACTGCAGCAGGAATGGCGTTGAAAAAGGCAGCTGGACAAGGATATAAAAAAAAGGGACGATCCGTTCACGGATTGGGTCTAAGACTACCAGGAACCCCGTATTCGTGGTACAGCGGAAAGGGTCTAAGACTACCAGGGACCCCGTATTCATGGTACAGCGGGAGATCCGTTCACGGATCAGGCCTGAGACTACCAGGAACGGTTTATTAATTCAGAAATCTTCAATTTCCGAACCTATGGTTCCAATGTCCAATTTTGATTTAATGGATGCTGCTAAAAAACTAGTGATTAAAAATTTCAGAGGTGTTTTTATGAAAGATCAATTACCACATCAACCAAACAAAACTGAAACAGGTATTATTAATCTCGATAACAGCACCGGACCTGGAACTCACTGGGTTGCATACGCTATTGATCCACGTGGGATTGTCTATTTTGATTCATATGGATTAGCCCCACCAAAAGAGTTTATGCGTTACATAAAACAATTTCCAATGAAGACTTGGTATTCTACGCTACCAACACAACAAATCAATGACCCACCAATATGCGGCAGTGAAGTATTAAATGTCCTTGACGCTATTTCAGCATCTAGAAAATCACCACACATTGTCGTAAATGACTACACTAGTAATCGCTTTTTAGAGAGAGATATATAAAATATCATGATTGATATTTGGGGAAGACCTCTGAAACCCAAACCCGATGACACTGCAACTCCTGATTCTATCAAGGATATAAAAAAAAAAATTAAAGATGAAATCGCTGAGACGTTGAATTTAGTAAATGTTGACCCGAACGAAATAGTTGTATTTCAAGACAAACAGGGTAAATTGAAATCTAGTAATATTTCTCTGGATGATATTTTAGTTAAACAACAAAACACAATCGAGAACACCGTTGCGTTATTTTCCGATCAGGGTAAATTGAAAACCAGTAATATTTCTCTGGATGATATTTTGATACGGCAGCGCGACGCCGCTGAAAACTCTATTGCGCTGTATTCCAACGACGGACGACTTAAACCAGGCGCACTTGTGTCTACAATCACAGACACGATTGCCACCCACAACAAGATGATTATCACCAACAACCGCATGATTGCCGACAACGACAACAAGATTACCACCCAAGACAACAAGATTACCACCCAAGACAACAAGATTACCACCCACAGCCGTGAGCTGGATGATCATATACGAGGTTATAATGCTTTTCGTAGAAATATCATTGATAAATTTATTGGAACCCTGTTAGATAAAATTGAAATAAAACTCCCTGATATTAAAAAATCCATCGATGAGACGAAAAACTTCATCGAAGCCGTCAAAGGTGATTTTTCGAGGATGATAACAATCATTGAAAAAACAAAAATTCCTCATGAGAAAACCAACAACATAGTATATACAATCCAACCCGGATCATTTGCGTGGACACCTACAAACAACAAATTAGATATCACTGCAACCGTCAAGGGTATTTATCGATTAACACTAGTAACACCATTAACTCAATTTAATATTTCATCGTCCAGTTCATCCGGGGTCAATAATACGATTTCAACGATCATCGACAAGGATACAACTGAAAAGTTCACTATAACAGCTACTGATAAAAATTTGATTAGGGTTTCAGCAACTTGGTATGTGGAATTCGTAGCGGATTTAAGTTGAAAATTGCAAAGCAATTTCACTAACGGTTTCAATTGAAAACGCTAGCGTATTTAAAATAAAAATGATTTCATCATCGCAATATCGCTATGATCAGGTCAGAGAGTATCAAACTAGACTCAAAACCTTGTCTGAGGAGTATGCAATGAAAATTAAAAAATATCGCAGGAGAATTACCGCAATTGATGTTACTGTGTACGCTGTGAGTGGTGTAATCACCGGAGCTGGTATTATACTGTCTTCAGTGACAATGATGGCTCCGATAGCTGTTCCAATTTGCATTTCTGCGGCAACAACAATCGCTGGAATTATTTCAATAATCACAAAAAAATATCCTCATGCAGCCAACGGAAACTACAAGACTACATAATTCAATTTCATGTTGTGTCCACTGCATACTCGCAATTATCCTCATTGATATCGTCATCGCTCGATGATACAATTATATCAGAGAGTGAGTTTTCAGCGATGGTAGATATATATAATTCTGCGATGTCAAAATTAGAAATACAACATGAGTATAATAACAATGACAACACAGATGGAATTACTTCAACAAATAGTGGAGAACACAAACCCAGTACAAACAAGCATGATCTCAATAACCTCAACGAATCCAGAATTCAGTGTCAATTTTCCCTCTCCAGTCCCAGTGAAGGAGATAGCGCTAGCAAAATTACGAGTATACCACAGTTGGCCAAATATTAGGTCAAAATCATTTGGTGGTCAACAACCCAATAATTCACTGGTATTTGCAAATAAGAATAAACCAGACGGTACCCCAGACTGGAATGTTGTTTCCATACCAACCGGATCATACCAAATTGAACAAATCAATAATGAATTCGCGCGTAGAATAAAATCGATTACTGGAAAAGAATCAAAAATAGCTATAACGGTTCATGAGCCAACACTATCATCTGCCATTGAAATAAGCACAGAAGGATATGTCGTAGATATCTATCAGAGTTCTATTAGAACCGTACTAGGATGGCCTGAAATCCCACCCGGGGAAAAAACCGTTGATTACCAAAACCACAAAAATCTGATTATATCACCGACAGAATAAAACCCAATAATCCAGTAAAAAGTTATAAAGATCACCAAATCACTACAGATTTTTTTAATGTCCTTCACAATATAATAAATAAGGGAGAGAGATTTCTTACTGCTCACGATCTTAAAATCAATGACAATTTCAAGGCAATGAATAATGATTTTTCGCTGTTGTTAATATCTCTTAAATCCGGCTTTCTCACCCGAGATGAATTTATCAGCGTCATAGAAACATGCAACAAAATTATCGACGATATGGAAACATTTAATTTAAAAATTATTCAGGATATATTAGATGAAGATAATCCCATATCGAGAGACGGATTTGCATCAGATTATAAAATCCGCGTTGAAGATATCCCAACATTCAAACTACCAGGATATAACGTACCAGAACTAAAAAGACTTCTCAGTGATGCCATCGATGTTGGTTTTAAAATAATTCATGATGCGTGGAAAAAAACAACATCACCGGAAATAAAAACCCTCAAACACAATAATGACCCAGATGGTGGTGGCAGGCATATTGCTCCGTTCAACGTGAATATTTCATCGGTGATTGCGCTCAATTTAGTATGCGATGTGATCGAAGGAAGCTATCAAATTAATCTAGAACGATCAAATCAAGCTCAGCAAGGATATATTTTGTATTCATTTGCACCAACAGCTCCTCCAGGATTTTTAATAATTGAGTCCCCGGTGAATCCAGTCTATATGCGATGTCATAATAATTCATTAACCAGAATTAATTTCAAACTCACTGACCAGTCCAATAATCTGATTGATTTACAAGAGGAGGTTTTACAAATTAGTCTATTTGTGAAATCCTGAAAGGATTTTCGTCCTAAGGACTTTCATCCTGAAAGGATTTTCGCCGTAGTAAGGACTTGATAAAATATTCGGTTAACCCATAGCAGCAGAGAGGGTGAGTGACAACGACGTTGATTCATCAACGAAAACGCGAACAATCATAAGGGTCGGAGACTTAGTTTTTCGCGAGAAGGGTCTATTTGTACCGTTTAAGGGTATAATAAAAAATAACCAAAAAAAAAGTTGTCTGATTCACCCTCTCTGCTGCTGCAGTCTTCAAGAATATCTCATGTACCTGGCAGTCTTCAAGAATATCTCATGTACCTTGCAGTTTTCAAGAATATCTCATGTACCTGGCAGTCTTCAAGAATATCTCATGTACCTTGCAGTTTTCAAGAATATCTCATGTACCTTGCAGTCTTCAAGAATATCTCATGTACCTGGCAGTCTTCAAGAATATCTCATGTACCTGGCAGTCTTCAAGAATATCTCATGTACATGGCAGTCTTCAAGAATATCTCATGTACCTGGCAGTTTTCAAGACTATCTCGTGTATCTTGCAGCCCATATTGACATTGCTACAGAGTGTAAACTAGTAGTAATGAAAGTGATCTGACAGATTCATTTCATGAAAGAAACTTTTGCACTTCAGCTGACTTTAACAGTCCTCTTTTAACACCATATTTCAACTAGGTAAATGAATGTATGTCAACAGTGTTAGAAAACTTATTAACTTGTTTGTTCCAGAATTCCATCAGGACAAAGACATTAATTATACAGCATTGCCAATATCAACTGTCATTAGCAATAATCAATGTATCTGAAAGATGAATTTTCAAAACAGGTTACCTTTCTGGATTTAATATGGTCTCATTATGACATACATATATTTCTTTCCCCCATAAACCCTCAGACATTGCAAGGCCTCCTTTGGAAATATATTTCTTTGCAACATGAAATTCACCAACTTAAACCACTTTTCAGTCATAGGAGCCATTTTATGCCATGACGCAGGGACTTCAATATATGCATAATATTATATTGGCTTAATTTTAAACTATATAAAGATGAAAACAAGATAGGTTTTTACATGTTTTTATTACACTTCAAGACACAAGAATAATTATGAATAAACGTAACACAATTATAAACACTTGAAGTTAAATGTATAGCATTGAAAAGCAAGAATGAATAATAATGTTTCTTTACAAATGATAATACAAAACTCTGCTTGGTCTTTTATGAACGTCACTGACACTTCATCAACATCTGCCTCATTTTTTCCCCAAGACCATTTCTTAAATGCAATCTTGAAATCAACATTCTCAACACTGTGCCCATCGAAAGAAAGCCTCGTAAATTTTTTTGGAGTATATATACCCACATAATTTTTGCAAGTTTTGATGACAGATTCTGTCAACTGAATCCCGTCTCAGTCTGCAGTAGATCTGGGGCAAAAAGTAATGTTAGCTGCCTCAGATGCAGGTGAATATAAATCTTTGTTTTTCTGAACTAGATTAGCCAACTTCTTTGTCTTTGATATAGACTTGTTTTAGAAAATAAAGTCTTAATTTTTCATTGATATAAGCAACTTGGGCCCTTTATAGTCGCATACATGCCAACCCCCAATGAGGAAAAAGCGAAATCCAAGTGCTCAAAAAGTGGAATCCAGGCAGAAAAAGTGGAATCCATACATAACATGCAATTTTTTTTAATGAACAATGAGTTATTTGCCCCACTCATATTTTATCATCATTAACTGCTTCATGTTTTCATATGCAGCACTTTTAACTTTGCACATGCACAATGACTAGAATCCATATGAATACTTTTAGCGCCAAATATTAAAATTCTTTCCAAACGGCCTGTAATAAACATCATGTCATGCTGCTCTCATGTCTGTTTATATTTTGCCTTTTTCTAATCCATGAAAATATTGGAATGAGAGATTTTTGCTCTCATATATGCACAGACTAAAATAAAACATACTTTTTAGCGCAAAATACCTTCAGACTGGTTCTCCACTAAATATGAATTAGAACAAATAATCTGCGCATAAAGATTGACATTAGAAAACCAATCTGTTCTCTCCTCACTAAGCCACTATAAATAGAATAAGAGGTCGAAAGTTGCTATAAATAGAACTTGATACTGTTAGGAAAGTGCATGCAAGTCCACAGACAAGTGTACTCTTATATTGTAGTTACTTAGAAGTAGTCTTTTCTAAAATACAGACTGTGGGATTAATTAAATATACATAAAAACGAGAAAACAAATAATTGATTTTTTGGGAAGGTGGATACGGAAAAAGCGTAATCCATATACATTTAAGCATAAGGAGTAATTAAGTGGGGAAAAAGCATAATAATTATGCCAAAAGCATAATGCAGAAATGCCAACACTGAAGAAATCAAAATTAGGAAAATCTCCATTAAAAATCAGAAGGTACAAGAATAAGGTATATATATATAATGAAAAATATGTCCATTTTTGTTATTTTAGTCCATTGTATGTTGCAGATTTGCATTTCTGCAACAAAAATCCATCATTTATTTGTCCCTGGGTGCCAAATTTGCTAACAAGAATAGCTTTCAGGATTGATGCTGACAGGCTGGCTCTTTGACTAGTTCTGTTTTTTCTGACCATTGAGAAAGCTTTCTTAGCATTGCAATTTGCACTTTAAGGGTTAATTACTTCTCAAAACCGACAGACAGCTTGCAGTTAGCTGAAGTCATGTAAGCTGAAGTCATGTTCAAAAAACGTCTTAACCCTTAAAGTGCTGCATTGTTTTGCAGTAAAAGGTCCCTCAGTGCTGAATTGTTTCAGGGGAGAAAAGAAGAAAACTGCAGGCTTTAAATTGCATGTATTTCATTAAACATACACTACTGATAGACAAACCCTATATAAAAAATGATGGTGCTTGTCTATACTTTAAGATTAGCATCAAGACACATGTGTAGGTTTGTGACGATTTTACCCCAACCCCTTGTATGTAGGTATAAGTAACTATAACTTGTGATTCTGACTGGCCTTGTACATGTATAAATTGTATGTCTGCCTGACCCAGCTGTGATGGTCAAATTGTTCTAAAAGTTAGCTAATCCCCTTACGTAAGATGGTCTTTGTTAGCTCTCGAGGGGAGAGGAGACTGTGTCCATCGCGGACGGGTGACGTAACCACATCAAAGGACAGGACAGCGTCAAATAAGAAGACTGTAACAATTGATAGACACACAGACGGACATTCGGATGATTGACAGTCGATCGCCCTCCAATCGAAATGCGCTGAGGGTGGGCACTTGATTGGAATCTGCGATAATAATTCATGTTTAGTAAGAATTCGTCAGTTGCTACAAGAATTGAGAAGAGAGTAGAACTCCGTACGACCAGACGAAAATTGGTGGCAGACTCAGATTTTAGAAATCAAGGGAATCTTAAGATAGCTTCAAAGGTCAGTGTGATTTTGTTTGATTTCTGCTTAACACATCTGCGGAATTGAAGGTTCTCGTATGTATATTCATTTTACTTGTATTGTAGTATGAATAGTTAATTATGATATTAATATTTTGCATCTTTCGTGATGTTCGTTAGTACCTTTGCTTGCAATTGATTATGATGTAAATTCGTTGCATCTTCTTCATGATATTATATTACCCCTTATTTTGTGAGGTAAAATGTTGCTCTCCTTTTGTTAGTAATAGGTGTGCATATTATTTCGTGAAGAATTGTATTGTTGCTAGCCGCTATAAGAATTAATATTATAATTCTTTGTGTAGGTATATTATGGTAGACTAGCACTTTGTTTACGTAATGATATTTTGCCATTGAGTTAACGGATTTCCGTTATTGCAATTTGAATGTGAATATTGTGGATTCGGTACGCTTGTGTAGGACATATATATAAATATATAGATAGTCATATTACTAATAGTAGTAATATTATAATACAATGATATTTGAAATATTTGTATGTATATACTGATAGGGCTCAGTATGTAGATGTTTGAATTCTTTGTGAGATTGTGTTGTGGCGCCCTTTTGTAAGCGGCGGAAGCGTATGGGAATTTCGATGTGTGTGCATGCGTGACCAAAAATGTCCCGCCTAAAACTGATGGTTCAATTCAGTGACTTAGTGTGAGGTAATATTCATCACCATATGCTAATGCATTATACCTCTCAACAGGAAGCTTTCGGGTGACGCTGAGAGAATTTCGGGTGACGTTCAGAGAAATTCCGGGTGACGTTGAGAGAATTTCGGGTGACGTTGAAGAGAATTCCGGGGAAATTTCGGGTGACGTTGAGAGAATTCCGGATGACGTGGAAAGAATTCCGAGTGAATTTGAGAGATACCGAGTGAATTTCGGGTGACCTCAAGAGATACCGTAGAAGAGGAAACGGAAGTAGAGATAGAAGAGGAAACGGAAGTAGAGATAGAAGAGGAAACGGAAGTAGAGATAGAAGAGGAAACGGAAGTAGAGGAATCGGAAGGAGAGAAAGACGAAAGGAGACTTATTTAGATGAGTAACACTCAAGAAGGGAAAATATTCCTCACACTGAAATCAAATGATGATCTAGGGATCATTGGGTCAAGAGTGACATTGATTGCTTAATATCTTTAAAATTTTCATTTATTAAATTGTTGTTTAAATTTCATCTTTGTATTTCCTTTAATTTAACTGTCGGCATTACTGACTGGGGGCTCGTAGCCATATATAATATATTGTCCAGAAGTAAACATTCTGAAAGCGGACCAGGGGAACTTCCTCATAATTCTGTAAAGTCCATAGGAAGAACCCCACCCCTACTAAACGACACTTCACAAGGTTTAACATATTTGCAGGTACAGGTGTAAATACCGGTAAAATGACAAGTTACAATTGTATTTCATAAGTATTTTTGTTTGTTTTTGATGGAAAGTTCAAATATATCTACGAAATGTTATATTCTTTAGTAGTCCAACCATGCACATGTTATGTCTGTCACAATGTTATATATAAATTGTGAAAATCACAGGTAAAGGCAGGGTGACAGTTTTGCAAAAATCCACTCCATGAATGTCAGAGGTATGTTTAAACCCTCCAGTTAGCAATTAATGTTCCTGAATAACTATCACCTGTTATTTATTATAATATCATCAAACCAAGGTCCATATCTGGTGATTAAACCTCAGCAACGGCTTTATTTTTGTTCAATCATTGGGCTGATTTTGTGTGAAGAGTCACCTTAATTGTTCTCATTGTCTGACAGGTGTAAATTGCTTGGAATAGCTTGAAATCTATCCCATACTTATTTTTTGCTGAAGTATGTGGTTGATATCACATCATCAATAGCCCATTAGAAATCGAGAACAGACATATGTACCAAACCCATTGTTTTAATCGATGCGAAAACGTTTTAGATGCTCAGATAAAACAGGCCGCCATTTCTTCATGCGACTTTTTTCATTCAAGTCTGCCCCATGAACTCTCTGATCTGCATTACGATTGTTTGATCTAATATCAGATGCAATAGCTCGTCATCTAAGAAAAAGTCTTCAATAGTCTGTAGGTTCATTATTCACCATCTCGGCATTTAATTTTGAATTACCAGTGAATGGGGGTCGACAAGCGCGCCATCTTTTCACGTCAAGCGAGCATGTACATCCGACTCCAGTTAAATGTAAATTACTGGCTCAAAATCATTCATGTGTATTTCCATCAATACCTCGCTTGCTCCAATAATGTCATTTTTCTCAAATTATTCAAAATCACTATTAGCATCACTATCATAAGCGAATATTTGTTGCAAGAAATCACCTTCGTATTCAGCGTTGGCCATTTTAGCTTTGCACAAGTACCATGTGTTTAGAAGCGAGCATTTGTAAAATTACATTGTTAATAATATAGTAAAGTACTGCAGAATGCTTGTTCCGGGCCTTTTTAAACCAAGCAAATATAGTTTTACAGGCATTTATGGCAAGATGAAGTTATAGAATGTGATCAGTGTTGCTCACCTCGAGCGCGACTATAGTCGCGACATGCACTACGGGACCAAAAACAACAGCGTGACTATATCCGAGAAACGCACTACGGGACCAAAAACAACAGCATGACTATAGTTGCGACACACACTATGGGACCAAAAACAACAGAACGACTATAGTCGCGACACGCACTTGAAGGGTTAATCATCATCTACTGTAGTGAAAACATCAAGTGGGCCAAGTCACTTATATCAATGAAGAGGCAAAAAATTTACTAAATAAAAATTTGCAAGCAACAAATTTTGCCAGTCATGAGTCAGTAAAAAATTAATGATTTTCAAAATTCTTTGCATTTGGCAACAGATGTGAAGCCTAGCCCTGCATTATAACCATAGGTGGCTAAATGTTCCAATTCAATATTACCATGGATTCAAAATTATGGAAATTTGAGGATCAGCAGTTCAATGTCAACAAAGTGGAAATTGCAAAAAAAGGTCAAATATTTAAACATTTTTTAAATACCTAAAATTAAATGTTTTAATATTCATAACATAACTGAATAATAAAAAAAGCAGTGAAACTGGCACTTGGAGATATCCTCAATGATTGTAAGGAGTTTCACTATTACTCTAAATGAAATCACATCAATTTTGTTCTGAATAAGTAACATAAAAATTGAGGTTCGCAGCAGGTGATTGTCTCACGAAATAAATATCACTTTTTTTATTTTTAAAAAGACATCTTGTTTGGTGCTATATCAACAGATAGTCCAGTTCCCGACTACTTTGACTACCAACTTGCTAACATACTATTTAACTCGTTCAGCTCCAGCACTGTTATCACTGATGCTCTGCCCCAGCAGCACTGTCTATCAGTTTGTGCCTCGTATGGGTTGTTTTCAAGTGACGTCACAAAACGTGTGCACTCCGATGTCGGCCATTTTGCTTCCATTGGAAACGCACACTGACATCTCGAAATTGTACAATGCCGATTTGTGGTATTTTTGGGTGTTCTAACCGCCATGGTGTGCGGAAAGATCTACGTTTTTTTAAAACGCCTAAAATTATCAAGGATCAAGGAGAGGAAACACGAAAACTGTCGGAAGAAAGGCGTCGATTATGGAAAGCAGCTGTCGGCAGAAAGGACATCAAAACTGAGGAAAAGTGGGAACGAACGATAGTTTGCTCTCAACATTTTGTTTGTGGTAAGTTATGCATTTACTTCATTTTATTTAACCTTTGATGTATTCTATCAAAGGGCCAATTGATTACTCTCTACGGCCCTTGTTATATCTTCTGATATATAAAATGATACATGGTAATACATTTGTTTTGTTTATTTTTAAAGCTGGCTTGATGTTAACATCTGACCCCACCCACTCCACTTTAAATATTTCGCTGTGCTTGCATTTAATTAATTGCAGAAGATGACTTTGGTCATCAGAGTCATTTAGATGTAAGTTTATTAGATTTATAAATATTCATTAATCTTGTCAAATTAATAGACACCGACCCTTTTCCACATATTATTTATTTTGCAGGTGTAAAAGCCTACTTGCATGACAAAACCAACCCATCATGGCTGCCATCACTGCATCTTGGAAAACCAGAGACTTCTTCACCTGTTTCAAATGTAGATTTAGCCAATGAGAGATTTATTCGTGCTAGTCAACGCAAACATAAAAGGGCAATATCAGATGCAGCTGTCTCACTTCTAACATTAAAAAAGAGACACATTGATTTCAGCAAAAGTGTCACTGAAGAACGTTCAGCATCTCCTGATTATACTGCATGTGACATTTCTGCTCAATGTGATGCTGGAAGTAGTGAATCAGTTCGTCAGCAACTGACAGAAGATGCATCACATTCTAAAGGAATCCAGACTGACCTTACAAGTAAAGAAATTCAACAACTTGTGGATGACAACAAGTCCAGGCTCATCGAAGCTTCAGAAAAGGAAAAATATGATATTAGGGGATTGTACAGCTTTAATTATTATGAAAAGAATAAAGAAAAAGTTGGGTTTTATACAGGTTTGCCAAAGTTTGAAGTCTTAAAACTAGTCTTTAACTTTACTGAGGGACACATGAATAGCAACATTAAAAGTCTTTCAAGAGAGAATGAATTTCTATTATGTATGCTGAAACTTCGAATGAATTATCTTTTCACAGACATGGCAAATCAACTAGATGTTTCTGTAGCAACTGTTCAGAGAAGTTTCCACTCCACCCTTGATGTACTTCATACAAGGCTAAATTTTTTAGTGAGGTGGCCAACACGAGAAAATTTGAGAAAATCAATGCCTATGTGTTTTCGAAAGGAATTTGGGGAGAAGGTAGTTGTTGTACTTGATTGTTTCGAACTGTTTACGGAAAGGCCAAGTAGTGCTCTGAACAAGGTCTACACATACTCCAATTATAAGCATAATCAGACAGTCAAGTATCTGATAGGGATAGCCCCCCAAGGTGTAATCACTTATATTTCCGAAGGTTGGGGTGGCAGAACATCTGACAAATACATTACAGAAAAATCTGGGATTCTTGATAATCTGTTGCCTGGAGATGTTGTCATGGTTGATAGAGGGTTCAACATAGAAGAGGCGGTGAATTTCTTTCAAGCTGAATTAGCTATTACCAACTTCACACGTGGAAAGTCACAATTGCATCCCCTTGAAGTTGAGAATACAAGAAAAATCGCATCAGTTCGAATTCATATAGAAAGAGTTATTGGTCTTGTTTTGAGAAAGTTTAGAATATTTGATGGCATTGTCCCCATTGAATTCATCAAGCTGAGAAGTGGAGAAAATATTCCAACCATTGACAAGATTGTAAAAGTGGCATGTTGCTTGACAAATCTGTGCCCGTCTGTTGTTCCATTTGATTAGATAAAGTACAAAATTGAATTTTTGGATTGCTAAGTACCATTAAGGCAGGTCTCTTCATACATGTTGAAAGAAAATACTTCTAAAAGCAATGCAACAAGCTGTACTGTGAATAAATATTAATATTTCACCTTTTCATGAATGTGATGTCATTTGTTTCTGATTAAATATGTTAATAAATTGAAAATAAGGTATTTTTATGGTTTGTTTGCCATAATTGTGATTTGGGGAAGGAGTGCAAATTGTAGTAGCATGTTCCTTGTATGTAGCAATTGATGTTTGTGACGGTAATTTTTGTCTTCACTTGTAATATATTGCATGTGATTTGTAGAAAATGAGATATAAAGACAGCAATACAGTATTCAATCATCTTTGTTATTCATTCATAAAGTAATAATCAATAAAGATGTGCATAAACAAACTGATACATAAACAAGTGAAAATATAAATTTGGTTACTATATGAATTACACAGGCAAATGGTAATGTACACTGTCATATTTATAAAAGCATTTCAGTATTATTCAGTTTTGACATTCAACACAAAACCATGTTCCTTTAGGTACACGCTTCATCTGAATACATTTGAGATGAAACCACTTCTTCGAACAGTTTTCATTTTCACATAATATCATCTTTCGTCCATCATCATCTCCACCACAAATGCAATATCTGACCACGTCAATTAAGTTTGGTTCCGCAATTCTCTTAGGTGCAAGCACTTGCTTTCTTGAAAAGAATTTACATACAAGTTCTGGCATAACACACTTTGTATGAAATTCTAATGCCTTAACAGACATTGTATCCCAAAGGTCCTTGTCAGGGAATACTCTTTCCAGATGGAAATTTTGGGGACACCATACAAAGAAATCGCAGTATTGTCTGCCAGTCATAAATAACTGCATTTGTAGCTGATAATAATATGAATGGCTACGGTTTAACTTGATTGATCCATTTTCTGACATCAGCCAGGGAATTTCCAGTTTCAGTTTGTCTCTCATGCTGAAGGGGCATTTGATTTCCAAACATCCACCACCACAACATTCACAATCTATGAAGCCATCTGGGCTGGCTCCAAACTGAGGATAGCATTCGTTCAAAATCAGCCCACACTGCGTTATTTTTAAGTTTTTGTGCATTATTTCCATTTGTCTTGTATATTCCTTCTTTGCTGTCTTCTCCTTTTTCTGGCCCCAGTCTGTAGCTGCACAGCTGAAAGCTTTTTTGGTTCTTTCACCACAACAAATAGTTTTTAGCAAGCACACAGAAGGCTTAGACACATTTGTATGACATGAAGAGTGAAAATGTGATGCAGTTATTCGTCCCACTCTATTATTGTGCCAAAAAACACTTTTTGCTTGATTTCGAGTTTCTTGCTCCACAAATATAGCCTGTTCTTTTGTGATTGATATGTCTACAACTTTGCACTTGTCTAGTATCTGTTCATAATTAAAATCTGTATCAATGATCTGACTATCATATAATGCCCCTAAATCCACTGGCCATTCAGATGATAATGATTTAGATTTAAAATTGTCAGAATATTGGTCTGCCAAAGATAATACCGCAGCATTTGATGTCATTCCGTCAAGATCATCCAAGAATAATGTTTCTTCGTGTTTTGTCGGGGAAGAAATGTTATTGTTTTTCTTTTCACAAGAAGCCTGAACCACACAACCTTTTTCACTATTTGACAGCTTTCGCTTCTTCACTGCTGAATCGAGATGCATCTCACGAAGTCTTTTATATGGTGTAGTAAAATCAGCATTGCTTGGAATCATCCAATATGCTGGGACATCTGTCACTGCTGCATCTTTCTTGATTCTTGTGGAAGTTTCCAATGCAAACAGTAAAGCAGCAACATGATTGCAGCATTCTCCCAGTCCTGCCATACATGTGCAATGTGCCGAGTCAATGATACCGTCTCCATTGACAATCACCCATGGTTCTAAAGGCTTTTCTCTTATACGCATTGAATGTGCCACCTGAAAAGATATTAATGTAGACAAGAGTGAAGTGATTGAGGGCAGTAACAGTATAAATTAAATATGATTACACTGCAGTGTCAACTACCTATCCATGTGTTGCTAATTATATGGCCTCTTTGCCATGTACATCTGATTTACTGGCTCAAGTTAATGATGAACTAGTTACATCCCTTAATCAAAATATTTAACACTTATAAAGCTGTTTATGGACTATTTAAACAATTCATATATTAATAGCCATATTTTAATTTATCTTATTTTTCCTCAGTATTGGGTGTTGTATCGCTGAATTTAGTGTTTGTTCGGTTAAGATTGAAAATGACAAACTACAGTGTATGTTACCTTTGCCCTGAGCAAATGAATCCCATCTATCTCCTTGTGTAGAATCTGTCGGACCCAGCCATCTTGAAACAGTTTGTATGCGTCCAAGGATTTGTAGTTTTTCAGTTGCTCCTTCGAGTACGCTGATTCTTGAAAAACAAGAAAGTGTAGCACATCGACATATGAGATTTCAGGCCACGTCTGACGATCGGCACTGAATTTGTCTACCCCAAGTATGTAGGGGTCAACATGGATCTTCGATATCTTCTCGTCATATCTCTTACGAACATCCCCAATGAGGGTTTCTCGGTAAGATATATGTGATGTAGAGGTCCTTTTCTCCATAATAATACACATAAACTTAAAAACAGATCTGATAAAACTTGTTATTTCTACGAAATGACTAACCTCCCGTGACTTGTCTTGATTTAAACAACGGTTTGCTAAGGAAGGAAAATGGCGGCGCAAGGTGCATTATGGATATTTGCGTACTTAATCATGACGTCTGTGAAAACAACCCATAGTTTAGACAATTTTGTAAATATGATGAACATAAAATTAGATAATTCCATGCAATTTTAATAGGACTAATCACCAGCTCACGAACTGTACTCTACTTGGGCGATTTTCAGCACCAGTCTATAATAAGCCTTTATCATCTTGCCGAATAAGAATAGTCTCAATTATTAATTTCTACTCAGTATTTAGGAACAAATATTGGTGAAATTGAAGCAATGCGCAGTAACGTGCACTTTGCAATTTTTATTCACCAGGGAAATTTTGACGGCTGGTTCATGTTTAAAAATATGTAATACGGAGACCATGACAAATCCAAAGAAGTTAATGTTACAACTTTAAAATGCGTTTTTCAAAATTTCTTGCGCATAGCAAAACGATTCGAATTTACGTGACGCTCACAAATGGGTGACTAGACAAGTCTATACGACACATTTTTTTTATATAACACGTAACCGTTTTCATTTATCATTCTTTACGTTTAATAGACCTTTCTCTTACCACGGAGATTCAAAGTCAAATTTGCTGATTTCTTGCTTTTGAGAAGAGGAATTGTCTACTTCCATTTTTCTTTTTCGATTTCCCGCGATGACTGACTGGTTTACTGCTGTTGTTTGTCGTATGACTAAAGTGCGTAAAGTTACGAAAAGTGCGAAAAGTTACGAAAAGTTGAGACAAGTAATGCCATGTCATTGTATAGTATCTTATGAATCCAATAACTGTTTTGGATGAGTGTGTTCATGTCTCCATGCACAATATCGATATCGATATCCAAGATATTGCATGTTAAATGTTACAGGTTATGAAATAAATCAAATGTTATAGTGAAGAGAAAAGACTTCATTTGTTTTGGCGCTGCTAAAAAAAAGTACTTTCTCCTATATTTACACATTGAGAGCACAGATGTCTGCTATATTTAAATGATGAGAAATATCTGTTTAATTTTCTGCCTGTTTATTTTTAACCGAAAATCTTGAACATTCTTGGGTCTTTATAAGCAAGAATTGGTATATTTTTATTAGGCCTATATTAGGTGATGAAGGATTATATAGTATTGTGAAAGGAATTATATTTTTCTCTATTGTACATTTTCCTGTGTTTAAAACCTCGTGTTGAGTAAGATTACGAGCTTTGTTCAGCACAAAATCAGTTATATATGTTGGATAATTTCAATTTTAATAATATGTTCGGTGGATTTTAGTTTCCTTGACATAAATATTTGTAGAGATAGTGTTATCAATATTTTTTAAAATTACATTTACATCTAAAAATGAAACATGTAAACTAAACTATGCAATGCCATCTGTATGAATAATGTTGGTATATAGTGATGTTGTATCTTATGATACCAGGATTGAGTTATCTGATAGTTGTGGAATAGACTTCAAGCTTTTAATGAAATCAGTAGTATCTTTAATGTAGGAAGGAAGTGATGTCATTAAAGGTTTTAAGACACTAAATAATTATGAAGCATACAGTAAATTCTAAACTAGTTGCACATCATTATCGGTGTTTGTGGTTTTCTTTTATCCTAATTCTAAAATTTAAAATTATATATAAATTAAATTAAATTATATTGTCCAGCAACTCATTCTACATAGGATTTAATATATTTATTTTTTTTATATATAAGGTATTTCCAAAAAGATCCGTTTTTCGAATGGTATATTTGTCCACAAAGGACTTACTTATCTGCGAAATGGACTATAGTTTATTATCAGTTGCAATTAGTATTTCTGTTACACAAATTAAATTATAATGCGTAATAACTGATTTTCCTAATCATGTAATATATAATTTTAATAACGAGTGTTTATAGGTTCGTTTAGTAAATCACTACTTCGATTTTGAGAAATGTAATAAGAATTATAGAGTTTGAAAGGATATTGACCTTGAAGTCTTTCTGGAAGCAAACTGCATTCATTAGCCTAAATAGGATTAACAGAAAATTTCGTCCGCACTGGTCAAGAGATCATTATTTACATATGACATAATCAAGGTGACCGTTAATAAGCCGATTACAGTTCTTTTATCTGTCAATTTGATTCAAAGCCGATATTGTAATGTCCAATATGAATAAAATGACTTGATTCTCACACGTTTGTTTATTGTAACTGTTCTTTTGCACAAAAATAATTAATCGTTTATGTGTAGGTAACATACGGAGAGTTGTGAATGAGAGGTAATTATCTTACAATTAATTATTGAGTTACAAATTTGTGACCATGTCTGAACACTGACATCAAAGAAAAATATCTTCACCAATCCATAGGTTGTATTGAAACTTAAAAACAAATGATAATTGTTGCATATACAAAATCTACATTAAAATTTATTTATCACGGTCTGTAAAATCTTTCTTTTATTTGTACTTTTTGCGTTCGCTAAGAAAATGTCAAAGAAGTATACTTGTTTTGTTTGTTCTCGGGATTGTAAGACTCTCCTTTTTTTAATTTCGTGAAATCACTTTATGAAGCAAAAAATGTTAATCAATTTATCTTCATATGAAATAGAAAATAACTCAAAATAATTATTTATCAGATCAATGATCATGTGAATAATGATGATCTTCAACTGTCACATACAGGAGAAAATTATTAACATAATAATAATAATAATAATAATAATAATAATAATAATAATAATAATAATAATAATAATAATAATACTAATAATGAGGACTTTATATAGTGCCTAATCTTTAGAAGCTCTAAGCGCTTTACACTATAATGATATGACTATTCTATAGAAAAACAAATGACAAAAACAATGAAATTGTAAAACATAAAAACATGCTGAAAACATAAGATACAAACCATTATTAGGTCTCTAAGTTTGTCCCTGCAGTCGAAAAAGGTGAGTTTTAAGAGCACTCTTAAAAGGGACCACTGTGTCTTTGTGTCTAATTTTAATTTGCAATTCGTTGAAGTTGTGCTGTCAAGCGAATCTCTAATGGCTTGTACTTTTCACGTAAGAAATTTGCAAATTGGTCCGGAAGGTCTACTGGAGAGAAGGTAGTTGGAAGTGGTTGGAAATGACGAATGTACGTGTTTAATAGGGTTAATCAAACATATTTGTAATAATTACATGCCATATTTGCATGATCGAAAGGGAACCAAAACAAATCTGAATGAAGTCGATTATAGATTTAATGAACAGTCTTTTGTCATGTGTATCTGATACATACGTTTTTTGAGACCATATTTGTGAGTAAACATAAACAAAATATGCTTCAATTGGTAATGAATTTTTTGCAGCTTAAATACAGATATTATTGATAATTATTTCGTAATTATTAAAACAAGGGTGAAGTGAGCATGTCATAAAGCATGTACTGCTTTCTCTAATATTATGTTGTTTGTACATCATTGTGTTCTTTATAGTCGTGGTCATTTACCATCTAACTGTGTTTTCTCATCCTAGCTTACAGTAATTTTTGGTATTTATTTTTCTACTTTTTGTAATATTTAGTTTTTGTGACTTTTCTCACTTTCGTAACTTTTTGCACTTTTTTCAACTATTTTCAACTTTTCGTAACTTTTCGCACTTTAGTCATACTAGTCTGGTTCCCTGCTTTGTATGATCGCTACGTTAGTATAGCTAAGTAGAGAACCAGACTAAAGACCCGCGGACTACTCAATTAAATTTTTGAGGTGATGGATATGTTGAAAAATTTGCTACCAGCAGAGGGGGCGACCAGAACTTTTGCTAGAACGTATTTTGGAAAGAAACAAAAAATAAAGCTTACTACGAAGAAAAATGAAAAGTCAATAACGGATTTTGTTAATAACGGAATTATGGCGTTGTTTGATCGGTTCATAGATGAATGATGGAAGAAATATTGAAATCATTCAAAATAGTCATTCATTTTGCTACAACGATAATCGACCTATCAAGATATGTAGACGAGTATGCAAGAACAGCTGGTCCATTAATGATGTTTGCTAACGATACTTCCAACAATCCTGATAATAGAAACAGAGCTATTGGCAATGTAAGAAACGCTTCAGGAGTAGCAGAAACACATGCAGTAATATCTATGAATGACGATTTCAACTTTAGGATTTTCAATCAATTTTTAATAGATGATATTTGCTTGAAACGAGTAAATAACGGATATATTTCATCGAGTGGATGAAAACCTCAGTATTTTCACCCACGATATGGAATGTATCGTTTCAAGCAAATATTCTTTTTATTTTCTGCTCACATACGTTGGCTACCTAAAGTTTGTGACACAGTTAATTGGCAGATATCTTACGGTAATGTCAGCTGTTTACCGTATATGTTCATGTTCTGCTGTGCTATGTGAACCTGCGAACAAAATTAGTTCCACATCAGATTGATAAAAATTAACTGATGTTTCTAGAATAACAAACTACAAGTTTCAAGGATAACAGACAGGGATCATTAAAAAGAAAAGAGCCACAAGTAACTCACGGACTAAAAATTAAATAGAGGTAAGTATGTTCTGACTCAAATAAGTAGTTCCTGTAGTGAAGAAAATAGTTATTTTTCACTACAGTGAAATATCAATAATTTTTTAATTAGAAAATCAAGTAATTCACTGCTTAATATAAAATAAAAGGTGATAATAGAGGATTTTCATGCGCAATTACATTGCCCCGCATCTTCGGATTTTGTAGAAATGTTAGAAAGATTATTTTTGGAACCAAACATACAGTATTGCTTGTAAGAAAATCTATTGACGATGATGGAATCTATCAACCTGCAGGCGATGTTGGTAAAGTAGTATTAACAAAACTTTCACGGTGGATGCGAGTAATGACTCCAAGGATTGCTGAAAACAAAAATGACTCGCTTTTATGGATCAAGGCGGTAGATCAATGCTATCATGGTCGACGGCAAATACCAATGGTGTACTAAGTAATGTTTAGGGTTTATTTAAATGGCATATGGCATCACAACAAGGCATTATTGCACCACGACATATTTTCATTACTTTTCAAAATAGTGATCGATTAAATAGTCAAGTTACGTAGTGATATTATGTTCTAGAATTTAGATGTTTTGATGTTTCGATGAGGATTAATGGTCATCAGAGCTATCCGAGGATATATTGTTAGATTATAGAACAAATCATGTAGCACGCACATATCATCGTTTGATAACTTGTATGTGACGTGATCAAATAATAGACACTGGTTTACAAATATCACAGTTAGATTTTACAGATATGTATCCGATTTATTATTTTTCATTAGGATATATGGATTCATTTAAACAATCTATCCTTGATAAACAATTTCGAGCTCGCGTAACACAACTACCTGTTGCCATAGATGGTCTACCATTAATTCGTGGCTCATACAGAGCAATTGCTATTATACTTAGCGACAAAGAGATGTTATTTGATGGAGTCGGCGAACGAATCGAGTTTATCTACGATGTCCTAATCCATTATTATGAAGGATACATTTCAAAAGAACCCAATAATCGAGTTTATCTACGATGTCATACTCCATTATTATCAAGGATACATTTCAAAAGAACCCAATAATCGAGTTTATCTACGATGTCATACTCCATTATTATCAAGGATACATTTCAAAAGAACCCAATAATCGAGTTTATCTACGATGTCATACTCCATTATTATCAAGGATACATTTCAAAAGAACCCAATAATCGAGTTTATCTACGATGTCATAATCCATTATCAAGGATACATTTAAAAAAAAACCAATAATCGAGTTTATCTACGATGTCATACTCCATTATTATCAAGGATACATTTCAAAAGAACCCAATAATCGAGTTTATCTACGATGTCATAATCCATTATCAAGGATACATTTCAAACTCACTGACCAAAGCGTGCGCCTTCTTGATTTAATTTGTGCAGTTTTGTCAATAAATATCTTACTTAAGACCTATACGAACTTTAATCAAGTTTACGAATGAAAGGGATATTGTATAATGTACCAACACGTGAAGGTTTTTTTTTTTTATACAACAAAGGTGTACTTGAAAATGACATCATAACAATTTTTGAACTACCCTTAGGCAGAACAAGTTAGAGTTGATAAAATTATTGATGAATACGCAAATGAAGATTTTTGTTGACACATGAACAAATTGTGACGAAAACATATTATTCTGATTATGTGTGAAAAGATCAGATTCTGAATTATGCTAATTACTGCATTGATATTGATTGGCTTAAAAATATTATCTAATTCTTTAGTATCAAAAATCAATTATAAAAAAGAGAAAAGAATATATTATCAAAATCAATAAAAAAAAAATTGCAAAGTCACTGCAGAATAAATATTTTATTACAAATTCAAGGCAGAATAAACATTTTCTTTTTACAAAGTCATGGTTGAATTATTTTTATTTATTACAAAGTTAAGACAGAAATTATTCGCAATTATCAATACTGTTATTTTTGACAGAGTTTTCGTTTTCTCGATCTGATATAATCTTTTTCAGTTGTCTTACACGTGTATTGACAATTATTTTGTTTCCTATTCGTGAAATAATTTTGATCTACTTTGATCGATCGCGAGTGAAAACGAGAAAACCCCATCAACGTCCATATTGTTAACTGTTGCCAAAGATTGTAACATAACCAGCTGAATAATCTTAATCAATCGATAATTAGCTGGTGTATATCCACCAATAGGTTTTTGTTTTTATTTATATCTAAATAATTTTTCATGCCAGACGACACAACAATTGTCATAAAAAATAGCATTCTCGGAATATAGACTTGAATTTATAAACAAATTTCAAATAAGCATATATTATTGAATTGTATTTTTGTGGCAACCCCCCCCCCAACTCCGTTCCCCCCCCCCCCCCCCACCTGTTGGCAGAGGCGTAGCGATGATATTTTGCGCCCGAGGACGAACTATAACATTGGCGCCCCAGCGATCTTGTAACCGATTTATTACCCTTGTTTACTTATGATAATGTAACGTTGTAAGCCTCATTTTGGCGCCACTTTACCTTGGCGCCCGGGGACATATGTACCCCCCCCCCTCTAGCTACGCCTCTGCCTGTTGGCACATCGCTACTACTGGCCCCACCATAATTACATCAACACTTCCTGCGTTCGATTCAATTTGGATTTCCACTAAAGTTTATTTAGAACATTATTCATTGTAACTTGTGCCTGTAATTCTTGTATTATTTGGGATATAGTTTGCGATATCATAAGTTCATTTGTTACATTCCCAGTTTAAATGCTAGGGACCTACATTATTTGTTGAATTATAAAGGTTGTTTCTTTTCCCTATTGTTTTAAGATCATAGAGTCGTGATAGAAAAGTGGTCGCTGGTCCATGGAATAAGAATTTCTATAAAATATTTCAGAAAACTTTAACTCTGTGGCTAACTTTATTTCAACTCCTACCAGGCACGGTTAGATTCCATGAATAAGGATGACATGCTCCAACGGGCCAGAAATAAATTATCTTTCTGAGTCAAAGGCTTGCTTAACGAAGAAAGAAATAAGACATAGTTTGGTCCAATATTTTTTTGGATTTGATTTGTGAGTCTCTGTCTGGCTCTAACTCAAACGGCATGGGATTGAAATTAAAATGCAAGAACAAAAAGGAGTTAAGAAGGCTTGAGCTTCAAGAAAGACAAATGTACTTAAAAAAGAGGAAAGAAAAAAGAAAATGCGGTTGTAGAATGAGAAAGAGGAAAGAGAAAAACAATTTCAGTTCTAGGAAGAGGAAAGACAAAAAAAGTTTCAGTTCTAGAAAGAGGAAAGACAAAAACAATTTCAGTTCTAGAAAGAGGAAAGACAAAAACAATTTCAGTTCTAGAAAGAGGAAAGACAAAAACAATTTCAGTTCTAGAAAGAGGAAAGACAAAAACAATTTCAGTTCTAGAAAGAGGAAAGAGAAAAACAATTTCAGTTCTAGAAAGAGGAAAGACAAAAACAATTTCAGTTCTAGAAAGAGGAAAGAGAAAAACAATTTCAGTTCTAGAAAGAGGAAAGACAAAAACAATTTCAGTTCTAGAAAGAGGAAAGACAAAAACAATTTCAGTTCTAGAAAGAGGAAAGAGAAGATAGGCTAATGCAAATTCAAATGCAACAAGACAGGGAGGAAAGGGAAATCGACACTATTAAATGTCAATCTAGTGTAAAACGAAGTGAAAAGCACATCCATATTTTCAACAGGAGTTAAGTTTTGATGTTACTAAATATATTATGCTTGTACACTTCCTTTTATTGAAAGAAAACTATGTAGGTAAATATTTTCCGAATATGAAAAAAATATGCAGAAAATTTGAAATAGAGCCACGAGAGCATTGGACAGTGTTATTACAAAGTGTACGTTTTGAAAAGCCTCTGACAAATATAGTTCCCTATCAGTAGAGATAAGTGCTGCTTGTGATCTAGTTAAGAAATGTGTCTTTGAAAGTTTTGAGTTGGTATATGAGACTTATCGACAAAGTCAAGGATTTATCTTTTTTTTAAACTGGACAAACTCATGTGGAAATTGAAAGATAAAAAAGCAATTATTTGATAGGTAGTGCTTAACCACAAAACGTTAATCAAGATTACGAAAATCTCATATTAGTCGAAGAGTTAAAGAATTTGCTTAATAGTGACGTTAAGACTTATTCCGATGAAGCACAAGGTCGTCCAAATGCTTATCGTACGGCTGACTATTATTCCTTAGCTAAAAAGTGTCTTTTGCCACTAAGTCTTCCACTCAGCAGTCTTCATGTTAATATATATATATATATATATATATATATATATATATATATATATATATATATATATATATATATATATATATATATATATATATATATATATATATATATATATAACACAACAAAACAAACAATCAAACTATCGCATTCTATTACGAGCACTTCATAATTTCAATCTGGCACAGTATTTAGGAATAAAGTTTCTGATAAAATTTATCAGATATCCTTATCTCTTCCTATGTATGCAAATGGATGGAAGAAAGAGCACGTTATGTTTCATTCCTGCAAATTGAAAAATAAGCAGCAGAATTAAGCCAAACCTCTTATTTATAAGGTGATAGTGTCACGGCTATTTATTGGAAAAAAATACATTTGTTGGCTTAAATAACCTAACTTTAGTATGGAGAGTTATGAGCCATTCATGTCAAACTGTTCCGTATCATTCATAGGTGATTCTTCCAATCCTATCCCAATTCAAATTTATTGGGATATAGGAGCTTCTCAGAGTCTTTTCTTCTCAGGTACTTTGTCTTTTTTTGGTTTTGAGAATTCATCTTTCTAATGAGAGTGTTTTTATTCAGGGAATAGAGTACTGCTTCGTTAATGTTCCCCTTCAATGTGTCAGGTTGTGATCTGACAATATTTCACGATCCCAGACAATCTGAACAGTGATTACATGATTACATCTTCTTTATATAAGGGTGATGCTATATTGATGACGTCATCATCTACAAAGACACATGGAAAGATCACTTAGAGAAAATTCGGAAATTATTTGACGGACTCACTAATGCAAATGTGATCATTAAGTTATCCAAAAGTGAATTTTGCCATGCTTGTTACATTTCTAGCACACATGTTGTGGCACATGGACAAGTTAAACCTATAGATTCTAAGGTCAAGGCTATCCCTTCATTCCATGTACCTATCATAAACAATTAACAGATGCGTTTTTGAGATGTGGCTGAATACTGTCGGAAATTTTCTCAAATTTTTCAATAATTAACCCTTTGACAAATTTATTGAGTAAGAAAACAAAGTTTAATTGGACTGAAATGTCCGAAGGCTTTCAATCAGTTAAAGTCCATGCTTAAGAGTGCACCTGTTCTTTCAGTTACAAATTTAAATCATTGAAAATGTCTGTTGATGCAATTGAAATTCTGGTTGGTGCAGAATTGAATCAAGAAGACAAAAATGACGTTGATCATCCAGTGTGCTATTTTTCTAAGAAATCAAACAATCACCACTAAAATTATTACTGAATCAAGGAGAAATGTTTAGACTTTACTTTGGCTTTGCAACATTTTGAAGTGTATGTTAATTCAGCTCCTTCTTCGATTAATGTCTTTAATGGACACAGCCCCTTACCTTCATTGTCAAGATGAAGAACCAAATTCAGATATTATTAAGGTCGAGTTTGAGATACAGTATTGATACCATGTAAGCCATGGATAAAGACAAGAAAAGTGGCAGATGTAGTTTCACTTGTATAGAAATATTATATTATTTCATGCATGCTTCGTGTCATTCCTAATATTTCATTTTATGTAATTTTTATCACATATATATCTAACTCATAGTAAAAAGAAAACTTTAGTTCATAAATATTTTTTTTATTTGTACGTGGAAAAGTGTTATTTATATTTAAATTGCATATAATTATTTTGACATAGTTTGACTGTTTTAGACTTGACCTTGTTCAAAATCAAGGATATTTATTCTTCTTCCTATTTTGACCTGCATTTGTTGTTTTGTAAACAGGCTTATCTTCAGATCTTTGGAAATTACCAATAAATTGTAGGGTCAACGTATTATTTAATATATTTTATACTATATTTTTAATAGATTTCTAATTATGACTACGTTTTTATTTCTCAAACATTAGAAACCTTCTTGTCGGTCAGTCTGGCATTTCGATCCGAATCGGTCGGTTATCTAGGCCAAATTGGCTGTTATTTGGGACAAATAAGCCTGGTCCGAAACAGCATGTTACCATTAACATTAGACCGTTTGTTTACATGGTGAGACCAATTGGGGTCAAACAGAAAACCCTATGTTCAGATTTTCCATAGGTATGATGGAGTCAAAAGTGTTTATAGTATAAAGACGTTCGTGGTGTCTAAAGTTTTTATATGTCAAAACGTGTGTATAGGGTGAAAAGTGTTATGGAGACAAACGTTTGTGTCGGGTATAAAGAGAACAGTAATGTTCAATACAATTTTGTTTATAAATACAATCCAACACGTACCTACAACACATCCTCTACTTTTTGATTATGATCCAAATACACACTCTAAGATCCAGCCTTACAGTGGTTCAAGTCCTACTTAGTCAACAGGACACAAATTTTATCTGCAAGTGGAATACACCCCAGCCCAGTTGACCTATGTTGTGGTGCTCCACAGTGGTCTATTCTTGGACCTATTATCTTCATTCTATACACTCGGCCGCTCTCAAGTGTCATAGATCATCACCCAGTGTCTCACCTATTGTACGCTGATGACACCCAAATATACAAGTCTATCCATCCTGAAGTTGGTGCTAACATCCAAGGAGTAGAGAGGTGCATTTCCGATGTGAAATCATGGATGACATGTAACAAGCTGCAGATGAATGATTATAAAACTGATGCCATTATGATCACAACACAAAGACTTTCTCATTCACACCCTTTACCTCAAACAATAAATATCAGCAACACCAACATTAAAGTTACTCTAGACCAGGGGTGGGCAAACATTTTCTACGGAGGGCCACATTGAAAACTTTATTGTTATCGGGGGACCGCATATATATTTTGTCTACTTCAATTACAATTTACAACGTATGAAAATATGAATTAATGATAATAACCATGTATTTGTCATTTTATTTCACAATCACACTGTATTACACATGCACATTATATTTTAAAATACGAACTTGAAGCAGTTTCTAATTTGGTAATAAGATTTTACTATTCATAATTATTTCAACAAACGTTTATTGTTACCTATCATAATAATTATGAAGAAGAAGGAACTTAATTTACATACAATCTGACCACAGAGTACAATTATAATTAATGAGAAGTATGTAACTGTTCACAATTTTGGATAATGTTCTTGAACTGTGGAACCAGTTTGCTGGTTGTAATTCGCATGACTGCATTCAAATTGCAGTCAATCACCATCGACTTTTTCTTAGACTTGTTGATTTTCAGACAAGAAAAAGCTTGCTCACAGATGTATGTGGACCCAAATAGTGACAAAAGTTTGGCAGCAAAATTTTTTAAGTGTGGAAATGCTGCTGCTGACAAAGATCCATAAAATTCCAGCAGAAGAACTGACTTGAACTTCTCCTTCAGGTCATAATCTGCTTGTAGGTCAAGCAGCTCCAACTGTATATCCTCTGGGGCTGAATCAGCTTCTGCACTAAATGGCGAACTGAGGATATTGAAGAGTGGTTCCAAGTTCTTGAAGTCTTGGAACCTCCTTTCAAATTCCACAACCAAGGCATCCAACTGAGCCTTGTACCTGTCATCCATTTCACCAGAAATGGTTTTCTGTTTCAGCAAAGGGAAATAGCAAAACCTGCTTTCACCTGCTTGCCTGGAGAACAGTGAGAGTTTTGCCTGAAATGATTTAACATGCACATACATTTCATGTGCAAACAATCTATTGTCCTGAAGTTTGATATTCAGTTCGTTCAACTTTTCCATAATGTCAATGGCAAACATGAAGTCTGACTTCCATTCTTCATTAACAATGTTAGTAACAAAGTCACAATCAGTACCCTTCATCTCCAGGAACATAACTATTTCTTCCTTGAGACTCGCCTCGATATCTTGCCCATGCTCAGCCAGCGGACACTGCTGTGGTAGATAATATCAGAATGTTCAGTTTCCAAATCTTCAAGCATTGTCTTGAACTGCCTGTGGTTAAGTGCCCTGGCTCTGATGAGGTTTATCACACTGACAACTGGGTCAATAACATGCTGGATATTCAACGCAGCTTTACACAGACTTTCCTGATGGATGACACAGTGAAGAGGTAAGAGTGTGTGGTCAGGGTGTTCTTCTTTAATTTTATTATTCATCAACTTCACCAGACCTACGTTTTTCCCAGTCAAAGCACGCGCTCCATCGGTTGTTACACTTGCTATCTAATTCCACACCAACCCAGTTCTTTCAACACAGTTTACAACAGCACTGAATAAATCCTGGCCTGAGGTTGTGTCTTTGAGTAACTCAACACTAAGTAATTCCTCGGTAAGCTCGAAACGAGTGTTTATTCCCCGTATAAATACCAACAATTGTGCTGTGTCCTGCACATCGGTACTTTCGTCCATCGCAAGAGAGTACCACAAAATGTCTTTGCTTGCATCTCGAAGTTGGTGCATCAAATTGTCACTTATCTTTTCAACACGCCTGACTACAGTTCTCCTTGATAAAGAAATGCTGTCAAATTTTGTTTTCTGAGCTGGACACATAATATTTGCTGCATCTGACAAGTATTCCTTGATGAACTCGCCGTAAGAAAAAGGCTTGTTCCGTTTTACAATCTTATGAGACAGCACCAAACTGGCTTCGGTTGCAGCATCTTGTATTAAAGACTGTTTGGTGAAAACAGTTTGCTACTTCTTTAAATTGTTAACCAACTCCTGGCATTTGCTTTTTCTCTCTTCGTTCGTTAAATTGTGCCCAAAATCCATATGTTTTGTTTGGTGGTGTCTTTTTAAATTGTACTCCTTAAAGACGCTCACACACTCACGGCACAGCAAGCAGATTGCTTTGCTCCCAACGTTCGTGAAACAGTACTTAGCAGACCATTCGTCATTAAAAACACGACATTCGTCCTCAGTCTTTCTTTTTTTGGCAGCACTCATGTTTAAATCAACATCTATTCGCTTTTAAATTACAATTTTTACAAAACCTTTCAAAATGTGAACAAAAGCCACTTCCGGTTGAGCGGAAACACAGTTTCGAACAGGGATGTTGACGATTAATGACTAATCAATTCTGGAGCCGTAGTTTGCCCACCCCTGCTTTAGACAGTACTCACACATTGCATCGACATGTCATGAACATACGCAAGGCTGCATATCTTGAGTTGAGACGCATCAGCTCCATTCGCTAATATCTTTCAGCTGATGCCACTAAAACACTTGTGTGTTCATTAGTACGTTCAAGACTGGACTATTGTAATTCAATTGTCTGGTTCGTCTCAATATCTACTCCAGAAACTTCAAATAGTTCATAACACAGCTGTTCGGATAATTCCTAGAGAACCACGATCAGAGTATACCTCCCCGCTGCTCTGTAGCCTACACTGTCTATCCATTCGATCCAGAATAATTTTGTTCTCTGTGCTACGTTTTACTGACGGACTCCAGTCCAACATACCTATGCGACCTCACCCATGCTTATGCTCCTCTTCTTACTTTCGTATACTCATTATTCCCACTATGAAAAAGAAGTCATATAAAGAACGTTCTTTTGCATACCAGGCCCAGCAACGTGGAACGAATTGCCCATAGTAGTTAATGGGGGCACTCTGGCGTCAAGGGAAAATCCAGTCAAAAACAGCTTGGGCTAATCTAGCATCAAGGGGAATCGAACATGGGAACTATTTGGGCCTATCTAGCGTCAAGGGAAACTGAACATGGTGTGCCTATCTAGCGTCAAGGGGAATCGAACATGGGAACTATTTGGGTCTATCTAGCGTCAAGGGAAATGGAACATGGGGAATATGATTTGTATTTGTATAGGGGACTGTCTAGCGCTAGGGGGAAATGGAGGCAAAGAAAGCTAATATCTTTTCGAGGCATATGAGTGGCCCTGAAAAGGGCCGTTATGTGGAAATGTTAACAGTATCTTGTTAACACAGAGGACATCTCACAGATCTTCTTCTCTTTCTTAAACTTCTCCTCACTGTTGGGCCATAGAGGAGAACTCTCTCTAAACAACCTTGTCTTTCCACGTATATCCTTCTTTTCCAAAAGGCTGTATCCGTCATATGAATGACAATCCACGATGATCTGACATACATGGGTAGATCAGTCCGAAACAGCATGGTAGAAACAAGGGTAGAAGATTCTACGTTGGTCCACATCTTGTGATGAGAAACAGGTGAAGCGAATGCCGTGTACTGCGGTTATTTATAGGGGAAGAGCGGATCGAAACGGATTGAGTGTATCCACTAATCCAAACGTGCGTTACAAAAGGCAGTCACATTCATCCAATCGAAAGAGAGCAGTCTGTGACATCACCTTTTCTATATAGAGGTACTATCGTCTGTGCGCAGTCAATCGATGCGCCACAGTTGTCAATGATGTCGGACACTAAGAAGACGATGCATTGGGGTGAGCCAGGAGTAGAGACAGCAAGTCATGGGCCAGCTGTGACTACTAAAGTCATGACAAATCTACATCCAGACGAAGTTGATTTTAACTTGGATATTGTGGATTTTTTAACATCACAAGAATTTATTCCGGAACCTTCGTTGCCTTCTGCTTCTTCTTATGTACACGTCGATGATTTTAAGCAGAGACAAAAGGAAGAGTTGGAGCGATTTTTACAACAACAGAAAGTAGAAGAACAAGCTTTTCTTTTTCAACAGCAGGAAGAAGAAGCAAGAAGGAAACAACAGGAAGAAACAGTAGCAGCAAAAGAGAAGAAAGATTACCAAGGACAGAAAGAGAATAGTGAAAATCAAACGGTCACGACGGTACTTTTAGATATTTTAGCAGAGTTAAGGAGTCTGAAGCAAATGTATCAGACTTCTTTATCACGACCGAAGAGATAAAGACCTTCTCGAGCTAAACACCCAATCTCACTGTGACTACGTCTGCCATACCACCGTTAGTGATTTCTACTAAATCATTGACAGGACCACCAGTCCCGAAGTAGGCCTTGGCCGTGGCAAAGGCTTAAGACAGCTCAAGATAATTTCGTCCCGTTTCTGAGTCTGTTTTGTTTTAAACAAACAAAACACCAACGGTCCTTTTCAGGGCCACTCCAATTATTTCGAAAAGAAATACTATTTCAATTGCCTAATTCAATGAAAACTCAAAAGTCCTTTATTTTTTTATAACCCATGATATACGTGTGAATGAATGAATGTGTGAGTGTAGGTTCTTATTCTATAAAATCAAAACGAAGAGACACTTACGTTTTTTTTCTCTCTGGTGTATTCTAGTACAAACGTTAGAATTCAATAACACAACATAACATAACACAATACCACTTTAAAAAAGTTCATAGGTTTCTTCTGTTTCACTCTTTCTGTTTTTTCATTTTCTTTACTGACACAGGTTTTTCTTCTTCCTCTTCACTTTCGTTTCGTCTTCTTTTCTTGTCTTTGTGAACGTGTCGGGGTTCTTCCTTGGGGGAGGGTACATCTTCCTCCTCCTCCTGTTCAGAATTCCTTTCCCCCTTCTCCTCCTGCTCCTGTTGTTTCTTAGGGCAGTTTGGAGACCAATGTACTTTCTCTTTACAATAATAACAGGTATCTTGACTTTTGTCTCTATTGGTACCTTTTCTGTTTTTGTCACGATCTGAACATTCTGTAGCCCAGTGTCCTTTCTTCTTACAGATATAGCAAGTATCTTGACTTTTATCTCGAAAGGAGGGAGAGTAGTCCGTCGGCTTGTCTGAAGAAAACTTTCGTATGACCCCACGTAAAGCTCTGATGAGAAGTTTAACTTGTGTAGGTTCTTCCATCGTTCTCATCCTTCTGGTCAATGTGAGAGTGAAATGAATACTGACAGGTTAGACACTAACCCTTTATATAAGCACGGATCGGACATGAATATATAGGGGTTATGGTCTTTAAAATGTAGTCATTTGAATTTTTGCCGACAAGATGAAAAGACCGCATCATGTTGTGGAGAAAGGAGATGCAGTAAGAGACAGAAACGTAATGTATCGCCTAGCACAGTAGCTGAAGTCTTGGCTCAAATTCATGCCAGAGATTTTGAAGATTACATGAGTGAGCCCGAATCCACACCCAGGCAATCGACGTCCAAGCAAAGTGCACTACCCTTAATAAAGCCTGAAAATTACTATCACATTCGAGAAACGGAAAAGCTTTCCTCTCGAAAATTTAGAACAACGGCTTACACGTATGCCGTAAAGTTTAAAGATTTCAAGTCCAATGTACCTTTGGAGAATACAGAAGGGTTCATTACCGAGGTGTGGGATTCAGTGTTAACTGCACTGAAACAGCAATGTCAATCCAAAGAAGACGATCGCTTGAGACTTTATATTCATCACGATAATTTGAAGTCTCCCGTTTGGATCGAGTTTACTAGCCCATCACAATTAACTCCTTCCAAAGTCATCGACAAAATTCAACATGTGCAACAATCCAACGACAGGTTTCACATCACCGATGGAAAAGCCACACTGTTCATGACCCACGTGTCTCTTCCCCAGGGGACAGGACGCAAAAAATATTATTGATCGACAACCTTTGCAACACCAAACTAAGCCTCGTCCGAATTAACAATCCTCATGATCAGATGTGTTTAGCCCGTGCTGTCGTCGTGGGACGAACGTATGCCAACAAGAACGACACGGCAGAATGGAAAAGAGCATGGAAAACTATTAAACAATCGGACCGAGCCAAACAAAGAAGTGAAGCAGAACTCCTGTTACAGCAACCGGGGATTTCCAAAGACGCCCCTTGCGGCATTCCAGAAATGCAAAAATTGCAAGACGTCTTGGCTCCACGTTACACCTTGAAAGTACACCCTCAAGAAGTGCGTGGACCTCTTTTGTTTCGAGGCCACGATTTCAAAGACGGAAAATACATTCACGTCTATCGTCACGATGAGCATTTTGATACCATTACCAGTATCACTGGATTCCTAGGATACAGTTACCACTGTGAAAAATGTGACTATGGTTATAACAATCGAGAACAACACAAGCATTGTGGATCAAAATGTGAGGGATGTTTGGCCTCTAAACCTTGTCTGGACAAAGGAAAAGAAAGAGTGCATTGCCCTGTTTGTCAGCGCACTTTTGTCAGTCTTTCCTGTTACCAACAACATTTGAAGATGCAAGGTTCACACCAGAAAAATGCTTGTCAACTCCTGAGATTGTGCACTACTTGTGGACAAGGCATACGTACCAATAGTGCCAAGTTTCACGTTTGTCGAGGTAAGAAACGATGTCACATTTGTCACCAAATCGTGGATTTGGATCACAAATGCTTCATTCAAAAATACCAACCCCAACCAGAAGATACCCAGAAGAAAGGAAATTTTTCTTTTTTTTTATTTCGAATGCATGCAAGAGACCGGTATTCACATTCCCAATTTCTGCGTGGCTCATCGAGCGTGCGAGCAGTGTATCCAAGAGCCCATCTTTAGTCACTGCCCTCACTGTAGAAAGATTCCTGGAGGACGTGAAAAAATCTTTCGAGGGCCAAACACGCTAGCCGATTTTGCCCAATGGATCCTAAACCCCATCGACGAAACGTGGAGTCCAGAAGACATCGAACGTTACGGAGATTGTCATCACCATGCCACAGTCATGGCTCACAATTTCTCGGGATACGATGGGCAATGCTCATATAAAATGCAGAACAAAGTACCGAACGACCTCAAGTCACTTTGAACGGAGCCAAAATCATTTCTATGCAAGTAAGACAAGTACAATTTAAAGATTCAATGTGTTACTTGGCCATGCCTTTGAGTTGCATGCCTAAAACGTTTGGAATGACAGAAATGGCCAAAGGTTATTTTCCACACTTTTTCAATACCGAAGCCAATCAACATGCCGTTCTACCCTATTTGCCTGAGGCTGACGACTACGACACCGGTAACATGCGCACCGAAGAACGAGAAGCTTTCCATGCTTGGTACCAGACATACGCCTCGAACCCCTTTGACTTTCAAGAAGAAATGTTAAAGTACTGTCGATCTGACGTGGACATTTTACGACGTTGCTGTGGAAAATTTCGAGAATTGTTCACGGAGTACGGAGGGATCGATCCTTTGAAAGAAGCTTGTACCATCGCCAAAGCATGTTCCTTAGTGTACCGAAAACGCTTTATGCCTGAAACTACTCTAGCTGTCATCAGTCCTCAAATGACGAACTTTGTCAAACGTCAATACTCGATCAAAGCCCTACGCTGGCTCCATTACTTGTGCGACAAGGAAGACAAATGGATCCAACACGCTCGCAACGGAGGAGGCGAAAAGACCATTGGAACGTATTCGATAGATGGCTGGGACTTAGAAAACCCTCAGATCGTGTACGAGTTTAACGGATGCTTATTTCACGGATGTCCCATGTGCTACCCTCAACGAGACACCAAAAATCAGTTTTTACAACGGACTATGGAAGACTTGTACCAGACCACGTGTCAGCGACGTTTGAAGTTAGAACAGCAAGGATACCAGGTAATGGAAATGTGGGAACACGAGTACGATCAGCGTTTGAAAACCGATCCCGAGTTTAAACGCATCGTAGAAAGTTACAAGTTGGTGGACCCCCTGAAACCCCGGGATAGTTTGTACGGAGGACGAACGAATGCCACCTGTTTGCTGTACCAAGCGGACGAAGAGAAAGGAGAAGAAATCAAATACTTGGACGTGTGTTCGCTGTATCCTTACGTGTGTAAATTTTGTCACTTTCCCGTAGGGCATCCAGAATTGATGACAGAACACATTGACTTGGACCACATACGTCAGTAGGAAGGATTGATCAAGTGCAAAGTCTTACCTCCCACAGACTTGTACCATCCCGTTTTACCTCACCATTGCCAATCAAAACTGATGTTTCCTTTGTGTCGCACATGTGCCGAAATGTGCAACCAAGATCAACCTTGTCATCACAGCCAGGAAGAACGCGCCTTGACAGGAACGTGGGTGAGCGTGGAATTGTTTAAAGCTCTGGACCTGGGATACCGACTGTTAGAAGTGTACGAAATTTTCCACTTAACCAAGACACAACAATACCGCAAGGGCGACGAGACACAGAAAGGTATTTTTGCAGACTTCGTGGATGCCTTTTTGAAACTAAAACAAGAAGCTAGTGGCTATCCTTCCTGGTGTCACACTCCCGAAGACCAAAAGATATTCAAAGAAATATATCGGGAGAAGGAAGGCGGTCGTTTGCCAAAGTGATGCTCAAATGCTTGTGGGGTGAAATGGCACAACGGCCGTCTTTACCCAAGACAGAGTATTTGTCTGAACCGTCTCGCTACTTCCAGATGATTCACGACAAAACCAAAGTCATGAAACACGTGGACGTCATTCGTGAGGACTTGATCTTAGTCAATTACGAAGAAGAACTAGACTTTGTAGAAGCCGACAAATTTGGAAATGTCATCATTGCGGCTTACGTGACAGCCCACGCTCGCTTAAAATTGTAAGAAGTGTTAGAACTGTTAGGAGATCGTGTGTTTTATTTTGACACGGACAGTTGCATCTACATTCACCGACCGAACCAGTGTAACCCTGTCATCGAAGGAGACCGTTTAGGAGCCTGGACCGACGAACATCCCGACGACAAGATTCTATGTTTTGCAAGTGGCGGTCCTAAAAATTACGGCTACGAATACCGAGACCCCCAAGGAGAAATGCACACCGAATGTAAAGTGAAAGGATTGACTCTCAATTATCGTACCAGTCGAGTGGTGAACTTTGACGTGCTACAAGAAGCCTTACAGTCGGGACAGGATGAAACGTTTAAAGTGACCACCCACGAACCGCACAAGATTGTCCGTTTACCCACACACCAAATCGTTAGCCGACCTTTGGAAAAAATCTATCAAATCGTATACCAAAAAAGAGTACGACTTCCCAATCACTTCACTCTACCGTACGGTCACGTCGAAATTGGGCAGCATATAAAAAGGGACATCGTTCAAGACCAATAGTTCATTTTGTCACTACAACGACCAAGCGAAAGAAGATGAATCCATTTAAACAGACATCATTCAAGTTTGGGGATTGTATAAGAAATGTACCTTCCCCGAGTGTGAAAAGTACTGGATGGATAATACCCATGCAATGCAACGGAAGTTGTCCGGAAGGAAACTGTAAGTGTCCTTGCGGTTACCATTGCAATTGCGTTACAGAGTGCGATGCTATACCTTACGATTGTAGTGATGCCAGACGCTGTGACCTCAGCGATTCAGCAGGATATCGTTGGAACTTTGCTATGACTACTACCCCTATCTATACCCTGGAAAGTGATGCTGTGCGTGTCAAACCTGAGGGATGCGAAAGCGGTGTCACACGTTATCGTGGACTCCTAGGAATTTCACCGTACCTGCATCGAACTGAAGTGAGAAGAGTCGAATATTCGTTCCCGACGAGTTTGCCTGAATACTGTCACTTTAAAACTCGATTCCAAACCTTCAAAGATAAATGGCCAAAATATCTGCCTGGACCAACTCCTGAATAATTAGCCAGAGCCGGATTTTTCTACTTGGGCGAAGGGGGTAAAGTCAAGTGCTTCAGTTGTGGTGTATCCATTTACGAGTGGGAACAGAAAGATTCCGCTTACCTGGAACATGCTCGATGGTCTCCGAATTGTCAATACCTACATTTAGTGGGACCTAGTGATTGGAAGTGACACTACTACTCCATGTCGTTTAACAAACCTAGACCAGTATATAAGCCCTCTCTAAAACATACTATTCAAGGATTACCACACGAATTGCAAGAGAAGATCTACAAGGATGTTTGGCAGGGTCTTGCTAAAGGAAAATCTCAATGGGTGCCTGTAGAACGTTTGTGTTGCGAAATTCACAAGAGGAAAGTGACAAAAATTAACCAACGTGACAGATTTCTCTGGATCAAGGGTATTTTTTCCCACTGTTTTGAATTTGGTACGTTTACATCTGAAGAATTTTTTATCCTTCTTGACCGTTACCCTGAATGGCAGTGGGACGAAATTACACGTTATATTAATCACTTTCGCTTTTGGAGCAGATTTGATTCTGTGCAGAATATACACTGATGGTCTTCGACAAAAAAAAAGTATAAAAGAGAACGACCATGCCACAACATTTATCACTTGTGATCGAACAGATTCCGTGGAAGGATATCAATGAGAATATTCACACGGTGAAGGATTACGAATACTTATTGCAAGAACTATACTCCATGAATTGGGGTCGACGTGTAGTGTGTGTTTTAGTGACTTGCTTTCTGGGATTTCGTTTACCTGTCGATTCCTTGTGGACACTTTACAGTCACTACCTACAAAAAAGACAGTATGGTGACTCCTTTAAATGTCCACGAGAGACTCATTCTGTTAAAAGCCTTACGCTTTCATCTGGATACGTCTCGACCTCTACAGGAAAAAAAGATTCGTCAACTTTTACTTGAGGTTTGGAGAAACGAAGTATCCCATTATGCCCAAGCGTTGTGTTCGTAAAATACATCGTCGAGTGAAAAAGTCACTTTTAAACCTGTGTTTGTGACAGTACCAGAAGAAGAAGAAGAGAAAGAATCTGTCACCGAGGACAATCCCTCTGTTGAAGACAGAACTGTCATGGACATTCCCCCACAAAGACCCTTCCGAGAAGACACCTATGTGACTGTACCCCATTTAGAGACTATAAGAACATTACACACTACCTCTAGGACACCTTCGTTACCCAAACAATGTTGTACAGTGACCTGTTTATATGCCACTTTGTTCGTTTCCATGTGTATTTTATTCCTGTATTTATCCATTTGGCTTTTATGTATATTTGTCTTTCGTGTTGCATTCAAATAAACGTGTCTTGAAAAAAAAGTATAAAAACCTCTTGTCTTGTCTGTTTTTGTGTCAATAGTGTCATACCCTACACGACTATGGCTAACTCTACTATTTCTACTACTCCTTCCTCCTCCACATTCAAAGTCATTGACGAACACTTAGATCATGCTAGTTTGGAAGCCTTGTATCTTCGTCCTCCTTTTAACATGTTAATTGCTGGACCGAGCGGTTCAGGCAAAACTGAATTTGTCAAACGTTTAATCGAACATAAACATCATTTGATCGATCGTCCACTTCAACGCATCGTGCGGTGTTACAAAGAGTGGCAATCGGCATACAGTCTCTTGCAAGAAAGTCAAGGTAATTCCATTGTGTTTGTGGAAGGTATTCCTAGAGAAGACGAGGGGATCGTGTCTGACCCTAGTCAAACTCATTGGGTCATTTTTGACGACATGTTAGGAGAAGACGAAGAAGAAATTAAACTATGGTTTACGCGTAAAGGGCATCATCGTAATGCCAGTGTCATTTACATTACACAAAATTTATTTCAACAAAGTAAAGCCCATCGTACCATTAGTCTCAATGCTCATTACGTGGTCTTGTTTAAAAATCCTCGAGATAAATCACAAGTGCAAGTCTTAGCCAAACAGTTAGGAACACCTTGGCTGGCTCATACGATGATGCCACTCAAATGCCACACGCCTATTTACTCGTGGATTTAAAATCCACCCCCCCCGATTATTTGCGATTTCGTACCCATTTGTTTCACGACTGGTGTCAAGACGGAGGACCTGTCGTGTACATGTCCTCGTCGTCGACATAACCATATGAACTACTAAAAAATCTATAAAAATCTTGGTCACATTGACCTTGTCTCATACATTGTCAACATGACGTCCCTTCAGTCTCATCTTCCCATCAAATTGATTCGTGCCTTGTACGGTATCAGTCGCGAAAAAAATCCACAAATACGTGCTCACGTCTTAGAAGCCAGTCTCAAAGAAGTCTTACGATGGTTTACGGTGACAGCACGTCAAATACTGCAAGGCATCATTCACATTCCACATCAAACCAAACGCTTTTTTGACAGAAACAAAGTAGCCTTGACACAACTGGACGATCCTCGCATCGACACTCAAACCAAAAAGCAAATCATATTGAAACCTGGAGGTAGTGGTTCTCTAGGAGGTGTCATCATTCGTTCCCTTTTAAAATGGGATACCAATATCCCCAAAGTTCACCCCAAGAAAAAAAAGCCAAACGAACCCCTAAGAAAAAGAACAATGGTGCCAAGACCAAAACACAGAAAAAGAAAAGTCCACAGAAAAAAGCGGTCACCCGCAAAAAAGGCACTTCGGCCAGGACGCAACCTTATCTTCGTCAACCACGACCTGCAAGAGAAGATCTACAAGGACGTTTGGCAGGGGCCGCGTTGCCAGTAGCCTCAGATGCTTCCACTTCTCCGTTGCGGGTGATGCCAGGCAAATCCAATTTGACAAACGTTCTTCCTAATTTGATGAGACATCTGCGTCTCCCAAAACGTCTCCTCCACCGGTGACACCCTCGTCCACATTAGGAGCAGTAGCAGCTGCTCACAAAGTACCAGCCCCCAAAGTCAAAGTCCAAGAAAAATCTGGCATGTTAAAGAGTTTACTGGATTTGTCCGAAAGAGAACTGTCCCGATTGAGTCCGTTACGAACCCCTTCACAACGTGTGTTACCTGTCATGAAGTTGATACAACTCAAAGATAATCAGTGGCCTCGCATTCCAGTATAAATATATGACTTGAGGACAACAACGGGAATTAGTATTTTCTGTACCACTGCTGAACAGTCAAGGATGCCTCCTCAAAAACGTACACACCACATCCCTCGTCGTTCTACTGTCCAAAAAGGAAAAGGAAAAAGACAATCTCGTTATCCTACAAAAGCCTCAAAAACCAAACATCGACGTCATCCCCTCCAAAGACGTAGTCTTTTAAAGAAAGAGAAGAGTCACCAAAAAGGAGGCAATTTTGGGAAACACATTGTTACCTTTTTGACGAAGCGGTAGTTCCCAAAAAAGTAGATAAAAGAGAGTGTGTACCAAGTCATTGACACCAGTGATATTGTGAAACGAACAAGCAAAGATGTCACATCGCAATAAACATTCTTATTCACTCCACAAGGGAAAGAAAAGAAAATGACTACCTCCTCGTTTAGTCAAACACGGAGACGTGTTGTCCGTCCTATCCAAAGCCTCTCCACTCATGCGAAAACAAATCATTAAAACGGCCTCCAAAGATGTCATCGATACCGTGTGCGAATGTTGTTTGAATGTCTTGAAAGGCACGATACCTTTGTCTCCACACCAGAAAAAATGCTTAGCCAAACATCAACACGTTCTTCGTCAAATGGTTCAAAAGAAAATATCCATTCGTCAAAAGAAAAAGATGTTGGTGCAACGCGGAGGATTTTTTTCCCTTTCTTTTTCCTATCTTGGGAGGATTAGCGAAAGCCGGCATGGGTTTATTGCCAGGTTTTGTACAAGGGCTGGCACGAGGGATATCCCAAAGTTGATCCTTCCAGAAGACAAAAGGGATCCTTGGAGCACCACGATCTCAGACGTAACCTTTGGAAGCCCATGGAAGGACGAAAACTGACTTTAGTTCCTTACATACGATGGATGGAATACCATCGTTGGCAAGAACAACGTACCCCCCATTTACAACCCAATCCTGATTTAACCGAGATGTCCCAATTGCAACACGAATTGCAATCCTTGATGCATCGCCACGATTTGTCCGAAACCGAAAAATCGCAAAAGTATGGTCAACTTTTGCAACGACTACAACTCTTTCATCGAAAAGCTATGGAACAAACAGCTCTACCTACTCTGTCCGATTTGAAGGCTCTAATGAATAGTGCGTCACCCTTACCATCTACAGTGGCTAAGACAGACGTCACCCCACCATTACCCAAGGAAGAAGAACCCCATGATCTCTTTCAAACACCCACTGCCACTCCCATTCCGAGTAAGATTGCCGCTTCCTTATTGACCCCTTCCCCCACTCCACAACGAGAAGCACTCAAAACTTGGGTTAAAAAGATGATGGCCACTCCTCCTTCAACAGAAGTGAAAAAGAAAGAAAGGAAACCAGAAGTGAGAAAAGAAAAGAAGACCAAAGAAGCTATCCCATTACCTCCGCCACCACCACCAGTACCCTCGACGTCGACACCTGTGGCACATCGGACACGTAAAACCGTTTGCAAATAACCCCCATTTCGTCCCACCCAAAGCAATATCCTCGAAGAGTGGGTCACTTATTAACAAAACCATGGAGAAGGTATTAGCCAGCATTTACTACGATCCAGCTCACCCTGCAGGTTACGGAGGCATTCAGAAATTGTATCGTTCTGCAAAAACTCGCCTGAAAAAGCTCCGTTTACCAGCAGTACAACGATGGTTACAAGAACAAGCGACGTACACTTTACACAAACCCATTCGACGAAAATTTCACAGAAGTTGCACTCAAGTGGAAGGCATCGATCATCAATGGCAAGCCGATTTAGCCGATGTCTCTCATTTAGCCACATACAATCGCGGCTACAAATATTTGTTTTGTGTCATCGACGTCTTTTCTAAATTTGCCTGGGTCGTACCATTGACATCCAAATCGAGCGGAGAGTTAGTACGAGCTTTGCAACTGGTGTTGAAACAAAGTGGTCGTCATCCTCTTCAATGGCAAACCGACAAAGGCACCGAATTTCTGAACCAAGCTTTCCAACGAGAATTAAAGAAACGTGACATTCATTTTTTCACCACAGAAAATCCTGAAACCAAAGCCAGTATCGTGGAACGTTTTCAACGTACATTGAAAGAACGCATGTGGAAATATTTTACGTATCAACACACTCTCAAATACATCGACGTCCTACCGCACTTAGTCCAAGCCTACAACCAATCTTACCATAGAAGTATTGGACGTGCCCCACAAGATGTGACACCTGACAACGAAGTGACTGTTTTTGAGCGTCTGTTTGGTACGTCCCAGACGATGGCTGTGCCCAAGAAAGGTGGAGAAGTGTTATCCCCGGGAAATTGAGTACGCATTGGTAAAACCAAACGCACTTTCGACAAAGGCTTCTTACCCAACTGGACCACCGAATTGTTTCGTGTTACTGGACGAGTACGTGATCGTCATGCTGCCATCTATAAATTGGAAGACATGAACGGAGAAGTATTAAAAGGAACGTTTTACTTGCCTGAGTTACAACGTGTCACCAAAAAAGAAGACGACGTGTACGACATTGAAAGCATTCTCGAACGAAGAACCCGTAAAGTAGGAAAACGTCGTGTCAAAGAAGTCAAAGTACGTTGGAAAGGATATCCTCCTAGTTTTGATTCTTGGATTGACGCTTCGCAAGTCATCGACTATAAAAAGAAGTGACCATCATGCCCTTCAATACAGCTTCAGTGACCACAGTGACTACTCCTTCACCCAGTTCTTCTCTGCAAGATTTACAAAAGCAGCCCTTGTGGGTGTGGTGTGGAGAACGTGTCCCTAAAACGCAAATCGTCTTTTTCTGTCAAATCTTTGTGGTGTATTGTGTCATCGGTTCAGCCATTGCTAATTTGAGTTTGCAACAAGGAGACAAACAATTGTGGACTATTTTACTCAGCAGTTGCATCGGTTATCTTCTTCCCAATCCTTCCCTGAACTACTCTTGCAACGGGAACAACAGTAACAATATTGGGAGCCTTGCGTCCAACGTTAGTCATTCTCCTGACAGTCACCCTTCCAATCACAATCCTCTTTTAGACACTCCTTTAACCTCGAGTGACTCCTCGGACAGAAGAACATTGGAATTATGAACAACACTATTAATCAATTTTACTTAACGTTACCCAGTGACAGCTCCATGGAGGTGTTTCCTAAGAACACGTTGTGCTGTTACACGGCTAAATTACCTCAAGCCATGCATTTGGATGAAGATGCTCATTGGGAAGTGACTTAGTGGAAATGATACACCCGACACAAATCAAAAACATCGTCGAAAATCAAAACACTTTTACAGTAGAAGTGTTTGACGAGCAATTGCAAGATGCCTTAGACGCACGAGCCATCACTGGCATTGACACAAAGAAATCAGATGGATCCAAAACTAAAACCCTGTCCACTCATGTGATCAGCATTCCTCTAGGCTATTATTTTAGTGGTCAACATTTAGTGACTACACTTGCTACCAGGTTCAATGCTGTGTTTGGTAAAGCCATGGACAAACTACCCTCCAAAAAAAGTGTTTTTACCTTTGAGTACTATCAAGTGATTCGTCGTCTCATGATCAAATTTTCAGAGGATAAAATGATAGGCATTACCTTTTGTCCTGAATTGTATGCTATTTTAGGTGGAGATACCGAGTTGCTCAAGAAGAGAAATGAAAAAACACAACTCATAGACAGTAACTCGAATGTTGCGAAATATTTTAAATTCCCTGTAGAAATGAGCCAAGGACTCAACTTGATGTTTGTGTACTCCGATGTGGTGGAGTACAACGTGGTAGGACACACCTCTGTACCGTTTCTGCGTGTCATTCTTTTCAAAGTGGATTCTACAGTCGCCGCTGACGAGGAAGGTGGAAATACCTATCACGTTCACCGTGAATTTGTACATCCTCATTATTTGCCTGTCAGTAAGTCGTATTTCGACAGTGTCAACATTACTGTAAAAGGAGAACTAGGACAAAATATTCCATTTACCAAAGGGAAAGTCACAGTGAAACTCCATTTTCAAAAACGATTCTCAAACAACTGAAAAAGTGATGTATCCTGTGTACCAAGGAGTCACTCGACAACGAGGACATGATTTAGGAGATATGTTTAAATCAGCCTCTCGTTCTGTGATCCCTGTTTTAAAACCGATGGTGACACGAGGATTGCACGCCTTAAAAGATGCCGCATTGACTCACGGCAAAGATTTTCTTCAAAATGTTCTCATTGACAAACAAAACCCCAAATAAGCTTTTATGAGAGCAGGCAAAAATATCTTGCTTCAAACGGGTAAAGAGATTTTGGGTCGACAAGAAAGTCCTATAAATGCCCTGAACGGTACCTAGTCTGACATTCCTGCTTCTCTGACGACACAACAAGGACAAGGTAAAAAGCGACGACGAAGGCACCCTTTCAAAAGTCTCCGTACCTCTAAAGTTAGAAAGACGAAGAAAAAAAGAACCGTTCGAGACTTAGACATTTTTGATTATTAAAAGTAAAACCACATAGAGACTGAAAGAAAAAATGATGCACCAAGAATCTTGTGCCTGTTCCAAGTCGGAACTAGATCTCTTTGCCATGCCACCCACGATGATGTCCATGCAATAAGCCCGATGGGTTGAATTTCATCCCGTCTCCTCTATGACGGATTCAGCTCCCATCGAGTTTGAAATCAAAGGACAACCCGAAGATTACATCGATCTCAACAACAGTTACTTGTATTCGAAAGTGAAAGTGACCAAAACGGACGGCGCCCAGCTGCAAGCCGATACCCTAGTAGCTCCCGTCAACAATTTCATGCATTCCTTGTTCAGCGATGTGGATTTGTACATGAATAACAAACTGGTCAGCAGTAGCATGGATACTTACCCTTACCAAGCGTACCTCGAAAATCTCTTAATGTACGGAAAAGAAGCCAAGAATACTCATTTAGATGCTTGCGTGTTATGGAAACCTGACACAGCAAATAAGTTTGACGACACAGCCTTGTCCGTAGCAGCCGACAATGATAATCCTGGCGATCCTCACAATGTGGGGTTTAACGAGCGTCGAAAGAAAATTCACCTAGGATGTAGTTTAGAACTGTTCGATCGTTTGCATTTGGACATGTAGTTTCAAGAGAAGTATTTGCTGAACGGGGTGGATATTCGCTTGAGACTAAATCGTAGCAGTGCTGCTTTCCATTTGATGGCTACTTAACCTGATGGTAATCCTGCTCTCCACCACTGTAAAACCATTATCCAAGAAGCCAGGTTATACGTGCGTCGTGTGGAAGTGTTACCTAAAGTGGGAAATGATATCAGTCACACTTTGAGCAGAACGACAGCCAAATATCCGATACGAGGCGTGGAAGTAAAATCTTTCACCATTGCCACTGGACTCCGATCTAAGATCGAAGATCATCTTTTCCAAGGACAGTTACCCAAACGTTTATTCATCGGTATCGTCAGCAATGCAGCCTTCGACGGTACCTAAAAATACAATCCTTTCCAGTTTAAGCACTGCAATGTATCCAGAATCGAAGTCAGTCGCGATGGCAAAACTTTGTGTACCAGACCTTTCGAACCCGACTTTGCCCAGAAGAATTACTTGAGGTCGTACTTGTCACTGTACGAAGCCACCGGACAGTTAGGAACCAACACCAGCCACGGTATTTCCTACGACGATTATGCAGGAGGTTACACTTTGTGGGCTTTTGATTTCACTCCAGACCAAGGCAGCGACGAGGGACATTTCCACCCTATAAAATCGGGGCAACTGCGTGTGGAACTTCAGTTTGCAGGACCTCTTACCGAAACGGTGAATGTCATTCTGTATGCTGAATTCGATAATACCATAGAAATCAACAGTTTGAGAGAAGTCATTCTAGACTATTAGACACTATAGAAAACTCTTGTCCCTCTTTGAATAGTGGAGAATCCATGGAAATGGAATGGGAGGTTACAGAAAAGGCAGGCAACCAAGACCAAAAAGAAGTAGTGATCATGCAGTCCAGATGGCCAGAACAGGAACAACAGTTAGTCACCTGTTTTGCCAAACACTTGGAAGATAAAATGAGGGACATGATTAAAAAAGATTGTTATGGATGTCAAATCGATCATCCCAGTCAAATTCAACCCTACCCCTGCTTTTGGATCATAGGGGGTGTTTTCCATCACGTCCGCGCTGGAACTATAAATAAAGAAGCACTCGTCAAAAGGAAAAACTCGACTCGTACGGTGTCGCTAGTACAGGTGGCTCGAAATGGAAGTCTCGTAACTCCCGAACTTGATTTGTGGCGGGGACGGACATGGAGGGAAACTTGGAAAGTGGCGACTACCACGTGGACTCGACATGGAAGTTTCGTAACTCCCACTAGCTTGCGGAAGAGACGGAAATGGAGAAGAAACAGTGGTAGTTGCTTGCACTGGTGCGACTTGAGAATGTGACCGGCATGGATGTAACTTGAAGCAATCATGGAGGCCGCCACCCCGACATGGATGTAGATAGAAGCAGTCATGCCGGTCGCCACCGGACCGCCTCGTAGTGAAAAGATTTTTTCATTGCCATAGTCAATTTGCCTGAATAATAGGGGGCTCATTTGGTTACGAGTACCCCTCTTTGAAAAACTTTCCGTGGCCCTAAAAAGCTGATATGATTTATTATTGGTACCTCCGTTCAAATTCACAACTAAAAATATCTACATTGACTACACTAATATATGTCGCTAAGACATTCATTTTTAATATTTTAAATTTGTTAGGGACTTATGTTATGTACGCTTATGTACTTGAAATTTTGGAAATATAGGATATCAAATATCAATTCTTCAACTCTAATATTTGATAAATTGCACAGGTGGCTAACACATTATTGGATATTAAGCTGTCCTTAGTATAACTGGACTGAATTTGAAATAAGTGCGACCCTTTTGTTTCAGGTGTGGACTGCGGCTGTGGCCTTGCTGTCTCTCTCTTGTGTGCTCTTGTGTGTGTTGCTGTGTCGCTGCACTCCTGGACCTGGACCCTTTCCTCCTTTGCCGTTGCTGTCAGCTCTGGTCGGTTGATGTCGAATGGGGGTGGGTGTGTGTATGCTCTATTCCTACCCACCCCATAGGCCTCCATTTCCCTTGATAGTTACTTTTTAGTAATTCAGGGGAACGCCTAATAAATTGATAGTGCAATTAAGCACTTTAGGGATAACTAAATGGCTACCGACATGGTAGCTATAAAAGCTGTACATATGTTCCTAGTGAACGGTTATAGCTATAAAAATTCCAGCTAAGTAAGCAGTCTCTTCCTGCTGATCTGCCAATGACATTTATACCGATAGTTACTTTTTAGTAATTCGGTATAACGCCCAAATTGAGAAGTGTACTACTGTACACATATATAAAGGTATAAATGTTCAGCGATATGCTGGATATAAAAGTTGCCCAAATGTTCCTTGTGAACGGTGGCAACTTTAAAACATCAATTAGTTAGTTCAGTCTGGCTACCTGTCGTTGACGTTTCGAGCCAAAAAAGATGAGTAGAGTACAAAAATTGAGAGAGCTTCAAATGCACCTGGAGAATGCTAGACGTCTCCTGGACGAGCTGGCAATGGAGGCCATAGCAGAACAGGCCAGGATTGAAAAAGAAGAGGAGGAAAGAGAAAAGAAAGAAGAGGAGGAGAAGAGAAGACCGATCCTGCCTCACCGCATGATGGTTAAAGCCTGTCGGGTAAAACCTGAGGTGAGGACACCTTCACCACCAGAATCAGCTCGTCAAGCACAGGCAGCTTCCTCTTCACTCCCAATCACAAGAGTGAATTGGGCGCAACAACCAGTCTCAGCTGCACCAACCACAGACTCATCCACGGTTGCGGAATAGAGGAAGACATGAAGAGACTTTCACTATCCCTCAAACGGAAGATTGGGATAGTGAAGCCACTCATTCTCCCTCTGCGCTCCCAGTCACAAGAGTGAATTGGGAGAACGATTTGAGTAGGAGATGTGTGTGCGGGGCTAGACCTGGGAGATGTCAGCATTAACCAGGTGAATTTTGAAGTTTAAAAAACAGCCCTTCTCAGGGCTGCCCAAATGTCTAGAAAAGAGACTGTTCAAATTGCCAATGGGTATGAGAGAGGAGTAGTGTGATTATAAACACTAACTCTTTACTGATATAATAGTGTGTGTGTGTGTGTGTGTGTGTGTGTGTGTGTGGTTAGTAAATGATGTGATTTTGGATAGTAAATGATATGGTTTGTTTTGGCTGCTTCCCGTGTGTGGTTAGTAAATGGTGTGATTTTGGATTGAAAATGATATGGTTTGATTTGGCTGATTCCCGTGTGTGGTTGGTTAGTAAATGGTGTGTGTGTGTGTGTGTGTGTGTGTGTGGATAGTAAATTATATGGTTTGTTTTGGCTGCTTCCCGTGTGTATGGTTAGTAAATGGTGTGATTTTGGATTGAAAATGATAGTGTTTGATTTGGCTGCTTCCCGTGTGTGGGTGGTTAGTAAATGGTGTGTGTGTGTGGATAGTAATTGATATGGTTTGTTTTGGCTGCTTCCCGTGTATATGGTTAGTAAATGGTGTGATTTTGGATTGTAAATGATAGGGTTTATGAATAGTATATAATATGAAAAGTGAGTGTAAGGGGTGTTTTCCTTCACGTCCGCGCTTAAGATATATATATATATATATATATATATATATATATATATATATATATATATATATATATATATATATATATATATATATATATATATATATGTATATATATATATATATATATATATATATATATATATATATATATGTATATATATATGTATATATATATATATATATATATATATATATATATATATATATATATATATATATATATATATATATATATATATATACTCAAGTGGCTGACGTTAGAATCATTCCACGGAATAACCATAGAAGATGGCGAAAGCATCAAGTTTATTCAACAATTTAAGACACAGCTATTTCTGGATATTAGACGGTGAATATGAAGTGGAAAAACTACATCATAAATGGAAGTTTACAAACAGTCTGGACTTTGCAAAAAGACTGAAAATAGCCAGGGAGCTCTTAGAAGGAATGCTAGAAGAAGAAGCCAAAAAGTTACGAGGCTGCATTAACCCACCCTATGTTAGAGTGGGGACATTGAAGCAAGTGATAGTCATTGTCGAAAACGTCAAGTGCTTTTTGGAAAATATCTTGACAGAGTACCCTCATGTCCAAAATGGTTTGGACCCGCTCAAGAAAGCTGAAGAACTGATGAGAAAGGAACTATTAGAAGAAGTGAAGAAGATAAAAGATAACTGGAGTGAGGAGAGAAAGGACAATGAAAACCAAAAAAGAAAGAGGACTTTGAAAGATTAAATAACAATTGGATCAAGATACAAGAGAAGTTTAGAGCTATGGGACATCCTGACTGGATTGCCGAGGACGAGAAGAAGAAGAAAAAGGGAATCATTGGTAAAATCAAAAGGTGGTGGAACAACGGCAGAAAATAAAAGAAGAAGAAATATCCAAAGTTTTCAGGGAAACTCATATGCCTCGAAAAGATATTAGCTTTCTTTGCCTCCATTTCCCCCCTTGCCGCTAGACAGTCCCCTATACAAATACAAATCATATTCCACATGTTCCATTTCCCTTGACGTTAGATAGACCCAAATAGTTCCCCTTTTCAATTCCCCTTGACGCTAGATAGGCCCACCATGTTAAATTCCCCTTGACGCTAGATTAGCCCAAGCTGTTTTTGACTGGATTTTCCCTTGACGCCAGAGTGCCCCCATTAACTACTGCCCATTGAAATTAGACACAAAAACATAGTGATCGCTTTGAAGAGTGGTCTTAAATCTCACCTCTTTCGACTGCAATAACAAACTTAAGGACCCAAAATTGGTTTCCACCTTAAATACTTTCAGCATTTTTTGTTTTCCAGTTTCATGGTGTCTGTTTTGGGGTTTTTGTTGTGTTCTTTTTTTTTTTTTTGTTTATTCATATCATTAATGATACTGTAAAGCGCTTAGAGCTTCTAAAGATTAGGCACTATACAATGTCTTCTCTGCTACTTTTACTACTACTACTACTACTACTACTACTACTACTACTACTACTAATAATAATAATAATAAAAACCTGCACAACGAGAAGATTACAAAAGCAAAAGCCATAACATTAGAAAACAGAAACATGATGACAGTAAATGTTTTGTTAATTTTATAAACTTTTTCGTTTCACTTCATTCTTGTCGATAGTTTGAGACTACTGAGTCGTAACAGTGTGTGTGTGTGTGTGTGTGTGTGTGTGTGTGTGTGTGTGTGTGTTTAAAGAGATCGAGATCTGTATTAAAGAATCAGTTAGACTTTTCGTCTTATTGGTGTTAAAGAAGTTTCAGCTCTTCATGCTGTTCAAATAATGTCAACAAATGTTTCTATGAAATTATATGAGGTGTGTAGAAGTTACACAATGCTTGTTTAATTTGCTCCAAAAATGCTGACATTCACGAGTATACGTTGTCTCCTGACACTGTCACAAGTTAGGTTAGTTAGGACGAAACACTCAAGTAGACAGCTATTAGATACCCGGTGGAGGAACAAGTCACACCAACAATACCAAATAAGGTTAAGTTGTACCTCACGGTGATTAGTATCGTTGCTTACAGTTTACCTATAAATAATACATGAACAACGATACGAATCCTTGCGGATGTACATGCACCTACTAAAGAATAGGGTATATCGTACAAATATGTATCTGTATTTCAATAGAAAAATGGCCCCCAAGAGTTCATTAGTGGGTGAGTATGTATAGTTAACAGAACGATTAGCTTTAATGAAAATAATTAATTTTTATTAGTTACTTCAAAGTTTTCACTTTATTAAAACTTTAGTTGAATGGGTGTCAAACTCAAGCTTTAAAACAGTGGACTCTTCCAAAAAGAAACGGCCTCCATAGACCATATTTCCAAAATATATCAGAGTCAATATATACCGTCATTTACGAATCATTTGTTGTTGGCTAGGCGTATTAAATGCACTAGGTCTGTGTTTTACATGAAAATCATGCGCATTATGTATATATAATAAATACATACATTTAAAGAGGAGCTATAAACAAATTATGATACTAATTGTTGAAGATCCAAGTACCCTATGAGATGCTATTTCTTCCTTTCTAAATTCATTGAAAGACTGAAGCAGACCGAGAAAAATATTTTTTTTTTTAGTGGACATATATAAATAACCAAAATGACTTAACTCTCCTTCAAAATTCTTTTTTTTTCATATCAGAAATTTGGAGTAGATTTTATAACAAGTTTATGTGCATCTACAGACTTTTCGACATTGCAACGGTGATTCTTTGCTGCTCTTCAGAGCATTAAGTTGTCAGTGTTATCATGGCCAAAAAGATATATCCTCGGCCCCCCCCCCTCCCCGGCCAACATTATTTCATTTTATAAAATAATTTAAAAAAAAAAAAGAACTATGAGAGGACCGGGTGTTTCTTCCTCCAGGGCACGTAATCGCTCTTTACGGCCCTGGGTATTATGACAGGTCGCTCTGGTGTCAGGATAATGTGACTTGGTGAGAAATGATGCCAAATGTACGAGACATGATTCCACAGTGCTATACATCACTATAAACTGGCACACAGCAACTTGTTAAAGCTATGTTAAAATCCAAATTTTTGTTTGACTGAAATTTTCTAAAACGACATTTTAAAAAACTCAAAATCTCTCTCTCTCTCTCTCTCTCTCTCTCTCTCTCTCAGAAATACACTTGCGTGCGCACGCGTACACAAAGAGTGAATATTATCTCAAAATCGTAAAGAGTGCTGATAGCATCTACCATTTTACCATAGTATACACAAACTGTACGACGTTTCTTGTCATATGATGATTTTTGTCTTGTTACTGGGTTCTTCCATTTCTGGCTGGTTGCTTTCTATTGCTATAACATGTACAAATTTTATTCAGCTTAAGTAAGTAGGCTATTAATTTATTTCACTTCAAATATTTTGTTGACTACAATGAATTATCATACTAATTCTCTTGAGTGAAGAAACGTGTTTTCGCTAAAGTGAACTTCATTTTAGTTCATTTAAAATATGTTGGACTTTACTGAAATGCCATATTTATCTAAATATGCTTAAATTAATCAATTTATGATAAAGACGATTTTTTTTGCGGTCATACGAGTGGAAATCCGCTACCTTAATAAAATCCCATTTCGCCCTTCGATGTGACACTGGAACCAGACTGCGTTTTCATCAGCGCCAGATTACCAAATAGGTAGAGTAGGCACCAGCCTATGGGCTCCACGCCTTTTAGGGGCCCCGAGACAATGGATGAAAATAATATAACTTGTAGGGGGGAGGGGGGGGGGCAAGATTTCGACTGTTTAAGGGCCCCCGGAGGGTTTAATCCGGCACTGGTTTTCATAAAGGTCAACGTGAACGCCATACGAAGGAGAGTAAGATGTTAGGATGTTCATCCATCTGTCAGTTTATTACGAACTTAATTACCACCATCCGCGGTTATGCAGTCATGTGGATGGTGGTTCATGGGGTAAGGAAGAATCATGGTCGTACATGGGGTAAGGAAGAATCATATAAATTTCGGTGTCAAAGATCAAGGTCTATGTGACTGAGAGAAGAAGAGTGTTTTCGGTCACTATCAAAAGTTACCAGACTTTCACTTTACACACACACACACACACACACACACACACACACACACACACACACACGACTAATAATCGTTAGTGTTAGTAGTGTCAGAATAAAAAGATGTTTCTAAAACTAAAACAACTCTCGATCATTTAACTTCACTACAGTTTATGCATGGTTAAAGAGAACAAAATTTCAATGTTTCTGACTGAAAGATGATAAATGTATTTTAAATAATAACAGTAGCTCTCGGCCATGTACTACTAGTACTACGAGACGTACTGATGCTGGTGTTAAAAGATCAAAGACCCCGAAGTGAAAGAAGCCACAGGGAAGACATTTGAATATTTTAATTTCAAGTTGTACTTATCTTTACAGTATAGTTCATATTTTATTTCATTCTTACAAAAGCTGGAATCTTATAAGAACATCAGTGACCAATTTTACGCTCCGTATCGCAATGAACACACACACACACACACACACACACACACACACACACACACTTAAAGAACGATACCTTTAGTTCGAGTTTACTGAGTGTTTCCGTGGATCGTGAAAAAGGTATCGCTGGTGATACTTACATGCAATGAACTTTTCTAAAATAAATTTATTTTCATCTAACAAAAACTGGTTTTTCAGTGATATGAAAATATGAATTTATGCAAGAACAGATTTCCAGAAAAAGAAGTCTTCTATCTAAAACTACTCTAATTGTTGTATCAAGGGCAGGTTAAATAACCGCTGTTAAAGTAAAAATATTAAAGGCCAAATATTTCGCACATTGTGCATGAACATGTCTTTTTCTTTTCCATAAACTGGTATACGACAGAAATGTCTGACGCGAAACTAGTGACATAATCTTGCATGTTAAACAATTAAAGTGTTTGCTATGTATTTATTTATTTGTGTTCTGTTCATACGGGGACTGTCAGGTTTGAGATCTATTATCTTTTACTACTAGGAAAGTTAGTTATAGGACAGCATTAATTATGTTTTTAGCTCCAGAAAAACTTCAAATAAATAATTTCAAAATAAAGCATACCTACTTAGTATATTTGGGCCTGTCTTTGTATCCATAAAAGGAAATGTATGCATAATAAGGATGATTCACATTCCATATAAGGATGTCCAATTATAAAACCCAAAAGAGTCTCGAATCCGACGAATGATAAATCCTTCGTAATCTGTAAAAATTGAGAGTGCTTAGTTTTTACAAATTCGATTTAAATTAGTTAAATATAGTAATGACCATATCCCTCGATCTGACTCTAGTATATATGGATATTACGAATACAGGACTGACAAAAGGTATCTCTGATCCTTTAGATGCCCGCACTACCCGGAAATCTCGTCAAATCTCGTTCCTACCGCGCACACGCCGCCCGGCTCCATTGTAATTCACAAGAGGGTTTCTTTCGAGCAAGTCAAAATGGCTATGTCCGGTATTTCTCTTGATGATAATGTACTTACAAAATTTACAAAGATGAAGATTACCAAAAAAACAGATAGTGATGTACAGGGCGCTAAAAGTAAATGCTTAATGATGAAATTCGACAACACTGACAAACATGTTATCGAAGATTTGGCCCAGGATTGGGATAAGATGGATTTCGACACGCTGAAATCGAGTCTTCCAGACGACGATGTTAGATATTTCGTCTATGATCTATCCTACACCACTGCAGGAGGAGTTGACAACGCTAAACTTATCTTGGTCATGTGGTAAGTTAATTAAATGATTTTTCAACCCCACCCCTTTTAATTTGTCTTCCCCACCCACTTGTAACTCCAGCTCGGTCTTTATTATTTTTATTTTTTTGTCTTGACAGAAGGAACTAATTATAGTTACTAAAATTAAGCGCTGTGGATGCCAGAGTTGAAATTGAATTCGGGAATTTTATCTCCCAGGCATAGGACCGTTGCACTGGTTTCAAGTATAGAATAGATTTCTTGTATCTGGTTTTTTTTTGGGAGAGGGGCGTTCTCTAATGATTTTATTGTTTTTAATTTATGACACAGCAATAGTTTCTTAAATGCTGGGGCAATTATGGTAAAGAGACTTGACCAAGGACATGCCACTGCAGCCAATCTGATTAACATCAGACTTCAACTGTCCTGCTTGAAAAACTGAAAGTGACCACGGGCTTGTATTGCTCTTTCAATTTATCTATCATACATACACTAACAAATACAGTTAAAAGGGAGAACATTTTGCTCCATTTTTGCACAACCTATTTAAGAATAAACACTGATGTTTCAAGCTATATTTTGCAATGCAAAATAAATTGGGCACTTATATTTTGGTCTCACTAAACACCCTCAGATCACAGGTGCTCGACGTGAGCTTGAAAAAAAAAAACCTAACAATAATCTAAAGGAAAAAAATTGTACAGAGTGACAAAAATACCTTGGATTATCCCCCATGACCCATTCTGACACTCACTATCATGCTATATAAAAAGAGAAGGTTTGTAACCTCCAAAATCTTTAATCCACCCATGACTCTCGATTTTCTTCTGCTATTTCGGTAATTAAAAGCACACGACCATTCTCTATGGCTTGTTTTACTCCGGAGATATTTTTCTATTCATCAAGCCATCATTGACTTTTCTACGTTGTACCAAACGGTAGTTGCAGCTTCAGAAACGTCAGATTTTCGCACATTTTTCATCTTGGGACAAGTGCGAGCTTTGAAAGCAAAATTTGTATATAAACAGTTTATAACGAAATAAATAAGAAAAGTATGGTGCAATGCCATTTAATGAGGAAATTGTGCAAACAAATATCTATAAGTAAAGAGATTTTATGCATAAGAGGTAGTTTCTGTAGGTCATCAGAAATTGGGCCATCAACCAATACTATGAATCATTCATAGTAACAATGTCAGTATGTTTCTTTTCTTTTTCCCCCGCTTGAATTTAACACAAATTTCTTTGTAGCCAAAAGGACTATTGTACTGAGAAATTTACAAGTCCTGCCAAACGTTTACTAGTCCTGTCCACAAAACAATGTCACACTTGTATTGAGATTAACGGCAATTTTGTTTCATAAATAGCATTATCATATGAAATGCAGAGGTGCAGAAGTATAAATCCTACTTCAAATTGTCCATCAATCAATTAACATTTCTTGTTTCTCAAGATCATTTCGATCATATTCCAGAAAGGGATCCAAGTGTCCTTCCATGTCATCTGAAGTGTCCGATTACGCTTTTCCCTTTCATAAGAATTATTCACTATTTTATGTCATTTTCATTCAACTTTTGCTTTTTTTCGAAGGCTGAACACCTTCTGTTAAACGCCACATTTTGCCTTTCTTAAAAGGCAGCTATTGTGCCTTGTTTGGAAATATGAGATGTTACAATATAGCTGACGCAAATTAATGTTCTTTTGCATAGCAGAACTACCTTAAATATTTTCAACATGTTATTTTCTAATTGCATGGTGTTTATTTGCTGTTGTGGTAATATAAATATATGTTGTAATGCCCGTAGGGCTTAAAAAGATTAGGTGCTATACATAGTACTCATTATCAAGTAAATTTTATTGGTATGTACCCACCCCATCATAGTTAGTCCACTGTGATGGATACAATGAAATTCTAGCAGTAATTAGTTTTCCAATTAAGGCTTGCTGCATCATATTTGGATCTTCTCACTCACACAATGTGTCATATTTACTATGATCTGTTTACATCTCTAAATAAGGTAGCAATGTCATTGTATGGCACACTAATAAACAATGCTATAAATGGAAGTGGTTACCACTAATATGGCATACAATTAAAAACTAAATATTGATTAATGTAGGTTAACAATATTTCATGTTTCTATATTGTAGTAATTTTAGTATTATATAAGAGGACTGTATAATTTCTTTAAGTATATATTGGAAAAATGTTGAACAGAATGCGTTGTGTGAATTGCATCTGGCTGCTTTAAGCCCATGGCAGGTGACCTAAATAAATTTGCAAGCCCTGACTGAAAATTACAGAAGTCACAACATACCTATCAACTCTTGTGCCAGAAGAATACCCAGATTTTTCAACGAGAACTCTCAATTATTACATTATGACTGACATTTCATTTCTCAGTGGGGAAAACACATACCTAGATATATCATATGCAATTCATAGATGCCAGTCTTCTTCTAAATAGAATATTAAGAATAAACATTATTCACGTAAGTTGAAGATATTTAAATATCCAGATTAATGGATTTACAACTAGAGGCAGCATCTTTTAACACTTCTGGAGGATTTTGCTGTTTTCGCATGAAATTTTATTAGGAAACGCGTTTTGGGGACTAGTTCATATTACTTTCTATTACAAAAACTTCCAAGAAATTTTCCCTTAGCCTAATGCCTAGTTAAAAACATTTTCCCATATTTGTTGCTTAACAGACACATTGTTTTTGTATGGATACCACTCTTTATTAAAAATGCCCACCTTATCCTACTTTTGCACATGTTCACGTGTCTGTGTGCAGTTCAGACTGGTCTGTTTTAGATCTGAGGCCCAAAAATCTGGACACAATTGGATTGCGACCACGAGATAATTTTCCCCTCCATTTTGTAATGCAACCAGATTATTTGGTATCACTGTAGAGCTCAATCTGTTTTGCTTTAATACCACCACTTTAATGTATCATACATGACCTTGATGCTACTGAGCATGGCAGTAGGCTACTACTTCCTGCCCCGTAACCACGGCACTCTAGTGTTTAAATCATCGGGGGGAGGGGGATATGAGGGAATATGATTGTTTTCTTTATGTTGATACGTGTTGTCAAGGGATGTTTGATTTGATTTCAGACCATGGACCTAGTCATATTTATAGAAAGTGGGAGTGTTGTCAATAGTTTCTTTTTAAATGACAAATGATTGTATGTTCATGCTGAAGCTGTCTTGCAGGAATTCTCAATTTAAACAGTAAAAACACAAATGGCTTATAGCTGAAGATTAAGGGCACATACTGTTTCATGTCGATTGTAGGGCCTAGCCGAGTAGATAATTTTTGCATATATTAGATGCTTCTTGTACAAAGTTTTAGTACCCCGCACCCAGAGTGTGTCTTATATTCATGGGCGTCTTATCTAAGTATTTTTTTACACGAACGAACGGTACAGTGTGTGATACTGAAGGACGATTATTGCGGTCGATATTCACGTTTCACGATATTCATTGGTAGTTGTACAAACAATTGGTTAAGTGTTCAGTAATTACCACGAGTACCAATCCAATACAGGCCACTTCAAATTTAAAATCCTTTTGTTTCAATGTTTTGTATACTGTAATTACGGTATTGCAGATCTAAATTTAGTCGGAGTAAATGTTTTAAATTTATGTATTATAGTATGTTTAAATAGTTGGTTTATTGTTATCAACTCTTTCAGCCCCAATAAACTTGTCAGTAACACTGTTCCTGTGCCCCAGCCATACTAAGCTGTGACTAGCTGCTTGTGCCCCAGAGTGTTTTACCTGTTTGGAAAATTTTGTAGAAATCATGCACATGCCTTCACATTTTACTTTAATTTCTCTTCTTGTATCCAATATTAATCCATGAAAATTTCACCAATTAATCCAAATTAATTTTTTTACACAGTGATGTATTTTTCTTTCTAGTTTTCCAAGTCTTTCACAATTTATTTATACATTTTTTTTTTTAAAATTATGTGCAACATAGTTAGGAATATCACATCATCAGCACTTAATTCCATTAAAATAAACCAGGAAAATTTTATATGTGATATGGTTTGATACAATTTGTACATACATTACTTGGCAATGTTCACGTCCAGTTTTTGGTTAAGATAGAACTTTGTTCAATAAACACATTTTGCAGGTTGGATACTACGTTTGTTTGGTGATACCAATATGCATTTTTAGGCACATGAATTTGTTTCGTTTGTGATGTCTGTACAGTTTCTCCGGAAATAATAATAAGTGAAAAAAGATGGATTTCTCTTTTTTCCTTGTATATTTATCATTGTATGTTGTAGGTCCAGGATTCATTCCACTAAAATCATTGAATTCGATTGACAGAAGACGATCGCTCCAATCTGCTAGATCGGCAGAAACTTTTTCATTTTCGCTATCAGCATCCGCTTTTTCCGACTATTCAATCTCCAGAATCTTCAATGTCGCATTCAAAATCTCGCAAATTATCCAACTGTTGAACATATCTCTCTAATTACTCAATATTTTCTAGATCAAACCCGAGAAACTACTAATTCTCGCCCTAACTGCCATCAAAAACCACTCGTGCTTCCGCCATGGTCATATTACCTTACGGTTTTCCTGAACGTCTTGCAATGTTTTGTTGGTTCTGGTTCAAGCTGAATCATATTAATGCTTAATTAAAATAACTGACCTCAATTTTAGTACATCAAGAAATTGTGGAAAGCCATTTTGTACTGTAGTCTGATTTTACGATGACCAATTCACGTAATAAATAGCTGAAAAGTAAATATTTATTGCCAAAAGGAATGCACGACTCCAGCATCAACTATACTGGCGACTGTTTGAATAAAAGTTTAATCAAGGTATTTGCAGGTTTTTTAATAGTAAACGACTCCATAGCTTTTCTTTTTTTCTGGATTGAACACTATATACTGTTTGCAGACCTGTCAACTCTTGTGATTTTGCTGCAAGTCTATGAAAATTTCCTTTAAAATATGAACTTGTGGCATACTAGTAAAAGTTGCAAGAAAATGTAAAAAAAAAAAATCAGGACAACTAGTTCATATATGTTTTATCAGGGTCCGGGTTTGATCTTTACATTAGTGAAATTAGTTAGGTGACCATACTAACTTTACAATAGACCTCCAGATGCTTTAAACTGCACCTATTTCTACATGCAAAGCATTTGCATGATCAAAACTGTTGATTATGCAATTTTAAAAAAATTGTCCAAAAAGTGATGCCTCTTTAAGACGAAAGGGAAAATAAGCTTCTAGACAAATGTTAATTATCAGCACAGAAGAATAAAAAGGATCATTCCAATTTTTGTGAATAAAAGCTGGAAAGGACACAGTTGCGTTTATTGGACATCACGTTCCAATTTGAGTATGTTTCATGGTGGGATATTTGACTGCTGTTGTAATGTGAATATGGAAAAGAATATTCAAGAATTATGTAAAGTTAAGAGATCGCAACAAGCCATTCAGTGGCATAGTGGTTTTGGAACAAGAATCCGTGCAACTGTACTAGTAGTAAATAAAGTCTGTGTATTTACAAACTTTTCAGTTGAATGTATTTATTGTTGATATTTTGATAGTCAGTGAAAAATCAACTGCCTTACTGAGATAGATTTGTCAGGGTTGGCAGTTGAGAGCTGGGTTGAAGCTGTTTATGAATATTGTATATTACCTTTTCTCATTAATAAATTTCTTTTTATTTTTAGGTGTCCAGAATCTGCCAAGGTCAAGAGGAAAATGCTTGGGTCATCAACGTTTGAGAATGTGAAGAAAAAGTTGGATGGTGTAGGAGTCATCATCCAAGCAAATGATCTGTCAGATTTAGACACAGATTCAATCCAGAAGAAATTGATGAAGGCATGAAAAGAGTCCATTTCCTCCACTAGCAGCTCATCCTTGGCAGGTTCTTCACTGTCAGAACTCCGGAGTCATTCAAGTCTAGATGATCAGAAGCACTATTGTTAGGATTTTAAAAAATTTAGTTGCTTTTGACTTTATTTTTCTATTGCAATTACTGGAAAATGTTACTAATGTACAATAACTTAAAATGTTTGTCAGGAGTAACTTGTAAAGACCTACCTTCAGGCTTTTTAGAACAACTTTTTATATATAGCTGCATTAAGAAAGAATAGATTTCGGGTCTGAGGTGTTTATTGTATATCCTATTCGTTCTTTTTATACTTACTATGATTAAATTTTTTTTACCATGACTAATGTTTTTGATAGAACATGTAAGAATTCTAGACTTTCATGTGCAAATGTGTTGATAGAATTAACATAGCAACTGCTCTCTGCTGATTGGAACACTTCTAATATGCACCAATTATGTCCCTTGTAAAAATCGTATGATTGAAGAGGACGACTTAAAATATGCACCCATTTTGAAAGCAATCGCGTATATATATAATTTTGCTGCAACTTGGAAGTGCTACACACCCATCAGGTTGAGTTGTTATAATTCACATATACTGGTATTGCAGTCTAATTTTGCTATTTAATCAAAAGGCTCTTTCGCAAAGAGAGAAATATGTCTAACAAACTATTTGTATACGGTCTTAATGATATTTTTCTGCTGTGCTTTTTTTTCCTCTCACCATGACGGCTTTAGTAAAAGTGTGCCAAGAGAAAACTTCTTTCATTTTTAATGCATCCCATCCACTTGAAGATGGATTTTTTCTTTTTCTTTATGGCCTGCCAAAAGTTTGATATTTTTCCTTGAACTTATAGATGATTAGTTGAAATGTGATTTTATTTGTATTAGGTTAGAACTAAATAGTGGCAATTCTTGAAAGAAACTCGCGAGACCTTGTCTTTGTGAGTATATTGAATTTTAATAAGTAGGTTCCAAATTAGGTCCAACTAACAATATCGTCCATGATCTGCCATTGCATAAAGCACTAGTATGTCAGGTGTCTTGTATGTTCTGCTGATTCATCCAAACAAATTACATGGCAAAAAGCCATTTATGGCATGATTTTATGTAACATAAGGTTTTTCACTCTTTGATTTACGCTAAATTGAGACATTTTGATCAGGATGCTTTGGGGTACTTGTACATTTCAGATTATGTTTAAACATCACATGCAGATTTAGTACAAAAAAGATTTTAAAACCTCTTTTCGATACAGATTAATTACAGGTGAAAGTGTATTTCTTTTTCCCTTAAATCAAATCAATAAGAGAAGCCTGCCTGATGTTGATGGTACTATTTCTTTGTGCCATGTTGTTTATTGCCAATCTCAAGATTGAAATTTGTACTTCGTGACAAGTGCTATATATAATGATGAACGCCATTTCTTATTTTTTGGTATCTATAATGTTGGTGTTTGTAAGGGTTTTCAAAGCTTTTTTTTTTTTTTTTTGGCAAGACTGCTGCTGAGAATAATATTCATCCATTATGACACGCCGAGGTGGAAAACTAGTGTTATAGGTTAATAATTATGTCTGAATTGTGTATCCAGTCAGTGTAATGTTACACTATTATGTATATTGGGATCTGTAAATCATACAGTATTTTTATTTGATATATTGGACCATGTGTATACAATGTTGTGTATTTAGATTTGACTACTAAGATATACATTTTGTGTAACAATAATTTGATTTTCCTTTAATAAAATCATCGATTTATTCAAAGATATTACTTGACTGGTATCAGTTTAAACAACACACTATCATTTAACTGCTTTTTAATGAAATTTGATGGTACTTTTGTGTTTGTTTTCTTCACACAATATTGAAATGTGAAGGGAAGATCCAGTTGATCAATTTGCTGGTTTAAAAACTTCCTCAAAAAAAAGAAGCTAAAACATGACTATTGATTGTGTGGTAAGAAAATGAGATGTAATGTTCAACTTTACAGCTTAGTCAAAGGTTTGAAAGCAATGGGTTAATTTGACATCAGTTGATCATTGGTATAATTATAATTATCTTGTGGATGTCTGACTTTTGTTATACTGAATGAACATTTTTTTTGTTATGGAAAGTAATTTTCATAAAAGTTCCTTCCTTTTGTGAAGTTTATTTATTTCTAGGTTGCTAAAGAAGTCATATCAGATATGGTTTCATTGTGACTTCATTAATTATTTAACCTAACAAATGGGACCAAATTTTTCTTTAAAAAAATATGTTACAACATGCTGCATTAGTGTGTTGACTGTAAAATTAAATATTCATTAAAAAATAGTTTTGGTTTAAGGTTTTTGTTGACATCTTTTTCATACCTACCTTTAATTAGAGCAAGAAATGGGTATCATTGAAATTCCTTATTGGCCAGATTGCAAAGCAGATTTGGATTAATGTTTGTCCTTTGGGTTTGCATTCATATAATCTTTATCGTCTGGGTATAATGTGTAATTTTTGCCATGTTCATTAATTTTCTGTCCAGGCTTTCACCTTCAAGATATTTCATCCAAAATTGGTGCATAATAAGTAAGTTGCAGTGGAATTTTAGTATTCATCATTCTCTTATGAATGTGAGGGGTGTACAAGTTGGATCATGGCAGTCCCAAGAGGTCGATTGGGATGATATCTCAAGACAACTCTTGTCTTTATTGTAGTGTCACATGGCTTGGTATGAGATTATTTCATGAATACTTCAACCATTAATGAAAATAATTGGGTCACCTTCGCCTATATTTCACAATTTACAATCTGGACATGCTACCATTGTTAATTTTCATGTCCATATTCATTGAAGGTTGCAGTACAAATATGTGCCTCAATTTGCAAAATATTCCTGAAATAAATATGCAGTGGACTAGCATCTCAATTTATGAAGAAAAGTACTCCACTGTAGCAGAAACTAAAAAAAGATGAAGTTGATATCCATCCAGTCTTTTTTGCCTATATATTTATAATTGTATGTTCCTTTTGGTGTCATGGATGGAGGCCATAATGTGACCAATAACAATCCATCACTTTCTTTCATACCCTGCATTTCTCAAGTATTGGCTCTACTGGTAACGTGTGGTGTCCTGTTGTCCATAAATCTGCACAATTTTATTAGTACTATTCCTGAACTACTACGAGGACTGCCATGAAATTTTACACTTTATTCGTTCCAAGGTGTAGTTCATTCTAAATGGAAATGGTGCTGTTCAGACAACCTGTATAGATGTCAGTGTCCATCTTGAAAATCTTGTTATTGCTACTTCTGAATAGATGGTCATATCAACATTAGGTCTCATGAAGACTTCTTATGATGTCTAGTTGGTCCTAAATGAAAATTGTGTGGATCTGATAATTAGGGCTATTTTACAAATTGTATTTCTGCTCCTGAATGTTAAGCCATTTCAGCATATTTTTTCTAAACAATATTAAAGTAGAAAATGGTTTTACTTGAACATTCAGTGTGGTACTACAGTAGCCATTTTAATAATCTTTTTGTTACTCCACATGAATAGCCACGTCAGTATCAGGGTGCATACTAGTTCATGTGAAAAAGAAAGCCACGTCAGTATCAGGGTGCATACTAGTTCATGTGAAAAAGATAGCCATGTCAGTATCAGGGTGCATACTAGTTCATGTGAAAAAGATTCAATGACAGAACCCAGAGTCTAAAGCAGTAACTAGGAATCATGATGTAAACCGAAATGATTCTATAATAGGTAAAGTAAAAGGAATACAAAATAAGTGTCCTTGAAAGAAAGCAGTATTTGCCATTTATTCAGAACTGACTTGGTGTAAAACTAATACTGGCATCACAGCCACCAGTCTTAAGAGTATTAAAAAAAATGTGGTTTGAAAAAAAAACTACTTAAAGGGAAAGCAATAAGCTTTGTTACAGCTTTTGGTCACATTTTGAAAACCAATCTATTCTATATTCCTTTAAACAGTGTTTTGTGAAAGCAACAAGTATCCTGATTATAGTGATGGCTTGATCATTTTCTTTTACTTGTTGGCCCTTTTAAAAACGGCTGAATACATTAAACACAGATTATATAGTAGCAAAAAACAAACTACTTGAAACTTGTGTGTACCATGATGTTGTATAAGGGAAACCACTCGATTGTAGTTAGCAGATCGACTTGTTCACCTGCAGTCCACTAAAAATTTGGAATGCTGATTTGTTCATTTTTTTTTTTATAATAAACTATAATACATCAAAAGAAATGCACAAGTTATTCAAATATGTAATTTATTTTGTTTCTCGTTTTCCCAAATTGAGATATGTTCAACATTTGGTGATATTTCAATGCATATTCAGTGACATGAAAGAGGACTTAAAATCTCAAGGATGTTCAAATATATTCAAGGAGCATACAAAACGCCCAGTATGGAGTTTTTGCTAAAGGATTTGGTATGGTGTAAAGTTGGTCCTAAATTTTAAAAAATGCCAATAGGACGTTACATGGCCTCGACTGCAGCCATCTTCAGAATGTTTTTGCTCGTTACAGGGGACAAAAACCCGGACCTGCATAATTTTATTGTAAATATAAGGATATTTAGTAGATTGTGTATAATCTATCCCAACTATTTGTTTATTTGCATCTCGTGTATTTCAATTTCACAAAAGAATATTGTCCTATTTTAGGAAAATCTTTAAAAGGACTATAAATAAATAAATTAGAGTATGGAGAAGTACAATTTAAATTTTTAAAATGTATGGACCCCCACTCAGCACATTCGAACTCAGTATGAAATAGACAATGCGAAGAACAACGTGGAAAAAAATACAAGCCAGAAAACAATCAGTTGATTTTTTTAACCCCTTAACAAAGATAGTACACAGTACTTAGTTCAAAATTAAAAATCAAATGAATATAAAAATAAAAATTTGTGAATTTTAGTTATATACACATACCTTTAGCACCAACATAAATAGCATACATGGGGTACAGGTGACCTCTTGCCAAGGTCAACAAAATGAACTAGGTAAGGAATTTTGAGATTAGCTGAATAAAACCAACTTTAATGATCAACCCTATAGAAACACATAGGAATACCCCACAAAGTTTAACTACATAGCGAAATTTTTAGAAAGGTGAGGAAAAATATATTTTAAAAAAAACCCATCGCACTACATATAGGGAGGAACACACCAATGCATGAAAACATTGTTACTTTGTTTTCGAAAATGGGGGCGGGGATCTGTGGTGCTTCTCCACCCCACCCCCCAAAAAAACTTCTGAATAATAGAAGTTCCAGACAGAAGATTAGATTTTTTTCACATTTCCAAAGGATCCTAAAAGGTGAGCTGTATGGGCGATCAAATTAAAGAGAGAAGGCTTTATGCTAACTCAACACACCAGGTTGTGGCAGAGACATTTCGAGAACCGCTCCGGTGGCCTAGTGGTTAGAGCATCCGCCCCGGAAACGGGAGGTCGTCGGTTCGATCCCCGGCCGTGTCATACCAAAGACTTACAAAAATGGTACTAACAGCTGCCTCGCTTGACGCTCAGCATTAAGAGGTTAGTGTTAGGACTGGTCGGCCTGGTGTCAGGATAATGTGACTGGGTGAGACATCATGCTACATGTCTGCGGCATGATGTCTCAGTGCTAGCTATAAACTGCCTCACTGCAGACATCGTAGCGATATGACTGAAAAATTGTTAAAGCTACGTTAAAAATCCTAATCAAACAAACAAACAAAGACATTTCGAGCTTGAATGTTTCAAGACCCAAGAGCAGCGCCAATTTCGGAATCTGACGAGTCCTGTTCATCTTTGTCTCACGAATCGATCATATAAGGCTGGATGTTTATGGAATATTCTACTTTGGGAATGTTGTAGGGTTTAACGTCATTTTTCAGCACACGATAGGCTATATATGGCGGCCAGTATTAATGGTGGAGGAAGAACCCGGAAAGAAATACCGACCCACGAGAAGCTACTGGCACGCTTTCTCACATACCCATATTGGCAATCTGATACTCGAACCTACGTAAACAGAGGTGAGATGGCAGTGATCCGTAACGGACAGCATTTTAGACCACTCGACCTCTTGGGGCCCCGTTTTCGGGAATGTCATCTACATCACTGTCCTCACTAAGAGAACTCGCCCCCAACGTATCTGGAGAAGTCGCCCTAACTAGTTGGAGAAGTCACCTTAAAACTTGTCATCCAGAAAACCTATTTCATATTTATCTTTGAAATAAATACATTATTTTAAAGATAAAAATGTATACCTTAGAGCTATACTGTTATCAACAAAGACGTAGCGACGTGGTGGTTACCGCATTATTTGAATACGCGAATGATATATCGTATTATCAGGTATTGGCTTTCCTGTACGAGGAAAAAAACTCCATATCTATGCAACTCCAGAAGGTTTCGGGGGGTGGGGGGAAATGAAACTAAGTCAGACCGCAAAAAGAAAAACAAGAAAGAATATTTCACTTGTGAGATTTGTTTAAAACCGAAGAACTAAGTGTATGTGCATTGATGAATACATTTTCTAGATTATATGCTGCATTCATCTTGTTTGTGTAATGTCGATAAAAGAAAAATAACTCACTTATAATTGAAAGTCTGTGTGTACATGTAATCTCATTACATTTCTTATAACAGCACATCCCGGAACACCACGATAAAAAAAATTAAACAAATGTTGCAGTTAACTTTCTTAATTGATATAAATATTATACTAACATTATTCATTAAGGTGGTAATTACTCGTATCTCCCAAGTACGTCGAGCAGTTCAAATATGTATTTAAGGTAACAAAATCCCGTTAGTACGCGCGATCATGGTGTTGTATATATAATTAACACCACGTAAACCTGATTATTTTGCATCGGCAATTTAGTAGTGAAATAATTTTTAAACTTCTCGTTCAACTTTAAATAGTTTGTTTTATTAGGAGATAATAAAATACGAGCACTAACAAATAAGAAGAAATAAACTAAACGATGTTGAACTCAGTAGCGACAGCACTTCCTGAATATACGTCAATGCTGTTCTTTTTATCGAGTTCGAGTATCATTCATTATTAGGTTGGAGCCCTTTCATATATATATATATATATATATATATATATATATATATATATATATATATATATATATATATATATATATATATATATATATATATATATATATATATGCAGACTTCACATCATGCTCTTTTTCCTTCTAATTAAAATGTATCGAATAAATTTGAAGAGCATTGCAAAAGGGACATATGCCACTTCTGTTTCGTTAAGTACAGAAGCCGAGTTGATCAAATGGAAAAGTTGAAAAGTTACAATTTTTTATAACTTTAATAAGTTATTAAGTTGAAGAAAGACAATAATAAATAAAGCCTTAACAACCATGTGGCGACATCTCACATTTAGTATATAGGATCCTTCTCCCAGTTCTCTATGGGTCGAGTTCTCCATAATTCATTATCAACAATGCCGGTGTGTACAGTGTCTCATGACGCCACTTCCGCTATTTGTGAGGGGGGAGGGGGAGGGAAGCGTGTTCTTTATTCAAGACGGATCGGGAGATATGATCGGTTTTTCATAAATTTCTTTTTAACGAATGAGAATGAAAGGTACTAATTTTAAGAAAGTGAACAATATACATATAGCAAATGTTGCGTGCTTAGGCTCGAATAAACAGTAACATAGAGTGAAAAAAACAAGCTTGTTAAAACTTAAACAATTTATTGAGCAAAAATATTTTCCAGAAAAGAAAAATAAACTTACGGTTTTAAGAATCAATTCCAAAAATAATTCAAAATATTATCCACTAGAGAAATTGCAAAAGTCCTGGTAATAAAATGTCCAAATAATTCCAAGTTCGAATCCAAGCGAAGTGTCCAAGATGGAAGACGATGTCACTTGATGAAGTCAGTTCTTGGTAATAAAATTTTATGAGCACAATTCTTTTCCATATAGAGAACAAAATAATTCCTCTTGATCCAAACGAATTGAAATAATAAACCATAAAATATCACAACAACAAAATAACATATCATCCCATTTTTCTAAAAATAATATCTCCCAATGAATGAATCTTACTTAAAATGTCAAATTTGAATCTGACAAACAAACAATTAAAAATAATTAAAAAAAATAAATGACCCATATCAAATATACGTAACAACTTCCCCCATAAAATAAAAAGAAAGGTTTATATGATAAAACTTTCTTTTTACCACAAACCAATTTACACCTGAGGTTAAAAGAACTCGTATAAATTACAGTGTATATGACATAATATATTGTTATACATGGGAAAGAACGTCTGCTATTAAATTATCTTTTCCCTTGATGTGCCGGATGTCAAGATTATATTCCCGCAATAACAAACTCCACCTCAGTAATCTATTGGGTTAACTTGTCCATGTCCCACAATATGTCCTAAAGAAAGTCACAATAGCACAGCAGAACTCGCTTTTACATAAATTAACTGTCAAACATGCATCAGTGAGTCTGTCCAAGAATTTTCGAATTGTTGCTAGATGTTCTATCCAGGTGTCGTTGTAGATGATGACGTCATCTATATAGGCATCACAATTTTCTAGACCAGAGGTGATCATATTCATGAGAAGTTGAAATGTACTTGGTGACCCTTTCATCCCGAATGGCATTACTTTTTTATATTGGTAAAGTCCATCTGGAGTCACAAATGCCGAGATTTCCTTTGCTCCTTCCGTTAGTGGAATCTGCCAAAATCCTTTCAGAAGGTCAAATTTGGTGACATACTTGGCATTCCATATTTTATCAATACAATCGTCAATTCTTAGTAATGGGAATGAATCTGGTTTTATCACACCATTCACCTTCCTATAATCAGTATACATACGGAAAGTTTTATCTGGTTTTGGAACAAGTATGCATGGTGAACTCCAATCACATTTACTGGGTTCGATAAAATCATTCTCCAGCAAATATTGAATTTCCTTTTTTAAGTATTCCTATTTGAGTGGATTCATTCTGTATGGATGTTGTTTGACAGGTTTGGAATTTACAATTTCAACGTCATGAAAAATTTTGTTTGTCCTTGTAGGAACATCTGGAAATAAGTGCTCATATTCAAATAATAACTGTTTCAGTTCATTTCTTTCTTGGACTTGCAAATGTTAAAGTTTCTGGTCTAGATCTTTCATAATTTCTGAATTACAAAGATTCGTCATTTCAATATCAGTAGAATCTGATGATATTCCTTCACTGAGTGGGGCAGGTACAACTAAATTAATTACATGTTTAACATGGCTATCTCTTTCAATATACTCTTTTAGCATGTTTATATGGCAGAGTTGTTTTTGTTTGTGCCTCCCAGGAGTATTTATGATGTAATTTAAGTCATTAATTTTCCTGTCAACTGTGTAGGGTCCATAATATTTGGCCTGAAGAGGATTTTGTGGCAATGGTAAGAGAGCCAGGACTCTATCACCAGGCTGAAAACTCCTTTCCTTCAATTTTTCATCATATATTGATTTCATTTTAGATTGAGCAGAGTGCAGATTTGCTCTTGCGACCTCACAAGTTTTTGACAACTTGTATCTAAAATCGGAAACATAATCAAGAAGATTGATCTCCGTATCTTCATTAGAGATAAGTTTCTCTTTCAATAATTTCAATGGTCCATGCACAGTGTGTCCAAAAACCAGTTAAAAGGGACTGAAGCCTGAAGATTCTTGAACTGAATCTCTAACAGCAAACAATAGTAAATGAATGCCTTCATCCCAATCTTTATTCGTATCAAAACAATATGATCGGATCATATTTTCAAAGTCTGATGGAATCTTTCTAATGCCCCTTGGCTCTCAGGGTGATAGGCAGAAGATTTGAATTGCTGAATGCCCAATTCATACATAACTTGTTGGAAAATTCCAGACATGAAGTTTGAACCTTGATTGGACTGAACAGATTTGGGAAGGCCATACTGAGTAAAAAAAACTTTATCAAAGCTTTTACTGTTGTTTTAGATTTTATATTCCTCAACGGAATTGCCTCTGGAAACCTTGTTGACGCACACATAATGGTCACCAGGTATTGGTTACCTGACTTGGTCTTGGGTAAGGGACCTATACAATTTACCATAATTCTACTAAATGGTTCGTCAAAGGCAGGAATAGGTTGTAGATGAGCCTGAGGTATCTTCTGATTGGGTTTTCCTACCATTTGACAAGTATGACAAGATCTACAGTATTTGGCAACATCACTTTTGATTTCTGGCCAATAGAAGTGAGTCAAGATCTTGTGATAAGTTTTATTAATCCTTTAATGACCAGCCAAAGGAGTTTCATGGGCCGAATTAAGTATTTCCTGTCTGTAAGATTTTGGAACTACTATTTGATAGTTCACTGACCACTCATCACCAGCAGGTACCTCGGGAGGTCTCCATTTTCTCATAAGAATTCCATTTTTAATGAAATGACAGGAACTTCAGTGGCTTCAGTCTCACTTATGTCCCTTTGAAACAAAAAGGAGATCGAAGGGATCTTTTTCCTGTTCGACGACTAGTGACTGTCGTTTATCACCCTGATTAGAATAAAGAGAATGAGTTATTAAAAGAGGATCACTATGATCAATACCTTCTGATTGATCCAAACAAGGAGTAAAAGTGACCTCATCAAAAGCCTGACCTATACACGTGTCAGCTAAAGGAATACTGCATCCATCAACATCATTCTCAAGAGCTTTCTTTGCCATAGCTCTGGTAACTGCACAAGCTTGAAATATATCAGGGAATTCTTTTTCAATTGGATCAACTTACTGATCCAAATCAGGCTTGTCAGTTACAAGTGGATTAACCACAACCTTGTCTCCAGCTAAGTCGCTGCCTAGCAATAAATGAATGCCCTCAACGGGTAAAACCGAGACTGTTCCGACTATCACAGATCCTGACACTAAGTCTGATGACAAATTTACACAATGAAGAGGAACATTAACAAAGCTGCACTCTACTCCCTGAATAGAACACTTTCATTAGAAGAAGACTTCTCAGAAAAATGCAAAGTACCTGACAATAAAAGACTCTGAGAAGCTCCTGTGTCCCTTAAAATTTTAATAGGGGTGGGATTGGCTAAATCACCCAAGAGTGATATAGAACCCTTCCATTTGAATGGTTCATAATTTTCCATAATAAAATCAGACTGGGATTTATTAGACCCAACAAATGTATTGCTTTCAATACATGACCTTGACCTCTTAGAAATAAGACCATTTGGAACAGGTCTGTCTTGATTCTGATGCCTTTTTTTCAATTTGTAGCAATCAGAAATAATGTGTCCTTTTTTCTTGCAATAGGTACATGTCAGAAGAGACAAGGATCTAGAATCAAGCTTCTCTGAAGTTTGATTTTTGAAAGTTGTGCTAGTTTCAATTTTAAAAGGGCTGGTATTAGGCTGAAATACTTTTCTGCCAGAAGAATGTTGAGTAGAAGTCTTGTTAACAAAATTAACTTTATGTGTCAAAGAATATTCGTCAAGCAGCTCGAGCAGCATTCTCCAAGGTTTCAATCCTATGCTCATCAAGATAAGACTTAATGTCACTATGGACACAGTTTTTGAACTCTTCAATTAATATCATTTGCTTGAGATTTTGATAATCTTGTTCGACTTTCTTGGCTAAGCACCATCTATCAAACAACTGCTCTTTTTCTCTAGCAAATTCAACATGAGTTTGTCCAGCTTCATTTCTGTAATTTCGGAATTTTGACGATAAGCTTCAGGGACTAACTCATAACCCCTTAAAATGCATTCTTTAACCACATCATAGTCACCACTTTGGTGAACGGTCAGTGAAGTGTAAATATCACTAGCATTACCTGTGAGTACACATTGCAATAACTGAGTCCAATGCTCCCTTGGCCAGTTTAAATTTTCTGCAACTTTTTCAAAACGAATGAAGTATTTGTCTACTTCATTTTCTCTGAAAGGGGGCACTAATCTAATATTCCTTGCTAAATCAAAACTTAAATTTGGATTTGAAGTATGAAGGTATTTTTCACTTGCCAGCTCTATTTCTTTCATTCTACATTGATATTCCCTTTCTTCCCTCTCTTTGTCATATTGTAATTGTCTTTCTTTCTCCCTTTCCTCTCTCTCTCTCCTCTTTTTCATATTGTAACTGTCTTTCTTTCTCCTCTTTGACATATTGTAATTGTCTTTCTTTCTCCCTTTCTTGAAATTCCAGCTTGTTCAACTCTAATTCCATCTTGAATTTTAATTCTAATTTCTTTATTTTGATGTCAGAGTCTGATGCAGACTTATTGACTGAAATCAAAGCACTTTTTTTCCAATACATTCTTTTCTACCAAAATATTGGACCAAAATCTTTTTGATATCTTGTTTTGTTAAAGAAGCCTTGACTTCAGAAAGATCATATTTTCTGGCAAGTTAAATCAACTCATCTTTTTTGAAAAGATCTAATTGCTCCTCAGTAGGATTAGAAAGAAATATTTCTACTTTAGATGTCATTTTAATACAAGCCTGTCAATCTCGCTAAAGATTTTTAAAAGTTTCAAAAACTAGGAGAATTCAAATTTAAAACAAAAGTTTTCTGAAAAAAATTCTAGCCAAATTCCAATTGATCCCAATCCGGGACAAGCTCCCAATTTCTATGTTACGTGCTTAGGCTCGAATAAACAGTAACATAACAAGAGTGAAAATAACAAGCTTGTAAAAACCTTATAAACAATTTATTGAGCACAATTTTTTTCCTGAAAAGAAAAATAAACTCCAAAATTAATCCAAAAATAATTCAAAATATTATCTACTAGAGAAATTGCAAAAGTCCTGGTAATAAAATGTCCAAATAATTCCAAGTTTGAATCCCAGCGAAGTATCCAAGATGGAAGACAATGTCACTTGATGAAGTCAGTTCTTGGTAATAAAATTCTATGAGCACAATTCTTTTCCAGATAAATAACAAAATAATTCCTCTTGATCCAAACGAATTGAAATAATTTCCAATACAAGGTAATTTAAAATAACTCAAAATGACACACAACTTAGTATTCTAACAGCCCAAGTTCTATTCCATAGTTCGCTCCAAAACATAATTTATATACCTGTTTTTAAGTAAACAAGAAAGGGGTCACATGATCTTCTAGAATTTTTTAGAACAAATTTACGTTACAAAAAAAAATCACGTACGCACCGTATGACCCAACTAAAAATAGAAAGATGTTTATAACAAAGCTCCATAATGTCCTTGGAACCAACCAATCATTTTAAAAGCTTGTTTACAACTCTGAAGCCAGGTCAGAAATGAGGTCAACACCTGGTGTTTATTCTTAAGTGTACATATCATCCCATTTTCTAAAAATATTATCTCCCAATGAATGACACTTACTTAAAATGTCAAATATGAATCTGACAAACAAACAATTAAAAATAATAAAAAATAAATGACCCAAATCAAATATACATAACACAAATTATATATAAATAAAAATCGAGCGAATTTCATTTTTGCATGTTTGTACCCTTTAAAGTCTTAATGTTTTCAATGAAAGACTACGAGTTTTGTTGCTCTTGTATAAAACCCCCGAAGGAATATCATATCGACATTGACTGTTTACAAGATAAATGATGTCTCATTTTCAAAATGAAAAGGAGCACAGAGTGGTCTCGAGTGTTCACAGCAATCCAGTCTTTGTCACTTTGTGTATAACAAGTTACTGGTAATCCCAAGATGCAAGTGCAAGTCTGAAATCAACATTAGCTGTAGTCATATAGTAGGTTTGCTACCTGGCCAGGCCAGCTATTTCCCTTGGCATGATAAAGTAGATTATATGTACACGTCATTAACACCTATCAAAACAATGCAAGGACTACATACAACCCACATATCGAAGAAAATACAAGTAAGTACAACTGTCAAGAGGATCTTTAATCATTTCAAAGCTCTTTAGTCATAAAATTCCCAATGTAAAATACATGTAGTACATTCAAAAAATATTCGGTCCTTTCTAATACATGTATATGTGAAAATTGCAATTCCATCACAAATCACTGTCTATAGACTGCCATGAACACATGCCAATGGGTGTTTTTCCTATGCTGTAGATGAAGACAAATTAATATAAAAAAATTCTAAAATGTATCTGATGAAAGCTGAACTCAATAGTCTAATATATGAAGTAATTATTAATGACTTTTGTTGTATTATTTATTATTGTATTATTTGTATTATTTAAAGTCAACTTAAAACAAACATCAGAAGCCAGTTCCAAATTCAGTGTCTTTTTCAATATTCAGGTCAATGTCGCAAATCTATCACTTGAATGACCAAAATGCCATATTCTATATGCCTTCATACTCAGCAATGTTTTTGCAGTTGCTACGGGGCAAATGCCATATCTAAAATCCGTTGTTCTTCTTCAACTATATCTGGGTGCCACAGATCTATCATGAGAATGGCCCTGATGCCATTTTCCTCTGTGCCAGCATGCTCAACTGAATGAAGATAAGAGTCATCAAACACAAGGCACTTCCCATCCTCCCAAGTTACTGTTTCTTCTGCAACCTTCATATAACATTTCTTGGGCGTTATAAGACCTGAAAGAACAAGATGGGATATGATGATGAAACAGTAGCAATAACATAAATTTCACGATGGCCATCATGGCAGTCATATGACCCAACGAGAAATCACCATCAAGGGACCATACGGCTCTGGTGGCCTAGTGGTTAGAGCATCCACAGCAGAAATGGAAGGTCGTGGGTTTGATCCCCGGCCGAGTCATACAGCTGCCTTGCTTGGTTAGTGTTAGGAATGGCTGGCCTGGTGTCAGGATAATGTGACTGGGTGGGACATCATGCTACATGTCTGCGGCACGATGCCCCAGTTCTAGACATCACTATAAACTGCCTCACTGCAGACATCATAGCAATATGACTGAAAAATTGTTAAAGCCATGTTAAAAATCCTAATCAAACAAACAAACCATCAATCATCTCTTCATCCAGAGTAAATTGGTTCCTAGATGCGAAGTTGATTGACATTAAAACCCAATTTTTACTAGATGGATAGACAAAGGACATCATCAACCCAAAGCAAGATTTCTAGTGGGTATAAACAGTGAGTGGAGAGCATCACCAGCTGTGGTGAAACAAATCACTCTACCTTCAATTGGAGAAATAAAAGCAACTTAGTTATCACTTGTATGGATGTTTTGGCCAAGGACATAAGAAACCATATCTTTTACTATATTCGACAAATATTCAGTCCTTTGTATAATATGTGAAAATTCCATCATGAATCACTATGGACATGTCAGAAACTCTGTTATAAAGGGAACATTTTTAGATTCTCATTGCAAAAACTGAGTATATGATAGATCTACAACTGCCAATGTAAGCAGTAAGTTTAATATGAAAAACCTTATAAAAATAGTACTAAAGGATAATGATTGACTTGATTCTTATGTATTCAATTCATATTTGTCTCTCTTGTTGACCCGAGGGGCCCCGAGTGGCAGAGTGGTCTAAAGCGCTCTCCGTTACGGATCACTGTCATCTCACCTCTGTCTGTGTGGGTTCGAGTCTAAGATTTGGCTAATGTAGTTATGTGAGAAAGCTTGCCAGTAGCTTCTCGTGGGTCGGTGGTTCTTTCCGGGGGTTTTCCCGGGTTCTTCCTCCACCAATAATACTGGCTGCCATGAATAGCCTATCGTATGCTGAAAAATGGCGTTAAACCCAACAACAACAACTCTCTTGTTGACCCAAAATGCTTGCAAAATGTCACTCCTAGGATTAAGAAGTAGAAGTAAGCATATTGGTCACCTTAAAATTAGAGTAATAAGAACAGCATCTAAACTTGATCCAATTAAACATCTGTTCTTATGTAAAGAAAATAATATGCTTGGTTTGAGTGAAAGCAAAGTTGGGGCTGATCAGCCGCACAATGCTTTCTAAATTTAACACTTTAATTTGTTGGGTTTTTATGGGGGTGGGGGAGACAAAATTGAAGGATCAAGAGGTTTTGTAATCTGTGTGTGAGGATATTATATCTAAATGCAATTCAGATTTAGAAACTTGATTTTGAAAGCAGGTTGTTAGAAGTCGAACCTAAGAATGGCAGATGTTTTCTTGTTGGTTACCTCTACTGAAATCCAATTCTACTCTAATATGGAACAAAATATTTGAAGATTGGTTGAAAATGTAGAAAAAATTACTCATCTTTTGGTGACATTTACAGATTTGACTAAATTTTCAAATACAACATGACTGGCTCAATTACATGACCTCTGGACAGGTTCTGCATGTTACAAAACCTACTAGGGTTGTTGCTCAAAAGGTCAAATCCAAATCAACCATATTTTATTCAAATTCCTCGAATAATGTGTTTTGTATTGATGTCTAGTACGGTTGAAAAATAGATACAAGTTTTAGATAATGGGAGCTGTGCTAGTTGAATTTAGGAAAACTTTTGATCTAGTTAATGATATTATACTTGAAAAAAAAAAACTTTACAAACTCAACACTTTAATTGGTTTAAAGAAGAAAACGAAATGCTGACATCGGCCAAGTCATGTCAGAGAAAACATTTGTGACATGTGGAGTACCTCAAAGGTTTATTTTAGGGTCACTACTAATTATTAGGTTTATAAATGATCTGTATACAGTAAATACTGAAATTCTTCTCTATACATGTGACACCACCTTGTATGATATTAGTTTGTCTAACGATAAAACGAAATAAAAAAAATAAAGATTACATAATGGTCTTGTAAACCTCCCAAAATAGTGTAAACATAAAGGAATGGTCCCTAAATAGTGTAAACATAATGGAATGGTCCCTAAATAGTGTAAACATAATGGAATGGTCCCTAAATAGTGTAAACATAATGGAATGGTCCCTAAATAGTGTAAACATAAAGGAATGGTCCCTAAATAGTGTAAACATAATGGAATGGTCCCTATATAGTGTAAACATAATGGAATGGTCCCTAAATAGTGTAAACATAATGGAATGGTCCCTAAATAGTGTAAACATAATGGAATGGTCCCTAAATAGTGTAAACATAATGGAATGGTCATTAATTTAGACCAAACCAAAGTGATGGTACACAAGATAAACTTTTACATGTTCAAGTCAATAACATGTTATGGTCAGAACATTAGTAATTTTAACAAAAAGATGGCTAATAATATCTGGTTACTATAAATAAAATTAAAGAATTTCTAACCTTAAACCATAACACAATGTTTTAAAAAAATTATATTCAAGCTCATATGGGAAAATGCTTCTGAACAAATTTGTTAAAAGTGGAAATATGAGCGACCAGAATTACCATACCAACATAGTTGATAATATCCATGAATGTATGAAGGATTTGAAGATCACGACTATCTATGAATGAATATGTTTAAGAAGTAAAAAAAATCATGTATAAATTTTTAATGGTTCTATGCCCAATTATATGAATGATACAATCAATAAATACAGTTTATAGTCTATTAATGTTATATGCTATGTCATCTACTAACTTTGGTCTTTACACCCTAAACTGAAGTGTTTAAAAATGGTTTGTCTTTCTCAGGTACACTCATTTGGAACTGTCTACCTATATATGATAAAAAAGCATGTCAGTGCATGCTTTCACCACACTCTGAAACACTGATGCAATCAAAATAATTCATATCACCAGTTAAGGCCAACAGTGTGTGTACATGTGTACATACCTGTACCTACATGCCTCTGAAAAAGTTTTCAATCAAGCTTGTTGGTGTATTCAGTGCTCCATGTGCTATATATCTGTTTCTCAGTATATATGTGTGTGTTACTCTGCTAAAGGATAATGATTTACTATTATTATTATTTATTCAGGAAGATTAGTGATAACATGATGGCTTATCTGGTGGCCATGTCAAAAGAAGTTGTTTAATTAAAATCTCTTTTGATACAACCATCTAAACAAGAGAAGTAGTAATAGCAATATTTTTAAGATGACTGCTCTGGCACTATTTTCATTCAGAACCAACATGACAACATAAGAAATCTTCTGGCTAAAGTACTATATTGCTTTTCCTGTAGGTTTATTTGCATTGTGGTAGCTGTATCAGATATAAGATCAACACCATTCTCTGTTAGGACCAACTAGACACAAAAAAGTCTTCTGTTAAAATCGCCATGGCAATATACATTCTTTAGGAGAATGTTCATACTGGAAATCATATCAGCACCAATTGTATCACGGACCAACTAGACATCATGCTAAGTCTTTAGGCAAAAACCACAACTTGATATTTCATTTAGGAGTAGTGATAACACGTTTTTCAAGATGGCCAGTGTGGTGGCCATATGTAGCTTTATTGGACATATGTAGCTTTAACAATTTTTCAGTGATATCGCTACAATGTCTGCAATTTGACAGTTTAAAGTGATGTTCAGCACTGAGGCATCATAGCACGTAGCATGGGCACTCATAAAAGGGGTGAGGTGGGTGGCAGCATTTGACAACATTCCTAGGAATTTTTAAAAATCCATTTTGCAGTATATAAATATATTCCTTTGACTTTGGCTCCCCCTCCTGGTAAACTTACTGCAAATGTCCGTTTTTATTTTTAAGAACAAATATAGTAGATGTCATCAGTTTGTAGACAAAATCTTGTTGTCTTAGAAACTGTATAACCTGGTATACATCTTTGTTGGTGTTTAATCAAGCACCTTGTATATTTAGACTACTCTTTTAATTTTTTGTGGGGGATCGTGGGTGGGTGGGTGGGATTTTGTTAGTTGTTGCTGTTGTTGTAGGGTTTAACTCCATTTTTCAGCACATGATAGGCTATACATGGTGGCCAGAATTAATGGTGAAGAAAGAACCTGCCCCCCCCTCCCCCCGAAAGATCCACCAACCCAAGAGAAGATACCGGCAAGCTTTCTCACATACCCACATTGGCCGAATCTAAGACTGTAACCCACGCTGACAGGTGAAATGGTAGTGATCTGTAACAGAAAATTCTTCAGACCACTGAGGATCCCCGGATTTTGTTAGAAACAAAATTCTGACCTCTAATAAGCTTGAAAAAATATGATCTGATCTGTATTAAGAAAAAAAAGTATCCTGAATTGAAAAAATGTGTTTTTGGTTGAAAAGAAAATACCAGCACCATCCTATCTAACCCTCACCAATTAAACAACCAGTCTCTTATTGTGATATCTCACTAAGAATAAAAAAGGAAATATTTTTTAATTCATTCAGTTATGGGTCTAAAACTTAACTGAATTTGCCAGTGTAGAGGATAGCTTGCAACAAATAACTATCACACCCAAGAACCAACCATTTAATTTTTAGATGCATGAAGTTTGAATAAAAATAAAAAATATTCAAAAATAAATGTTAACAAATAGTCTTTGTGTTGTAGAAAAAACTCATTCTATCCATCATGTTAACTGGAAAAGCACTCATTCTGATAAATAAATTAAAATAATCATGGATGCCCAAGAGATCCCACCCCACTGTCCACTTCAAATAATTACATTGTATTGTCCCTAAAGGTAGCCTTACATCAGGTGTATAATTTGTTTTATGGGTCATTTACTTCCTAGCTGTGCAGTAAATTGGAGAGCCATTATATAGGTTACAGTCACAATGGGAAGGTATATCCTACTGAATTGCGATGATAATCAGATAAGATCAGGATGTAGGAGATAGGCTATGTACCATCCAACCCTTATAGTGCTATGAAAGTAACAATTACTTAACAATTATTGTTCAAGCACTAACAGACCTTTTCAGAGGAATATCTTTATTGTAGTAGTAGAAGATCCTAATATCCCATTGCCTTGTGTCATCCTCCCAAAATTATGTGCCCTAGGGTCAAGCACATGGGGGTGAGAACATACCAGGGACCAATTTCAGTTGTATATCTAAGCTTTTCTTATTCCCAATATAAGCTAAGTGGGTATCTCTAACTTGTGACAGAGATGCCTTCTAGGGGTAAGCCAGAGATTCTATTCAAATGGTGGTTGGAAGGAGGTGCAGGCACACCACTATTAAAGTTCTGGTAACTGTTCTAATTGAACTGATCTGACTGAAACTGAATTATATTTTACAATCAAACTTATGCATACATGTTCCCTTTATGTGTCAGAATTGAGTGGGAAAATGTTATGGGTACAACTTCTGTTCACCAGGTAAGAATGTTATTTCAGCTGGTAAACCAAAGCCAGAAAAAAGTGATAAAACTAAAGAGATAAGACACTTAATAATTCTAGATGTTGTGGTTGGTTTATTTCACACCTCCCTGACTCTGGGTATTCGTAATCAAATGGTCTATCTGCAATGGATTGTCAAAACCTGCATAAAATGAAGTTCTGCATTGGTCTAAAACCAACAGCAGATCTTTCCCTGCACCCTTCTCTCTTTCCAATCCCCAGCTTTTGTGCTTAAACCTGGGTCTGTATACCAATTCTCAGATATTTTAGTCTTGTAATTTGTGAGTTAAAAAAGAAATCCACTCTCCTAAAGTTGCCACCTGAGGCTGCATCAAAATTTTTAAACTGTTGAGCATGACCAGACTCCAGTTCCCAGACATATTAAATGGAAGTTTATTGTCTCTATGATAAATCATATAGGAGTAGTTTCATGTCAATATCACACCAGCACACACATTTATATAGCCAGGATAACATTTTCTCCAAGACTGATATTTTTGTATGTGCATAACAACTGTCACTGCTTTAGAATGCAGGTACAATGACAGAAAATTTTGGGGCCTCAAGTGGCAGAGTGGTCTGAAGTGCTCACTGTTATGGATCACTGCCATCTCACCTGTCTGTGTGGGATCGAGTCTTGGGCTCAGCCAATGTGGGTATGTGAGAAAACTTGCTGGTAGCTTCTCATGGGTCGGTGGCTCATTCATGGGGTTTCCAGGTTTCTTCCTCCGTCATTAATATTGGCCGTCATATATAGCCTATCCTGTGCTGAAAATGGCATGAAACCCTATAAGAACAACAACAGAAGAGTTTAGTGCTTAGTATGAAAGTTGCAACTTGGACTGTCTACCTCAAGGATGAGATGTTGGCAATTGCCCCATGACACCAGGTGATGGGGGATTTCATGACACCAGGTGATGGGGGATTTCATGACACCAGGTAATGGGGGATTTCATGACACCAGGTGATGGGGGATTTCATGAGTTCTTATTCTGCAGCTTGCATTGTCATACTATTTCACCTCATCTTGTGTAATGGGGGGAAATTCTTCACAAAACTTATATTTATATTGGATGGAGGATGGAGGTTGACAAGTGACACAAAAACTGTTCTCTATGGCAGAGTATGGGTGCTACTAAAGGTACCTCAAATCCTCATTGTCACTCTCAAGCTTATTAACTAATTTGGATGAACTGTGGCACCCAGATGGGTAACCACTTCTGAATCCATCCTCATACTGAACTGGATGTTGTACATATCCTTAAAACAGTATTCAGTAGTTTAGATGTCACACATGGTCTAATAGTGACTATCCAATAAGATAAGCCCATGTGAGTTTGAGTTTACCCACCTTACTAAAATTAACAAAGTAACTAAATACAACAGTTATAGTTTTAATTATCTTGCTTCATGATTTTTTGCTGTTGTTTGCATTATATTATGAAAAAACTTGTTTGAAGCCTTATTTTTCAACCCTTCATCCATCTTTGATTGGAAATTAATACAATGTATGAAAAAAATTGAATTCTGGATGCTTCAAATTCAAAGTTTTCTCATGTCATTAATTAAAGTTTTTTCTTCTGTTTTTAGTAATGGTGGCCATATTTTATGGCAGTTCTGCATCTTTTGAATAAATTTGAAAGATCTTCATGCCAGGATGCAATATGTCATATCTGGTTAGAATTTGAAAACCATTTTCAAAAAGTTGATTAAAAATTGGTGTGTTTGTGGGGTGAGAGTTTTAGTAAATGTGCCTATGCTAGATGGTGAATCAGAATCGATTGAGTAAAAAAAAAATGCTCCCTTTAAAATCATATCAGAATTGAATGAGTAAAAAAAATACTCCTTTTAAAATCATATGCATTTTGGACAGTTGATCTTAGAGATGTCAACATAAACTGTGAATGGATGATGCACAATGGATGACATGATGGAAAAAGAATGATGCCAATGAAGCTCACCTTGGACTTGACCAGGTGACCTAAAAGTCTTTTTATTACACCAATGCCATCACTATGGCTGGGGACATGCAGCAAGTCACTTCCACATTCTCAAATCTTTGTGTGACTATGGAGTGTTTTGAAAATGCAGACCTATTATTATGGATAGTGCAGATTGCTTCTCATCATGCTCCAATTCATTTGTGCAGAGTTATTCCCCTTGTAAGTGTTACTTATCTCAACAGTAACACCTGTCTTGAGAGATCCTTATTTTGAAAATATAGTGTTGAGAGAGATGACCCAGGTCATGGGGTGGTTTTTCAAGAAAGGTTGTAATGTGTGGTATAATTCTTTTGCTAGGCACATTGTTTTGAGCAAGAAATGACTTACATCCACAAAAATTCAAAATGAATACCAAAGACACAAGTGAAGCAAAAAATTGGACTATTACATATTTGAATGATAGGGCCAATCTACAGACATGAGCTAAATAGTGGAAGAAAAGTGAAGAATAATTCTGAAAAATTAAATCAGTCAACTACATGTTTTTTTTGGTAGTACCAATAATTAAACATAGATTAATTAAAGTTCGAAGATGAGATGATCATGGCTATCCAACAAAGAAACAAATGAGATGATCATGGCTATCCAACAAAGAAACAAATTGTTTTCTCTGAAGCTAGTTTTGCACTCCTAATTATCTGTCTTGAAACTTGGCAGTTAATTAATATTAGGTAAATGTGTGCAAATCATTATTTCCTCACATTCCGGTAATTGTTTTGAAAATTAAGTCCCTTTGTCTTTTATCCACTGTGAACATTCTTCCTCAGGTAGATACTACTCTTTTCTTCATGCATTCAATACCAAGTGGTAGAGTAGGGTCTATTCTTATATAGTGATTCATGCTAGTATCTACAAAAATCAGCTGAAAAGAAATTGATTCAATGCACATTAATCACACACTTATTTTATTTTGTCATTAAATATTTCCTTACTATCAAAAATTTCTACCATTTGTTTTAAATGAAGAGAAGAATATCCCACCACCTGATTTAAGTAAAAGTATGGATTCTAGTGGGGACTGCCAAGTCCTATTGTCATATTTTTTTTATGGATCTAAAAAGTAATTAGCCAGGTTAATTATTCATTTTAAAAATGTTTAAATTTCATAAGCTTGCGTTTGCACAAATACGAAACAATTTTCTAATGTTTTGAGTTAATCAAGGTCTTTGTCAGGGTATGAAATAACACAAAACAGACACTAAACATAAAGGCCAAAGGAGAAAATACTGGGTACTATCTGTTTAATGGAATGGGTAAAACTGACACCTGACTGAAAGTTTGATAAGATGGTATTGGGAAAACAATATTTTTTTTTCATTTAGGCAAATTCCCAAGTTTTCAATTGCTGTATCCTTTATTTATGTTGGTACATCCCATATTTGACTCAGTTGGTATCATCTTGAGGGAGTCTACAGAACACTGTTTCATAACGAGTTTCTTCTGAATGGCTTTTGTAACTTCATTTCTTTTTTTTCTGAAATCAACAGTTTTGCCATCACACAGATTTTGTAATGTCAGGATATAGATTACATATTTGGTTTGGTATCCTCATGTACGATTGATAAAAAAAGATAACTCATGTTGGCGAACTTCTGAAGAATTTGGTCTTGAGCATATTTTTGCAAATCAGACAGCATTTGTATTTGCAGCACAGATTCAGGTTTTGTCTGGTGCTGCCTTATCACACAACAAATGATTCTCAAGATTTTTAGGTCTAAGATAAGCAACCACAGTAACTTCTTGTAATCAGACATTCTTTATATCTGGCGCCAATGCTTCTGAATGACCTGTTGTAAGTTTGGACCACTGGGCTGGAAAGTAACAATAAAAGGACACACTTGTTTTGTTTTCTTGGTTTTATATTTCAAGAGGAGGTGTCAAATACTGCTAATAGCATCATTAATGTATCAATATAAAATTACACATTTAAAAAATATCTTTGCATCAATATAAACTTACACATTTTCAAAATCTTTACCCCAACCTCTTAACTTTTGGTGTCTTCTTATTTAAGTTTAAATTCTGTTAATAGTAATTTTAAACTAACAGTAATGCTAAATAGTTCTGGATATTTCTTTCTCTCTCTCTCTCTCTCTTTATATATTTATATATATATATATATATATATATATATATATATATATATATATATATATATAGAGAGAGAGAGAGAGAGAGAGAGAGAGAGAGAGAGAGAGAGAGAGAGAGAGAGAGAGAGAGAGAGTTCTGGATATAAATATATATATATATATAAAAAGAGAGAGAAAGAGAGAGAGAGAGAGAGAGAGAGTTCTGGATATATATATATATATATATATATATATATATATATATATATATATATATATATATATATATATATATATATATGCATAAAGCTTCGATAAAAGAATCTTGTTATATATAGAAAGCAAATTTTTAAAATGAGAAAATATATTTTTTCAGAAGATATGCTGTGTACTTCAACAACATAATACCTACAGACTAAAAAGATTGCAGTTGATACCTTTATGATATACATATCTGTATCATCAACATTATTACAATCTTGTACATAAGTTTCTTGCTTTCATTAAACCACTATACTGTCTCTTTTAATCTTTAAAAAACACTTGTACATTGTTATTCAACATAATTTTTAAAGCAGATATTTACGAAATATTCAAGTAGAGAATTTCCTTTATAATTGGTCCTGTACATGAATTAAACTTGCATATATATATTTAATGTTGTAATCGGGTCCTAGTGATTGGGTTCAAGTCCAGGCCTGGCCAACATATTTTACCTCCAGCAAATATGCTGGCTGACATGTACAGTCAATCATTTTCCCACCCCCCCAAATGGCATCAACCACACAAAACCAAAACCCAACCATATATATATATATATATATATATATATATATATATATATATATATATGCTTATGTATGGGTCAATCATTCATTCTATATCTATTTATCTATTGATCCATCACTATATCATGTACATATCTAGGCAGGTGTGTCAGTTTGTCAAGTACACACACACACACACACGTATGTGTGATATATATATATATATAAATGTGTGTGTGTGTGTGATATCAGTCTATTCCTCACAATCCCTTTCTATTTGTATACAAGTATTTATGTGTGTGATTCTTCATTATACCTCCTTAAAATGCTCTTCAATATAGCCCACTATAAGGTCCTTAATAAACCTCAATCATTATACCTTTCTAAAATGCTCTTTAATATACCCCACAATAAGGTCCTTTATAAACCTTAATCATTATACCACCCTTAAATGCTCTTTAATATACCCCACTATAAGGTCCTTAATAAACCTCAATCATTATACCTCACTAAAATGCTATTCAATATACCCCACTATAAGGTCCTTAATAAACCTCAATCATTATACCTCACTATGATGCTCTTAAATATATCCCACTATAAGGTCCTTAATAAACCTAAATCATTATACCTCACTAAAATGCTCTTCAATAGCGCCCACTATAAAGTCCTTAATAAACCTCAATCATTATACCTCACTATATTGGTCTTAAATATATCCCACTATAAGGTCCTAAATAAACCTCAATCATTATACCTCACTAAAATGATCTTCAATAGAGCCCACTATAAGGTCCTTAATAAACCTCAATCATTATACCTCACTATATTGCTCTTAAATATATCCCACTATAAGGTCCTTAATAAACCTCACTCATTATACCTCACTATAATGCCCTTCATTTTACTTCACTGTGGCCTTCATTTTACTAGACTCTAATGTCCTTCATTATATTTCATCAAAAGGTTTTTCATTATACATGTACCTAATTCTAAGGGTTTTCATTATATATCTATTCTGGTTATATGGTGAATACGGTCATGAGAACTTTTTTATTAAGTGATACTTTAATATTTATGCAGTATGTGCCTCATTATAAGACAGTCGAGTGACTGTGGCTCACATGGACAGTATTATAATGAAGGCATGCTGTATTATGTACTTCATTTAAGAAGTCTCACTATATGATAGTATACCTGATGACTCTCATGGAAAGAATTATAAGGAGGGAGTGCTGTATCAAGTACTTCATTTAAGAAGTCTCACTATATGATAGTATACTTGATGACTGTCATGGAGAGAATTATAAGGAGGGAGTGCTGTATCATGTACTTCATTTAAGAAGTCTCACTATATGATAATATACTTGATGGCTCTCATGGAGAGAATTATAAGAAGGGAGTGCTGTATCATGTACTTCATTTAAGGAACTTGATGACACTCATGGACATCATTTTAATGAGTGAGTGGTGTACTTTATTAACAGACAGTCTTACTGTATGATGGAATACTTGATGACTGACATGGGCAGCATTATGAAGGTGTACTGTGGCATGTACTTGATCAGACTGTCAGGCCCTGCCACACAAGGTGTCAATGCTTGATTCCTACATGGCACCCAGTCATAGGACCCATAAAATAACTGTGTGCTGTATATGGTGGTCATAAGCCCAGACCATTAGGGCCCACTAACTGGATCCAAACAAATGTCCCCTGTAAACAGGAACAGAATCATAAGCCATGTCTACCCACCCAATTAATTAATTATTACAACAACACAAAACATAGGCTTAAAAAATGCTGACAGACTCAACATCTTGAACATTTATCTAAGTACAGAGTTCTTCTTTCAACTATTCAAAAAGTGCACGACAGTGAAAAATTGTTTTGTAAAACAACCTCTAAATTCTGATCACTTGGAGCACACCTCTGACACATAGTTTTAAAAATAAAGTCAGGGTAATGTTCCAGAGAGTAAAGAAAAGCCATCAAATTATACTTGCCATTCTCATCAATGAACTAATCAACAGACAATAACTTAAAAGCACTAGTGTATAAAGCTCTCTAGTTCTTGATTTTACCATGCGTACCTTAAAATTTGAATCTTAAAGTGGATTTACTTTTCACCTCTCCTATACAAAATATCCCCACCCCATGCTCCGTGAGATATATCATGTTTCATTTACACTTTATTTTAACAATTAATATTCACTGGTTCTTGATCACTTCAATGTTGCAAAGACTAGATCTGGAATCACAAGTCATGAAACAGCATGAACATATGTCAATTTTAAGTTATTTGATATTATTCAGAAGTAAGATAGATGTTTAAAATGCCCAGTTAAGAAAGGCATGCAAAAGTATGTGTCCATTAACAAACCTATTTAACAAGTCGATCTGAAAGCCTTAGAAGTTGGAAATTATGTTTGTTGATGTTCATATTTACAAATATTTTAATAATTTATTCTTTATAATGGTTAATCTGAGCTATTAAATAATATGATGATGATTTACTGAACCCAAGACTAACCTGCATAGTGATTGGATACTATCAAAACCTACCAAACATCCCAAATTGCTTTTACCCAAGACTAACCTGAATAGGGATTGGAAACTATCTAACCTACCAAATTGCTTTTACCCAAGACTAACCTGCATAGGGATTGGTAACTATCTAACCTACCAAATTGCTTTTACCCAAGACTAACCTGCATTGGGATTTGAAACTATCTAACCTACCAAATATCCCAAGCTGCTTGTACCCAAGACTAACCTAAAATAAGGACTGGAAACAATCTAACATACATGATACTGCAAGTTTCTCTTTGTCATACAGATTATATGGTCTATTTGTTGGAAGCCATTTATGATAAATATTTTGTAAACCACAATACTTCAATATTAAATTATTAAGCTAATGAAAACTATTCGTGTCATTTATTTGGGCATGTACGTATGTGTGTGTGTGTGTGTGTGTGTATCATAGCTGCCAACCCCCGAGTGCAAAAATATTGATTACTTGTGTCAAAAATACTGATTTTCAGGAACAAATACTTATTTTTAAATTTCAATGCATATGTATCTATTTATAACATATACAATCATCAGTAAAGTTGAACAGTCCCTTACGTAATTATTTAATGTCAAAGATGTACATGTTGCACATTTGCCCATTTTAATTTCTGAAAAACGTGGGCAAAATAAATCGCCACCAACACTAGTAACTGAAAAAGGAAAGTTTATTTCTAAAAGAAATTTAAAAATCAAATTTCAATCGATGTACATTAAGGCTCTTTCTGTCATTTATCTACGTCGCAAGTTCAGGCTGAGGTGTGTGATGAAGCAGGATGTTTATTAGCTTTTTCGTGCTCTTGCATTTCATGGGCGCCTCCGTGCCCAATAGCTAAATCACGTTACACAATTTACAAAACGTCAAGTTTTCTCCTTTGCTATATGGTTTCACAAATCACAGGCACTTGATTCTGAGTAAATTCATGTATACACTCGCCATATATGGTGAGTGTATAACATGAATTTACTCAGAATCAAGTGCCTGTGTCACAAATCTATACAAGACGGCACAACTAACTGAACTATCCTTCCAGATGTCTCCTACTTCTCCTGGAGAAAATTTTGCATATTCTGCCTTCCAATTTATCCTGATTAGAAGCTGAATGTTACGAAGATAAGATACAGCAACAGCGGTAACTATTGCGAAATCCAATATATCGGATAACGACAGGCCTGGTAGCCTCGATTTCGAATGAACCAATCGTATTGTAAAACTGAAATCGTATACATGTGGTATCACAGTACAAATTGTTTTTCCATAGACCACAATGCTAATATTTGGAGAGATAAATATATTTTCTATCCTAATTTAGCGTGCATCTCACACACTGTTATAGAGAACAATGTTAGATTGTCAATTTGACGATGACAAAACCAGGTACTCCATTGCATTTAAGAGAGATAACTCTGCTGGAACTAGACAGGGGTATGAGTTATCTAGTCACAACACACATATTTTCAGTCATGTGTATTACATTTTCAAAAAATCATAAAAAATACAAAATTTGATCTATTTAGGAATTAGCATAAATTCACATGTTGCCAAGAGGCTAAAATTTTTTAAAGCCTAACAGAAAGTACAACTCTTACATAATCCACCAATTATAGCTAGTGTTGTTTTTTTTCTGATTGCAATGTTCCCTACACCTTAAGCTCCACCCACATGGACTTGCGCAATTGGTACCGTTATACCTATAGCAAACCTTGATTTTTCCAATAATCTGTGAAACAGCTCCGGACTATATAACTAACAAATGTACTTAGTCTCGCTTGTCAAAAATAATTTTATGAAGTACTAAGCTATGTTCTATATGATTGTGTATAGAATTGTTATTGAGCTGTTTCAACTCTTGTTTACATACCTTTGCTTCACTATCAAACTCATCTTTTGAAATAAAATGAATTCTTTGAACTATGAGTTGTGTTTTATTCATATTAGCACTTATCGAACTTCACTTTGGTGATATTTGATAAATCACATTATGTCATATTGTTTAATAGTAAGGTCAAAGGTCAATGCACTAGTTAGCATGTACCAGTTCTACTCTTAAAGAGACATTTTGATCTAAAATAAAGGACTTATATTTGTTTCATTAACACAGAGAGTAACAACAGGGACAGGTGGACATGGCCCAATCTAATTATAAAGTATTAGCTTTAAACACTTTACATAGTGAGCATATGCAAGAGGTCATTAACCTCCAGTCCTCACACAAAGGTCAAGATACCCAGCTTATTTGTCATACACATAGAAAGCTTTCCTCCTTTGTGTAGTGAATACAATTGATGCAATAAGCCAATCTGACACCAAATAAAGTAGATAACAGCTTTCTAAGTGGTTATGTTGGATTTGGGGGTGAAAATGGGGACTAAAATACAGAAAAAGGCTAAAGTTTAACAATGAGTATAGTGAGTCCAATGGATTTAAAAACAGGAGGAAAGTGTGTATCTAAATGGGAGATGTACCTAATGATACTGTAATTAAAGGAGACACAAGCAGCAATGAGAAAAATGAGAAGCGAGAGCTTGATGATATTACCTTGGACAATATTTGGAGGCAGTGGACAATAGGTGCAGGGACAATAAAAAAGGCACCTGTGCTATAACATCCCTTACAGGCACCAAATATCAGGTGACATGGTGTTCATTCCCAGCTAATATAAAAGGGTGAATAATGTAGATAATATAGATGCATGTAATTCATATTTCTTCTAAATAGGAAACTAATAATAATGAGCTTCAGTTTGGCAGAAAAAATACATAAACCAAACAAAGCATGCTGGATCAGTTTTCAAGCTTGTAAACTTTACTGGGAGAAATTATTAAAGTACTTCTAGTTAAATTTACATCAAGACCGAGGGCTTATATGATACTTCACAAATATTTTCTTATTTTCATACACCATCACTAACATTGTGGGTTTCTATTTATTGAAATGTTATGTCTGGTGTAAGGGAGATAATTGAATGATATACATAAGGTGTGTACTTTTTATTTCCTCCAATATATTATCCATGTAATACAGATGAGTTCAAGAACACATGTATTAACTTCAATGCAATTAAATTATCCAAAAATGTATTACTGATAAAGTGAGAACCTAAAATCCAGGATTATATATGTAGTGGAGACCTCAAGTATAATTATGTAACTAAATATAGAATGGCATTTTAATTTCTGGACACAAAAGATTACAAAAAAAAATAAGACAATTAGAGCCAGCCAATTAAAATAAAAATAGGAAGGAATACCACATCTTTAGCAAACTACCTAAAATACTTTTACCAGAATATTCTTTATGATACAAGTGAACTATCTACACATGGACCAGGAGTGTCCTCTATCCTGGTCTATAACATGCTTTACAAGAACAAAAAAGTTGTATTTTATCCATGATTTTTCATCTTTTGCGCATAAAATATTCAATATTGGCTAAAATTAACTATATTAATTTTACATAACTTTCTTTTTGCCTGTATGCTAATATTGGAGCTGACTACACAGTCACAAAGCCATCAGTCTATATATATATAGCTTTATAAATGCTTAAGATAGAACAATTAATTATTATTCTATTATGTACGGGCCTGAGGAATTTTTAAATCAGTGAAAAATACTTGGAAGTGTAAATGGCTTTGATCGCAAACTTCTGCAGGAATAAGGCAACTATCTGCCAGCCCACATGTGGTTCAAAGCTTACGTAACAGACTATCGCACAAGAACAAAAATTCTTGTTTGATAGCTGCCTTGTATTTGCAGTGTAGCACGTGCAGACCCTTCTCAGGCTCTTTAAATTCAAAAACATATTTTTTGCAAAAAAAACGTACACCCGTATTCAGGTCCAAAATGCGGGACAAATACGGAAAAAACGGGACAGTTGGCAGCTATGGTGTATGTGTGTGTGTGTATGTTTCTTTGCTGGACAATCAATGCAGCTGTCATGAACTAAGCATGTTTGGTCATTATGTTAAAACATTCTACAGCCAAAAAACTGATGACAAATGATGTGTGAAAGCTTATATAATGTGCTTAAAACAGGTGTCCTATTAGATAATCCATCAAACTATTTTCCCTCACTGTAATTGTTTTATGGTATCAGTACAATCAGTACATCTTACCTAAAAAAAAATGAATTTTTTAAAATGTGAGGCTATCAGTAGCATGAACTGACTTTTATTATCAAAGTTATTGGAGACCTGATAAAATAAAACTTTAACATCCATCTTTACCAAAAATATCCATCAATGTTAATATATTTTTGTCAAATTATGTGGTCTTCAACAACAAATTTGTGCAGAAGATTATTTTCTTATCAGAATTACCATTATCATGACTTTCGACCTTTAGAACCCAGAATCTGAATGTTCTTGCTTTATTAGCCTAAGTGCAAATCTTTCACAAACTTTGTTTATGATATGTAGCCTAAAACTAAAGTTATTATGCCAAAAATATTTTTTCTTTCCCGTCCTTTATCTTTTAACCCCATATTAAGTAGGTCTCTTTCTTGCTCCAAGAAAATGCAATCCTTAATGTTTAGTCCAGGTCTGTAATAAAGAACCTTTGCTATTATGCAGAAAAACAATTTCTTTTTTCTAAGACTGTGACCTTCATCTTTGAATTTCTGACTAAAAAAACAACAGACTTCATTGTTACCCAACACTTAAGTCATTCACAGACATTGGTGAAGGACTGAAGACAACCATTTTGTTTTCTTTCAGTCATAGTGACATTTGACCTTCTGATCAGAGGCCAATAGGATTCCTCCTTACCTCAAATGCAAGCATTCCAAAATACCTGGACAAGGCCTATATGATGTAACGCTAATGTTGCTTTGTAGAAACCAGATTTCTTCACAGCATAAGTCACCATTGCTTAAATCTGCGAGTTGATAACATTATTCTTTACCCACAGTGCAAGCTGTAAAAGTTTGGTCCATGTAAAACTGCCATGTAGAACCAATGATATTGTGCAGAAACCATTTTTTATCTTTCATTCAGTTACCCTGACCTTTGACTACAAAACTGACAGACATCAATAATGTGCAAGACATCCACAAAGTTTGGTCCATGTTTACTAAACTATTGAGTTAAAATCACATATGACCCCAGTCACAGTGGCCTAACCTTTTGACCTTTTTAAACCCAATATTCACTGACTTCACTTCTTTTCACACTGTTTGGTCCAGATAAGAAACAAAAAAACTCTTAACATACAGAAGCTGTTTGACTTTGTTCAGTTGATGGCCTAGATCATTTGAACTTAAATAACAGGTGTGTACCATACCACACTGGCAAGCTATCTATAAAGTCAAGTTGCAGAAACCATTTTCTTCTTACAGTTTGAGACTGTCCCAATTTTACCTTTTGACAAAAGTGCAATCTACAAAGTTATCGTGTAGAAAATGTTAATTGGCAGTTATCCATCCAGCTGGTCAGCAACATAATATTAATCAAAGATAATGCCTAGACTTTCATTTAAACAGAGATGTTAATCTCTATCAAAACTGCTGAGTGTGTGTTATTGGTATATTCATATATACTACCTATCTTTATGCTAAATATTATTACTAAAACGCATGCCTGCCATATTCCCTGACTGTTTTTTTTTTGTGTGTGGAGTCTTTTGAGTTCCCAATAGAAACTGATCTTCCAGCTTTTTTAAAATTCAATTCTTATATGCTCATTTGTCTAGCTTGTCTGTCTAGCTTGTCTTTATGTTTCAAGAACTAAAGATTCTGCTGTTTGTGTTTTTGTTGTGTGTGCAGGGTGGGATATTTGTACAATAAACACACAAGCAAAAGTTTTCTTACCAAGATGACATCGCAGACGGATGTTGGTTGGTCCATAATGAGGAAATATATGAGTTCCTGGCTCTACCACAGAAAAGGCAACATTTCCGAAGACGTTTTTCTGCATCAAATTCGGAAGTGATGAAACTATTTTAAAAGTATCAGGACATAAGGCTATATTTTCTGACAATGTCCTACCTTGATTTATTAATGAAAATATACTCCATTTTCCATGAGAGGTGTCATTATTTCTCCATCTATCAACATTTTTCTCATATATTATTTTAAATTCATTCTTAATTATATTAAATTTACTTTCAAGACCAGTAAGAAAATCCATGCACTCCCACAAGGGCCGACTTTGCAAGACATTCAAATAAAAAACATTTGGCCTTTGAAAACTTTCATTGGATAAAGATGTACTTTTAAGATAGTGTGTTATCTTTTCAGCAATTGCTATCTCTGACTGATTTCCGTTTTCACACACTGTTTTTAAACGACAAGTAGCTTCTACAATTACTTTGGCATACAAGCTGCATCGAACACAATTTGGATTGGTGCAGTGGGAACTTTTATATAAATGGCTAATGTCATCTCTGTAGTGGGTATGCTCCTGACTTTTTTCTGTCTTAATCATCAAATAAAAACCCCATATGAATAAAAAGGTTCCAATAAAGTACCCAATTTCTCTGATATAAAAACTGTCAAAAATACAATACAACGATTCCATTTTTTACTGACATCATTCGTAATTCCTCGGTCTTCTTTGAATTTTGCAGAAAGGTACAAGTCTGATTCCCTAAACTGTTACTGAAAAGAGGCCAGGCAAACCAGACTACACTTGTAGCTGACATTCGGACCAAAATTCAGAAGCCCCCACCCGTTTGTAAAAAACCAAAACAAAAAAAAAAAAAACCAAAAAAAAAACCAAAACAACAACAACAACAATACAACATATCGCTGTCAATTCGATACAGATATTATGAACTAATGAGAAAGTTGTGGGTGTAAGATGAAGTTGTTCACATTTGAAACATGCACAATGGACAGAATGTTGATATACCTCAATGTTACTTTCATGCACTGTGACTGAAATTCCATTGGATACTGTACTTGTGGAAATTGGAAATGATCTAAGCAATTAGCTAACTAAAATTATTGTTCCCTTGTGCTAAATTTGTTTAGCCTGGATTTTATCTAAAGTACATTATCTTAGCAGTTATTAAAATAGGGAAAATGAATTTTGCCAGACTAGACAATAACAGCTTCTGAGAGTGCAATGAATAAATTACAAAATATATAAAATGTAAAAAAAAAAACAACAAAAGTATTGGCTCTTTGTTGTACAATTTGCCTCTGAAGTCCAGGTAGTGAAAATGACTAAGCGGAGCTAGCCGTTTTTTGAGAGATACACATTTGAAGAACAGGCTTTATACTCTATAACCCATATTACACCCATCAATTATACAACAAAATAAAGGGAATTAAAGTTTCTTATAATTATACCTAATTTACACAAGGTCCTTTTAAAATAGCCAGTATAACCAGTGAAGACAATCTGGAAAATTCTTTTTCTTGAAATTCTAACCTATGCAAAATACGAAACTAATTAATAAGCTCCACCTTCTGCATTATTGGATTATGTTACGAAGAGTAACGAAGAGGAGGGAGGTCAGGGAACCAGCTTACCAGCATTGTTCCTATTGAGATGTTGCTGAGCAACGAAATGTTTCAACATGGCGTCGAAGAACATTCAGAAAATAGTACATTGTTTTCATTATATTCATGCGCACAATACAATTATCTTACACATGTTTTGCTATAATATAATTAAAGTAAACAGAATAACACAACGACTAACATTAAATCGATATGTATCATATTTCTAATGAAATAATTCATATTTTATAATTTAACGCAAAATTAATTACGCACTATTTGTGCGTGTATTTAGAAGTAGTAATTTGACTGACAACGGACACTTGCTTGTGAAAGACGTAACTGAGAAGTTTCTTAGCAGGAAATATGGGGACACTACATCATATTATTCGTTGGTATGCAAACTAGATAACGATGGATGATCCCCGAATCGAATGGCTAAGGGATCAAGTTTATCTTGCACTTGATATACAGGAGAAAGATGTTTTCGAAGATCTTCTGGATCGTGACGATGGCGTCTGGGAAAGGGCACTTGGAAAATTTCTGAATGACACCCCAGATGAAAATGAATCGTCAATCCTTTTCTATAAAATTATAAAGGAAGAGGAAGAAGAAGTGGAAGTTGAATGTGGTAATTGGATAATTTCTTTTTGATACATGTTTGTGATTTTATGTAGTGCTTAGGTTTATAAGTGTAGAAAGACTTGCACGATCATGAGCGTATTCAAAGTGTTTGTTAACGTAGGTCATGCAGGCGCATTTACGTAAGTTACATAAAATAAAATTGTTATTCTAAAATGTAATACTAATATAAAGTTATCAAAGTCTATTCAGTACTGATTTTTGAAGGCTAATTACTTGTATATGGGCATTTATGTGGTGGCTAGGTACTAAACTGGCTCAAGTCAAGAGGACATTGGGTCTGTAATACAAAATAACAGGGTAGTATGTATGTCTTTTAACATGTACAACTTTTGCTGTGACATCACATCGTGCAACTTTTATTCTGATTTTTGCTAGATATCATGTTTAGGTTGACCTCGTCTCAAATGACAATGTAAATTTAACTTTGTTTTTTGCCATATTTTATTATTAAGAATGTAAGTATGACTTTCTAAGGAATATATGTATATGAAACTCCAAATAAATTGAATAATGACAATTTATAAGCATGTATCATCAAAGTATAAACAATGTCACCCATCAATGAAATATTCATGAATGAATGCCTTATATGATCCTTATGACTTAAACTCTTGTTAAAACTACTTCTTGCCCTTCCCACACAAATTTACAGATATAGACATTTATGTTAGGGAGTAACAAAGTTCAGAATATTTTAAGGGGATGGAAAGAGCCAGAGGAAACTCAAACATGATTCAATAGTACATGTGAATTTTCAAGTTGACTATAGCAGAGAGTTGCATTAGGCTTGTTTAGACTGAATGCCAAACATTGGTACTTGGCTATTTTTTTTTACAATACATTGAAATAGCAAAGCTACAAGACATGGGTTCAAAAGCAATATTGTCTGAGACTAATGTTTGTATACCAGATACTTTCAATTCAGATAATGGTCCACATGATACATCCACAGTACTGATATAATTTGAAAATATTTACATATATCTTACAAGTAGTCCAAAATTATTCAGACAGCAACAGTCAGACAGAAAGATCTCCTAAACCAAAAAAAGGCAGATGATACCTACATTACTCTTTTGACATATTATGCAGCACTTCGACCGAGTTGATACAGCCAAACTAAATTACTGGGAAGAAAATTTCACAAAGTATTTGCTAAAGGCACCAGAAAACTTGCAGCCCAAATACTAGCACATTTAGAGAAACAGAAAAAAAACTGAAAAGTATCACAGACAAAATCAAAAGAGAAATTATGCTAACATGCATCACACCCAAAATATCCTGAGGAATCTACACCTTATTCATACTCTGTAGCAACATATGAGAGAGTGATGCGGCATAATATAAATATATCTCCCTATTCCTATCTCAGAACCTGTCAGAGTAGATATTTTAAACCCTGAGTTTTTAAAAATAATTTTGATGAAAGCAAGCCAGCACTAATCAGTCATAATTGATATGTCGCATGTTATTTAAGATTATTAGAACCACATGAGAGATTGAACTTGTCAAAGTGAAACTAAACTTGTTTTGAAAATGAGGTCACCAGATGATATTCTAAATGTTAACATACTCAGGTTTCAATATGATAACCCTATCTATACCATGGTGTATCAAACAGATATTTCTGTGCCTATGAATTTCTTGGAATGTAGTGGAAACTTTAAGTTATTAAAATTAAAATATTGTTCCTACATGATCAAGACACCGGGAGCACACAACTTAAAAGAACTGATAAATAAGCAATTTTCTAGTGCTGGTCCATGTTTTATACCAATATGTTTTACTCACATACACCTGTAATGGCTTCCATCTGGTACTAAGTCATACTTTCAATGTCAATTTTACAAAATATCCTTTTTAACGCAATTGCATCTGCCATTTTTGGCCATTGTACAATGCATAGCTGTTACACACTATTAGTCGACATGACATACAAAGGGAGGCAACACATGAAATCCAAAAGATTTTGCCAGGACAAATCTCTAAAGAGTTGTTCAATCGGCTAACGTATATATAGGTTTATCATATCAAAACATTGTTTAGCGAAGAGTTTGTGATACAGTGTTAGCCTTTATCAAATTAGCTCGAAAAGATAAACATGAATAGTTGGTTCATGTTGTGCCATCACTAGAATTTAAGTTATATGAGAAAATACTTTTAGGGCAGTCTTGTCTAACCTTCACAGTTGTGCTGATGTCTTTGTAAATAAGAAGTAGTATAGGTCACCTACTGAAGTTAGTTTTAAATAACAAATAATATTTCAGTCTTCATTATATAAGTCTTCAATAACAATTAACATATATCATAACAAGTCAGAAATATAGTCTTCATTATATGTATGTATGTATGTATGTATGTATGTATGTATGTATGTATGTATGTATGTATGTATGTATGTATGTATGTATGTATGTATGTATGTATGTATGTATGTATGTTTCAGAAATATTTTACCACAAAAATCTATTTCTTTTGCATGGCAGGCGATCATATTGTTAATGAATGTGCATGACCTAATGTTCTGATTCCATTCCAGAACCAGAAATACCTGACATCCAGCAAGAGGAGGAGGTAGCAGAGGGAGAGGGGGAAAAGCATGAACAAGATGGCGAGGCTGCTGAACCCCAGGAGCAACTCCTGATCTCCACCCCAGGAGGAACTGGGGATGGAGATGAGGAAGGAACCCCAAAGAAAGGTACAAATTATTATATGAAGGAAAAGTCATAGAATTAGAAAATTATCATCAGTCTGAAGTGTTTCTGGTATTAAAAGCTGTAAAAATATAGATAAATCCATCTCAGATTTAGAACAAACATGGAAGTACTCTTAATTAAGTTCATGACCTTAGAGCTATAGCACCTAATGTCACATCACTTAATTTTTATTTGAAATTTTTAAGTGAATTATTTTCTGCATATAAAATTGGGGCTAATAAATAAAAGTCACCTCTAGTGCTCAAATAGATGTTTCTTTTATTTGTTAAATTTCAACATTTCTGTTTCATTAAGCCATCTTTTAATCTATATAGTGTGATGTGTGACCTTGACATCTATGACTTCCAGGTTCTTTTCATGCATACTGTTTTTCATAATTATAAAGTATCAGATATATTGCTCAGTTTTTGATGATGGACATGTACTTTGGTTGCTAAGCTGATATTAGAAAAGAAAAAGGGAAGAAGAAGAAATAATTATTTCTAATACTTTTCCTTGTCAGGAGGTGTATATGAGAAAAAACATGAATACAGATATCTTAGAGGAGCAGAAACATACTGAAAAGCTTGTTTAATATTTTATTTTTAAATTATTAAAAGGTAATTAATAAATGGAATGGATTTTCATCTATTGTAACAGCATTACAGTATATTGTTTTGCATTACAGAAATTAACTTTAAGTTTCTGTAACTCCAAAAAAAGAATCACTAAGAGTCTGTTAGTCATTTCTTTATTTATACCGCTGTTTAAATCATAATTCTCTATGTATGCAATACCCAGTTAATAGACAATGGTTTATTTCAGAAACCGGATGCTACAACTGTATGTCGTGGCAATACTTGTCACATGCCCTTACAAGTAGCTATATCTGTTGCACCACCAATACCAGTGACGAAGGGACCTTATTCTGATATAACAAAGTCATCAGTTGAACAAATCAACTCTTATTATTCCCACTGATGAGTTACAATATTAACACATCTGATCAAGGACATGTGGTGACTAGGACACCCTATTATCTTCCCTAATGTTAAAAGCAAGCAATTAATGTACATAGCAATATGGTGTTATTTTTCTTCTCTTTGACACATGAAGGTAAGAAAAAGAAGAAAGGTGGAAAAGACACTCCATCTGATGACAAGAGAGATGATGTGTCTGAGGCCCTTACAGGTAGGGATGATGATACTGAGTCCAAGATGGAGGGTGGGGGAGGAGGAGGAGACCATGATGGTGAGGGAGAAAGTCATGCTGAAGAGTCACAGGAGGAAAAGCAACCCAAAACAGTATGTTTATATTCTGTTATGGTTTAATTTGTACAGAAGAAGAGAGAATAGGTACATTGCTTTGCTTCTGTACATCAATCTGTCAGTATCTTTGAATCTGTTTTTGTACATCAATCTGTCAGTATCTTTGAATCTGTTTTTGTACATCACTCTGTCAGTATCTTTGAATCTGTTTTTGTACATCAATCTGTCAGTATCTCTGAATCTGTTTTCAGCAGAAGCACGCATAAAATATTGAACATATTGTTACAATACTTAGAGACCTGTTGAAATTTCATGATTTATACTATAGGTTTTGATATAGTTGTGACCCAGTTTTATGTATTTTAATATTCGTTTGTTTAGTGATAATGTTGGTTGTGCCTCAGTATGAGCAAATGTCAGTAAGTAATTGTGGGACTTTACTTATTTGCAGACTCAATCTTTGAGTAATGTTTGATGCTGAATGCAGCTTTACAAAACACAGAAAATTGTTACAATTGTAGAGTGTGATGACTCCAGTTGAGAATCTGTCAAGTTTTCCTAGTTAAATTGGATTCATTGCACAATGTAAATCATTTTAAACCTGTGATATTTGTTTCATTTTTTAAAATTATTTTGATCTGTGATATATTTTTCATTTTTAAAATCATTTTTACCTGTGATATATTTTTCAGTTTTAAAAAATCTTTTGGACTTGTGATGTATTTTTTATTTTTTTAAATCATTTTTACCAGTGATATATTTTTCATTGTTTAAAATCATTTTGCATATAATACCTATGTTTGTTTGATGCATTCAACAAATGTTAAATTTAGACAAAAAGCAGTCAGATAACACTAGATTTCTTACACCATACCCTTTGTTTATAAAAACCCTTACCAAGTTAAAAAAAATAAGGCATCATGGATATAATAATTGCACAAAACTTAGTCATTTCATTCATTGATTTATACATTATAACCTTAATGTTGCCAGGGGGTCTCAAAACACAGTCAGCTAGTTGGTATTTTAAATGAAATGGGGGTTTCTTTGACAACATGGTTGCTATATTTACTTGGGCCAATTCATATTTAAAGCAATAGATATGATGTAGTTCATCATAGTTCATTATCATTGATAATGTCCATATCTCTGTAAATTTCGGATTTAAATCTCTTGAAAACATGTATATAATAGTTCCTCTGGTGTTTTTGTTCAATTTATTTAGAAATATTTTAACTAGATGTTGCAGACGACACAATTTATACAGAAATTGACTATTCTAGAAACCAAAAATGGACAGCGAGCAGTTTCTTTGCTTGTTTACATTGTGATCTTCCGTTTGCATTGAAGTCAATTAACTGACATTGATAGGGACCGCTTGGCAACAGTCAGGTTAGAAATTATAAATCAGTGAATGAAATAACTTAATTTTGTGCATTTATGATGTTCTTGATGCCTTCTGTTTTTAAAATTGGTAGGGGTGTACAAACAAATGTGATGGTGTGAGAATACTATAGCCTTGTAAAGATGGAAAACATTCAGTTTTATCTGCGCCTCAGTAGTAGTTTTCAAATCTTGTATATTATCTGTGAAGAACTCTACAAATATATTTGCTTGTAAGTCAGCCAGTTGCAAATGGCACAGACTTAGATCTACTGTCTGTTAAAGTACAGGCAAATTCAGATCTGTGCTATTTGTTTGGAGTAATCAGTAGAACAACATAGAGCCTGATGTACCAGCACATTATGCAATGGTATATCAGGTTTTTTTTATGTTTTAATTTCATCTCAACTTATAAGCAAGTACATGCAGTTTGCAGTTTTTGTGATTTTTAGGACATAAGGTTACTGTCACATTGTTGACAAATCAGTACAAGATATCAGACTGCTGTCATTGTTTTTTCCTTATGACTTTACAAAGTCTCAGTCAATAGAATTCTTCTTAAAATGAATGTGTCATTAACTATATTAACTGTTGAAAATGTTCATAATAGTTGCAATTTAAAGTCTTATATTTTTCATTATCTTTCAGAAAATTGTTCTTCAGAAAGTGATGCGGACATACCTGTACATGTGTTATCAACATCTCCCTGAAGAATTCATAGAACAGGAGTGTGTGTACTTTCTTCGTAACACACCAGGCATGGTGGCCCTACCCAACAGCATGGAGGAGGCCCTTCAGATGCTGCCAGGCTTTTTTGAGTTTGGTCTTTTGAATGGTCATTCTCTTGTCATGTTAGAACACATTATCACACAGGTAACATCCAAACCTACCACTTCTCAGTTGATTGTTTATAGTATTAAGTACACTGCAGCATAGTTATAATAGATATAATGATAAAAATCTGCAAAATCTGTGTTTATTATAATCTATATTATATAAAATTATTCCTGTTAGGACAGTTGAGTTTAATTTCCATGCTAAATTCATAATTAATGTGCATTCTGAATGGTACAATGCTAAATTGGCTATAATATTTGGTTTGTTTTGACCGTTGAGAGAAAATTTGCTCAGTTATTAAGTTTTTTTTCATGGGATACTATGAGGCAAGGTAAATTATGTGCATAAGTAAGCTATTTTCACTATTTTCACATTATTGGAAAATCTGATTTGTTGCTTTAGTGTTTGATCCATTATCAGGGCTTTTAATTGTCAGGGTTTTGTATAATTAGGGTTTTGTATTATCTCACTAGCTGTTCAGATAGCAATATAGAGGTAATATTTTATTTTGTATCAGCAATCAACCATGTTAAGAATTTGTGTTAAAAATGTATCCTGTAATAAAACACTACTTGTTTTGGATAAAGGGCTAATAGTTTACATTAGTTGCAACAGAGGTTATGACTGAAAGGTGGTCATAAATTTGCATAAGTTAGCAGATTTGATTTTAATTCAGATTATTTAAGTATTAGACACTTTGTGAAATGCCAAGAAACTTGCCCAGTCTAGAAAATAGAATGAAAAAGTCATAAGAGAGTACATACTTGGTCAGTTTGACAGAAGACAATTTGAAGAAAATACATTATCATAATGACTGAGGAGTAAGTGTTTTGTCAGGAAAGTGTTATGCACTGAAATCTCTATCAAAGATGTTGAATTTGTATGTATTACATGATTGCATTTGCTATTGTAATAAATTGTATAGTTTTTGACCTATGACTTTACAGGTGTACATGCCTCTGCTGTCCTTTAATCAACACAAACACCAGGAGCCAATGAAAACTGAGATTCATCCTGTAAGTCAGATGGAAACTCAAACTTCACAAATCTCAGAAGAACACCATGAGATTAAAGAGGAAGAAAAAGTTAACATTGCTGAGTCCAGGGCCAAAGCTATGCTGAGAGATGAGTTTTTAATAAACATGCAAAAGTTTTCATCCAGTATAAATAGAACTATACAACAAATTGAAGGTGAGGTGAGACTAAAGGTGCCAGAGCTGGAACTCAGTGATAATATAGAGGAAATCGTTAACAATACAGAGTTGATGGACAAAATTAGGGAAACTTGTTCTGAGTGGACAAAATTGGTGCATGGTGCTTTGGAGGCCCAGGTGAAAAAGATACCGCAGGGTAATGGACCTCTTGCTGAAATTGATTTCTGGCGGGAGAGAAATGCAGCACTAAGTGCGCTTGTAGAACAGCTGAAAATTCCAACTGTGAGCAAAATGTTAGAGGCCTATTCTCATCTGGAGAATGACTTTGAAGATGTAAAGGTAGAGCTGAATAAATTTTATGTGGAAGCAAAAGATAATGTCCGATTTTTGTCAACATTGGAACGACATTTCAAAAACATCACTCATGGAGCTACCTTTCAAGTTGTGATTGAGACAATTCCATCGATGATGAATGCCTTACGCATGGTTTGGATTATTTCCCGGCATTACAACAAAGATGAACGAATGGTTCCACTGATGAGCAGAATAGCATGGGAGCTGGCAGAAAGAGTTGACAAAGTAATCAACATTCGAACCATTTTCAAGTAATTATATACTTTTCTACATCTTATTTGTTCATTTTCAATAGTCTAAAGGAAAAAGATAAATTATATGGTAAAACCTGGCCAGATGCAAGGTACTGTTTAATCAGTACAAGAGATCAAAGTGAAAACATTTATATTTACTCTAATCTTAATGAAATTACTTGATACTGCAAGAAAATAGAACTCATGCATAATGTCATCTTATAGTAGCATGAGAATTTCTTAATTTTCTAAGATCCTATTTGTTTTTCTGTGTGTCTCTTTTAGAATCAAAATGTATGTATATCACTTAAAGACTTGAACAAGTAGCATAAATTTTAAAGAAATAATTTTAAAAATTAAAATTGAAAACATTGCTTAAAACTGGATAAGACTATTGGGTGCTTGTAATGTATGAAATTACTAAATTTAATTTGAAAAGTTTCACTATTATTCATTTCATCGTATTAGTTACATATGTTGATATTTCTTGTGTGTCACAGGAGTGTCAGTTACATATGTAGATTTATCTTATGTAACACAGAAGTGTCACTGTTCAGGTGGCCAAAGTGCTTAGAGCATCATCCTTGGATGCAGGAGGTCATGTATTCCAACCCTGGCAGAGTCATATCAAAGACTTACAAGACTGGTACTAATAGCTGCCTGCTTGGCACTTAGCATGAAAAAGTTGGTATTGAACTGGTTGGCTTGGTGTCAGGATAATGTAACTGCTATAAACTACAACACTGCAGACATCATAGCGATATGACTGAAAAAGTCTTGAAGCTAAGTTTAAAATCCAAATCATACACATACACATAGGACTGTCAGTTATTATTGTATGTTTCTTTTGTATGAAATAGAAATGGAACTGAGGATAAGAAGAATACTGAGGAGGTTAAGAGGAAAACAAAAGAGGCTGAGAAAACACTTCAGGCATGGAAACAGTCCTATTTCACTGTCAGAGCCAAGATAGAATCTTCAGGGAGAGACCCTAGATGGGAGTTTGACAGAAAGAAACTGTTTGAAAGGACAGACTACATGTCCAAAATTTGCCTTGATCTCTACAATGTTGCTCAGGTGAGTATCTGCTAGGCACAAATTTAATTTGAAATCAGCATTGGGTGGTGTGTGTGTTCTGTGACCATGGATTTTTCTAGAATTAGTGTTATTCACATCAAGATTATGATATTGCATTGCTAACATGTCAGTTATGAAGGAATGAAATCAGCAATGGGCAATATGAAAACTTGAATGATCCCTGTTGAAGACATATTTGAGTTAAGCTCATCAGTGTTCAGAATTTTGTCACATTGTGAAAATACATCTGCAGATCATTCACTTCATTTTTGCTGACTTTGTGTTAGGTCTCAGTACAGCTTCATCAGCTGCCTGCTTGTGTTTAAATGATGACAGCACATTGTACAATTGTTTTAATTTAGAATTTATTTTTAATTTATATATTGTTTTCTTTCATTCTGGTAGAAAAATTAACTGCCACATTGACTTTATGATTTTATGTTCTGTCTTTTATTAAGAAATTTGAACTGGCTTAAGTCATTCTTAACAAGGTGGATGGATTTCACTGGATTAACTTGTAGTACTCATTAACCATGAACCTTAAATACAGACACAGGAACCCCAACCACATATTTGAACAAAAACTGATAAAAAAATATCAGAATAGACATTGGACCCCACCCACATTAACATATTTAAAGACTCAATGAAGAAATATGCACTGGCTCAAACATAGGACCCCCACCAGCAAAATGTATCCAGACTCAGAGAAGATTAGTATATCAGTAGGATACCCCACCCCTATCCACAAACCTATGTACCAGCAAAATTGTCCCATTTTACTATGACAGTTGATGTACACTAAAAACGATGAATTCACAGTATACAAATAAAGTGTTTCCTGACATCTTTAACTGTAATGAATACTAATATTAAAATATATACTGTTTTCTTCATGTCAAGATAGACATCAAAGGTGTGAATATAAAGTGTATAAAAGCTGAGGTAAAATGACACTTTTTAAGAATTTTTCAGTAAAGGTAAAACAATTCAGTTATTTCTTTATTAAGTAAAGACTTACTAGTGGTGTTATTAAATTTGAATTGTTGATTGGGTTTTTGACATTGTTAACTCATTGATGAACCATTCCTGACTTGCAGGTTCTGGAGGAATTCTACAACATCTTTGGTCCAGAGTTAAAGGCCGTCACAGGTGACCCCAAGAGGATAGAAGAAGTTCTGGTCAGGGTGAATGCCCTTGTCAAACCTTTAGAAGAGGTACGTTGTTAGAATTGATTTTTATGACTAATGCTAATTATAACTAGCCATGCAAATTAAAAAGTGTTGCATTAGTCAGAAAGGAAAGAGATCCAATCTTGCATTCATGTGGTGCAGAATAAAGTGGAACACAACAAGACGGCAAGTTGCATTTAAGAATATAGTTTTATTTTCTTGAGTTTTTTTAGAATTTTTCTTTAAAGTCGGAAATATTTTCAAATGACTAATATTTAAGTTCTTATTTTATTGCTTGAATCATACTTGCCATATATTATTAAATGCAAAAGGATCACATTTGACTCATGAACAATCTAACATGGTAAATGTTTATAAAAACATGACATGGAAGTTCCAATGAATATGTTTGAAACAATAAAGAAAAATGTTTCATGATACCATGATATATGCCTCTAACCTATATCAGCAGTAAACATTCACAATTCACACAAATTCTTACTTAATACTGTTACCCCTGAAGATAATGATATGATGAAGGATAAAATAGACACTTATCTTGAACACTTGCAAAAGCATATTAAGACATTTTCTGTGTTATGTTGTTTAAAAAAATATTACTTGTCATAAAACTTTTTAAGTAAAAAATTCAAGCTCAAGCTAAAAGTTCCAAATCTTTAACAGTTAAAGATTGAATTACTGAATTTTCAGGTCTGTTTTTAGAACTGTGGTCCCTTTACTTAACTGCTAAATTTCAATGATGTTGGTAAACTTTTAGAATCATTTCGTAATTTGGAGTGTTGTACTTGTGATTGTGTTCTAGTCAAAATGTTTCCAGAATATTTGGACAGATTTTTCAGAATTGAATGAGATGCTTGAGTTTAGAAATGTTCATTGTTATAGTGTTCAGATTTTGAGGATAAGTTAAACGTTGCTAAATGCTTTTAATCAATTACTGACAGGCTATGCAATCTCTGCATTATACAATGCATGCCTAAAAAGCGTAGTGCCTCCTTCCAACATTTTCTTGCCGTTTCTAGAAGATAGATAAATTATTCCTTTACATTAATGGTGGCAGCAGTGACACTATCAATGTTAAAACTTTATGACAAAGATTTTCTCTTGTCACTACTGGTCATGAAAACCCCCCGAGACATTTTTACATGATGTCTGACTCAAGTGAATTGTCAGCTAAATGATGTACAGTTATAATTTTTAAACTCTTTTTTTTTGTTGTTGTTGTAGGTTGCTTTTGATCCATTTGTTATCAAACACCAATCCCAATGGCAGAATGTAATGGATAGGTTTGATCATGAGGTGGAGGCCATTGAGGGTGAAGCCAAGATGTTTATCGATGAGTCTTTTCAATCTCTTCGATCTGCTGAGGGAGCTTTTGACATGCTCCTTAACTTCAAGCACATTCGATCAAGGGAGGCAATCAATGCACAGATGATGCAAAAGTTCCGAGATATTCTTGTGCAGTATCAAAAGGAAGTAAGTTGTAAAAAAAAATCAAACAAACAAATCTTTTTTAAGGTATTCAATATCACATCACTTTAACTTTAAAAGATACATATTTTGTAAATATTGCAAATATGTAGTTTTGTACAGCTCTGAGTGGCATCCTATACACTTTTGCTTTGGTTATATTCTGCTAATAATTACTATCAAGGACAATGAGTACATTGAAACCTCTTTTTTAGAAAGTGATAAATACCATACAATTATTCATTTAGTGATTTTAGAATTTCCACATCAGTGGTGTTCATGTCCTCAAAGTCGGTTATTTGGGTTTTCATTGTAACCATATAGCATTAAGCCAGACTTAATGATAAATAACACAATATTGGTGATTGCTTTTTTCCTTGTATGGCAAAAGAAAAATTTGCATAGGAGTGGTTTGGAATCCTGCATCTTTCATGCGTTTCAACATTGTATGTGAAATTTAAATATGTATAATATTCATCAGTTGGCTAACTTGTTTAGATATTGCACTAAACATATCATGATGGCAATTGCTGGACTGGACCTCAGCCATTGTGTTTTAGTGGGGTTTTCTTCTTTTTGAATTTCATAGACTCCTTATTAAATATACAAAGAAATGTCTATGTTGGTGAGTCAATATTTTCAGCATAACTCAGGGTAAACTCACATGCCAACTGTTATTGATTTAAAGGAGACCAGAAACCAATGGAAATATAGAATAATAATAACAACACTAATGAAGAAAACCTTGTTCTGAATTATTATAGGTGACCGCAATCCCAGTATTTAAATATTGGCATATGTTCAACGAGCTGAATTTCCCTGACCTCGTATGCAAAATTTCCGCACCTATTCGGTTACTCTCGTGGTGTGATTTCATAGTAGCGACTCCAGCATCCCGACTGGAGATTTTGTATTATTGCTTATGGGTGTAAATAGCGCATTAAGAAAAGGCTATGGACAACATTTTTCTTCTTTTCCAAATGATAAAGGCATAAAGAAAGTCTGGATACATTATTACAAGCGAGTCGATTTCAATGCAACACCATACAGCAATCCGTGCTCATTACATTTCTCAAAGGAATGTTACCAGAGGGATCCTAAAAAATAGAACCTCTAGGATACACGAATGCTAAGCCTAGAATAAAAGTTGAAACTGCTCCAGGCATACCATTGTATATTTTAAATCCCGGTAAACAGTGTCAAACATACGAGTTACGAAAATAGGCAGAAGGCCGAGTAAGTGCTAATAAAAAATATGACAGCCCGACACGCGACACCTGATCATGCTGATGAAATGAGTAAATGTTTTTTTCTTCTTCAAGATTACAATCTAAATAAAGTCACCACTGTCCTATGTGTAATTGAGATCTGACTTTAATCAAATGGAAGCTTTGCTAAAAAAAAAAAATAATAATAAGATTATCAACCCTTGACATGGTCGTGTTTCGAGAAAAACAATTTAAGTAATTTCTAAAAAAGTATTAAAACAATTATTTAAAAAAAACATAACCTTTCAGTCTATGCCTATTACACGTAAAATGTATAAACAGAAAGCTGTAATGATTGGAACTGATATAAAACTGTCCCTTGGGCAGTTTGAATAGCAGCGATTAAAAGAAAAGAGATCCGATATAAAATCAAAGTTTCACATTAACTGGCTGACAATAGAAATTGGGGGAGGCGACTATTGACCCCGCCCATTTGCCCCAATGTGCAATTTCTCCATGTGATACGCCTTATTATCCCCCCATTACAATACCTTTTTTTCATATTCTGGTCTGCATAATAGTTAGAGGTTAGAATTAAATACACAAATATAATGGCAGTTTAACAAATTAACAATTATTCCTTATCATTGCACTTATGTTGTGAAAAGGACTGGCCCTCTGACATAATTCAAAGAAACCATGTGCTAAAGAGTGTGTATGTAAGCACCAGAAATTCATTGGCAAATAAATGATGTCGAATTTTGTTGTAACTTCGAGGCCAAAGACTTCATTTTAAGAGTTCAAATCTGCAGTCAAACGTTACCGTACATGTATGTGGCCATTGTTTTCCCACATTTTATATCCCACCCTATTTTCTTTAGTTTAAGTGTTAAGACATGTAACACTTTTTACTGAAATAAATATTTACTTTGAATTATTTTTTTACGGGCACATATACTGCGTCATATTTTTTTTAATTCCTTCTTTTAATTTAATCATGGTAATGAAACTTTACATATATGGTAGAGGAATGTCAGGTGTTAACTGGCCGAGTTTTTTTTTTTTTTGGGGGGGGGCAGAAATGGAGATATTGTTTGCAGAGAAAATTACGCAGCCTTCATTGTGATAATTCATGAGTTTTAAACTAATTGGTGACAAATTTTTTTTTTTACAAGAAGTACTTCTGTAGTAGTTAAACAATCTGAAATTTACGTGAATAATGTTTAATCTTAAACTATTTACTGAAGAAAAAACTGTCCTGTGTCCTGCACACTTGATGAAAAAATTATATATGGATTTTTCTTCTGAGAAATGAAAATTGAGAGACATATTGAAATAATCGGGAGTTAACTGCAAAAAATCAAGACAAATATTACGAGATAGGGAGGAAATACCTCCAAAATTGGAATTTATTTTCTTTCTTTCTTCTCCCGGCTTGAAAGTAAACAGATATGAACTGCTCTGGTTTGTGGAATTTCAGTCAGGGCTAGTAAGTTTATTTAAGTCATCAGCCCGGGGCCTGTGCTTAAAACATTTCTTTCAGTACTGACCAGTACAGTACGTAATCTATTTTAACGAAGCATGTATATACTTACAGATTTGTTAATACGCTAACTGTAGCATGCATGTAAAATACACTGTAATTGAATCATAGAAAGGAAGTTTCTTAATGTTGAAATTAATTACATATGATTTCCTCCTCGCAGATTTATTTGTGGGGTGTTGTTTTTTTTGTGTGTGTGTGAAAAATTACTTCCGATGAAAACCGTTATAAATGGCCTTTCTCGCTTGCCATGTTTCTGTTTGTATACGAGGACTGGCTAGTATGACGTCACGAGACCACATGATCTGTCGTCTCATTAAAACTCAGAAATACTCGGCAATTTACGGAATCATTGTATCTTCTTCGCAATATAATCAATATCCGCACACGATATTATTTTTTAAACATTATATTTGAATTAGAATTTGTAAAGAATTACATTTATAAAATAAAAAATTTCATTTCTAGTCTCGTTCAACATTGTGTGAAAATTCACTGGTTAATTTTTTCAGTGTTTATATAATATGTTTTGAAAATCTGTTTTGAGAAAGGAAAAATTACAAATTACACTGAAAATACATTTTTTTTGTTTGTTTTTTTTGTTTGGTGAATTTAATGCATGTACAAACTATATATATATATATATATATATATATATATATATATATATATATATATATATATATATATATAATTTCAGGTAGATTTGATGGACAAACTTTTTCAAGAGAACAAAGATAATCCTCCCCTCCACAAAAATCACTCGCCAGTTGCTGGTGCCATCTTCTGGGAAAGATCTTTGTTCCACAGAGTCAAGCATGTCATCATCCGCTTCCAGTCTTTGGAGGATATGATGACTAGTGAAATGGGAAAACAGGTGGGAGAAAGAGACATATGTAGTCAACTATTTCTAGGTTCACACATGTGCTGACATCTCCTACAATAGATTTTCATCTGCTAAACTATCATACCAATAATAAATCAGAAAGTGTCCTTGGCAAATACAGGTAGAGTAACCACCCGCCATCTATGCACACAATTATCATACATGGATTGCTTGTATTATATAAATGCACTGTTGTGAGCAACCACCTGCAGAACACAGCAAACAATCATGATGTTTAAGCAAAACAAGTGACTTAACGATACTCTGAATGACCACATAAAACTCCACCAGAGATAAACACTTAATTCTCAAGACCCTGCGGATCATGCAGGTAGCATTGAATGATACAGACCTTAATCAGACTAAAGTCCATGTCATTAACCACCATGTAAATTCTGATTGCAATTAACTGTTCCATCTTCAAAGTAAGCAGACAAGGATATACTAAGTCAATTTATTGGTTAAATCTTTTTCTTTATCTTTGGCATATCCTCAATTTTTTTTTATATGCATATTCTTGAACTTTTTCTCTAATCTTTAACAGTTAACAAAAATGTATTGTAGAGGAATTACCACACACATCTTACTCGGTAGGTTTAACAGCTCACAGTCAAGACTTTATTGACCATCACCTGAAGTTAACCTATTCTGACTTGCATTTGATTGAATGCTGGCTGTAATTATTTCCTAAATTTATATTATGGTTGCCATTGTGTGTCATCAGCTATTCCTTTTTTATGGGCAACTAGTTGTGCTCATTTAATGCAAATATGATTTCAAACTTGTAAAATGCACATGCCCAATTTTGTACTTATATTTCAACTGAAGTAAGCTTTCAATTTGTTGATCTGTACTTTTGACTCATCTTCAGTTTTATGGACAGTCAGGGTGCATCAGATGATTAATTTATTAATTAGCCAAAACTTTTTTTGTATAGACACGAGCAAAATACCTGAGTGTAGGGAAGCAGATGAAGGCATATGAGGACATGAAGTATGAGCAGTGGCGTGAACACGTTGAGCAGGTTTTACCCTCGCTACTCAAACGTAACCTGTTGGTCAAACCCACACAGGCTCAACAGCTCCAACTACAGGCACAGGAAGAAGAGAAAGAAGATATCGGTGGGTTCACATATATTTCTTTTCCTCACTCTTTCATATTGATAGATTTTTGTTTAGTCTGCTTTAGCTACCATTGATTGCGTACCTATGTTAGCTGATATAAAGATATACTGGTATTAAACATTATGGATATATTTATCTTGATGGATTTTCTTCATCATGAAAAACAAAACCTGTAACCTACTTATCATAATCCAGTGACTTTAAAAGGTTTGTGGATGAGGCTACTGTGGCACAGGTGAGACATAGTTTTATTTTGGGATATTCTTGTGATATTCGATACGACAATTCAGGTTCTTAAAATCATGTAACATCATAATAATACAGAAATACACAGAAATGTATTTAATAGTGTCGGACCACATTATAGCTGGTTCCCATTAGCCCAGAACTAACAGAAAGTGAAATTTAAGGAGGTACCTATGATAAAACAAAACTCAAACCTTTTGATTGAGATCTGTGATGTACCAGTGTTTTTAAAAGAGACAGAAGTAGACTGAAAAGGAATATAGAGAGGGAGTACTGCTTAGTCAAAAAGTGTAATTTATAAGTGTTATTCATTATTATTACATTAGTACATTAACCACATGAAATGAATTTTAGACATACTGTATAACATCACTTTATTACTTTATTAATATTTAATGTAATAAATTATTTGCTTCATTAGAGTAAAGATCTTGAAATCATACTAGTGTTGTCATAATAAGCTAATCATCATACATTATGTCATTCCTTCTTTTACCCATGCAGCCAAAACTGTCCCCACAGTCCAGGTTAATAATGTGACAGATAAAAATATAAGCCCGGAGGCTCCAGCAACCCCAAAGGGGCCTCCTGAAGGAATCAATTCTGGTAAATCATGGAGTAGTGGACTGTGTAGTGGTGTTGTCACCCACCCTTTACTTTATGTATCTCACTTTGCTGTCTGGTTCATGTTAGTTAGTCAGGAGACATGTCAAAACAAAATCAGATATCTGGCTAACTTTTCAGTTTGATAGCCCTGTATTAGGACGTTAGTATGTTGCCACCATATTCTAAATAGCTTACCCATGTCTGTTCATTTTTGTTCCCTTTCCTGTATTGTTCTGTCTGTCCATCCACTTCAGTCAAACAACATGTATAATTTTCACTCAAATTTAGTATTGGGCATTTCATTAAAAGAACTTTGGTCAAATTTAATTTTGTGGACAAAATTTTGACCAAGTTATGGCCTCTGTTTGACTAAGAGCTTTGCCCTGTCATGTTAAACCATCCATTTTCATTTGTACAATATTGGTATGATCATCCATGTCATATAGATATATATTTTTTTTTTTTTTGGGAGTTCCCTCTTTATCGACAAGAAGTTGAGGGTTTGAATGCACATATTTTATCACATGTGCAGCAATGATGTAAACCTGAATCATTTAGAGCTTGAAAAATACTTTATCGTTCAGCATTTTATAAACATTTTAGGTTCTCATTACAAAGAGACATTTTCAAAATAGAGATTGAAGAGATGTGGTATAATTACTGGAGTGACTAACTTAATGATTCTCCTTGTGTAATATTGATGTAGAGATCTTCAGTAAAGAAAGAATGACAGAGATTCAGGAGTTATATCTGCTAAAATAGGACAGTTCTGAAAATCTAGCCAGATGTCTGTAGCTATCATTACTTGTTGATAAATCTTTAGAGCTTTCTTCCTGTACTACATATGAGGAACCTTTGAAGTTTTATTTTGTACTCTCAAAACACGCTTTTGGAAATATGATTTTGATGTACTGTATTTTGGTATGTATAATACGCACTTGACTCTAGTTTTGTTATTTTCAGCAGGGGTGGGTTACATTTTACAGTTATTTCCATAAAAAAAATTATCAGTGGATCTGACAAAGGATCATGGCACTAAAACTGTCTATGCATGCCACATGCTGATGAATACTGAATTCATTGCATTGCCATTACATTGTTAATTAATATTACAAACCTCATTAGTCATATTTTTTAATTGCTTATATTAGTAAAACTCTTTTCATTTCACATTGCTCCATAGTTTTTGTTCAGTGGCTTGGCTAGAAATATATATAATATAATCAGTCATGAATACTTTGCAAAATGTTGCATTATGATAGCATAGATACATATTGTAAAACTAATGAATTGGTTATTGTATAAAAAGATGCAATTTATTTACTTTTCTTAGAAAACTAAATTTGGTTTTTGTCTTTTTTTCATATTGAATCAGTGTTTTGTACTTCTTTGTGCCACTATTTAGTGATCAAAGTTTCATTAATTCAGCATGGTGTCCCAGTGTGATCATTTTTGGCAAAAGTTTGGATTTATCAGTGCAAAAAAAACAATGCATTGTCTATGTTAATTTGCTTTATTGGCTTTATTGGGAGAAAAAACTTTGGTTCAGTGGTTCATTTCTCATTTTAAATCACACAATTTGATACTTCTTTATGATTTACAATGATTAGTGGTTCATTGACTGGGCATGGTGCATTGAAGTAATGAGTACTGTCTAAAGTTTTGATTTAATAAGCACAAGTATTATGCATTGTCTAGGTAAATTCGGAATTTATTTGTATTTCTTTGGATAATAAATATGGTTATATGTTTTATTTCTCATCTTATATCACAATATTTGATACTTTGTTGAATCATCTTGATCTGAATTGGCTAAAGCTTTGATATGCCTGACATAATTTGATGGATTGTCCATATAAATTTTAGATTTGAGCTGTAATCTGAACAAACGAAGTCCATTGAGATCAACATGGCCTGGAAAAGAATCTCTCAATAAACCAATAAAACATTATGTAAGAAGTGACAATTGTCGCACTGTCCAAAATGGTGGAATGTTGTTTCATGACAATAAGAGCCAAATCATAAAGATTTTGAATTGTAAGATATCGCATGTGTTATTAAATTTTTCACATCATATTGGGTTGAAAATCAGGGTTTATATTATACATTAGTGCAGATTATGCATACCAAAATATGGTAAATAAATGATGTACCTTGTATCAAAGTTAGCACAGAGCCGTGTATTTGTACATTACATTTTTACTGAGGAAATACTATTAAAATATATGTTTTGTCATTTGTAAGAAGAACTTTTGTTCAGAAAATAAAAGGGAGAAGTTGTCATCAATTGCAGAGAAGGTGCACATTTTTGTTAATCATGGAAGTCATAATAATATACAAACAGAAGACATAGTGAATGCATTTCATTTTGAATAAAATTGTTGGCTTCTAAAATAAGATCTGCATATATTAACATGTACAAGTGTTGATAAAAAAATTCTAGAACAAATAACACTACATCATAAAAAGTCACACATTCTAATAAAAAATGTCCTGATTTAGGATGTGATGTCATTTTTAAGTTGATGATGCATAAAGGCTCAGTGATGTCATCTTTTTTTCATGTATGTTGATAGAGTGGCACAATGGCAGATGGGTTCATTTTCAGAGTGGTAATACATCTTATGCAAAATTAGTGAATTCCTTGACATAAAAGCTGTATTGGATGCTATTTATGGACATAAAGCACTTGCTAAATTTGGAATTAGCGATGAACAAAATGCTTTAGTGATGGCAGGAAAACTTAAAAATTATGATAAAAACGGAGATCTCTTTTAAGCCAAGCTATAAATTCTGTGGAACTTGTTATGAAGCAAGAAGGTATGTTACTGCCTGAAAGGTAGAAGATAACTTTTTATTTCAAATGAAATTTTGACCAGTGGGTTTAGTAATTCACAGGATTTGTGCCGATTAGGTTGCTTGATAGAGAATGAATGTTTTTAAGAGTAAACATCTGCATGAAATTATAATACAACTACAAACGACAATGCAATATTTTCTTAAAATTGATTATTACCAGTAATGAAGCTTGAATACACTACTTTGAACCTGAAAGTAAAAGAAAATTCAGAGTATGGAAATTTGCCATCATCTATCAATGCATGTCTTACTAAATTTGATAGAAAGATCATGTGTATTATTTCTTTAATTCACAAAGAGCATTTTTTAGACCTCATGGTACATTAAAAATCACATTGAATGGGTGATAGCATTGCACAGTAATACAGTGCAATTAACATAAAGTCTTCAAACTCTACTGAGGGATACCTTCACCAAAATAACATTCCTATACTCACATGCAAGTCTGTAATGCAGTCTTTACAATTGAAACCTCACCCACCATAGCCCAAAGTGAAATCACTGACACTTAAGACCTCAAATTAAAAGAGTTTTGTTATGTGCAAAGCATTACAAAGCAGAGAGGAAGTATGGGATGCAATCACCATGTTGCCATGAATGCTATCAAGGGAAGTTACTTTAAGATCTTCTACAATTATTTCAAATGGTAAAATAATTTTACTTTACAGTGTTTGTTATAAAACTTTGTGATCAGTTGTCTTAAATAGAATGATAATTATTCTTTTTGGAATGACCAAAAATAAAGTGATAAGTAACATGATAAAGTGCTTTTTTCAATAGGTCAATCAATATTTAAAGGGTTTGGGATTATACACATACAGTAGTTACTGTATTTCTTTAGTTATTGGCAGATGGAGAGTAGAGGGTTAAATTCCTGTCGAGTGGAAATAGTATTTTTTTATATATCGGTTTTAATGTGGTGATGGGCTGTGTGTTTTGTATAGGACTGAAAATTAATATTTTGTCCATGGCAGTATCCAGTTAGTCCTGAAATACTTGATCAGGAACTTGTGTACCTTCAGCAACTAGATGGAACAATTATTGACAAATGTTTAGCTTTAACCTTATTAAAATCTTTGCTGATTTACAATATATCATGTATGCATTTTATTTACATCAGCTTATGCCTATCTTTATACATTTTATTTACATCAGATCATTGAAGTCTGTCTTTATACATTTATCTACATCAGATTGAGGTCTGTCTTTATACATATTATGTACATGAGATTGAGGTCTGTCTTTGTACATTTTATCTACATCAGATTGAGGTCTGTCTTAATACATTTTATTTACATCAGACTCAGGTCTGTCTTTATACATTTTATCTACATGAGATTGAAGTCAGTCTTTATACATTTATCTACATGAGATTGAGGTCTGTCTTTATACATTTTATGTACATGAGATTGAGGTCTGTCTTTGTACATTTTATCTACATCAGATTGAGGTCTGTCTTAATACATTTTATTTACATCAGACTCAGGTCTGTCTTTATACATTTTATCTACATGAGATTGAGGTCTGTCTTTATACATTTATCTACATGAGATTGAGGTCTGTCTTTATATATTTTATCTACATGAGATTGAGGTCTGTCTTTGTACATTTTATCTACATGAGATTGTGGGGTCTAGGACATCTCCCCCCCGGACATTTCCCCACCAGACTTTTCCCCCCTGACATATCCCCCCGGACATTTCCCCCCTGGACTTTTCCCCCCCATCAAATAGGACTTTTCCCCCCCCAGTCATTTCCCCCCATTATCTTAAAACTTAATTCATATTTAATTATAAAAACTTATATTAAGTTATGTTAAAAGAAAAAGATTATTTGAAATAAAGATAACAAGATTTGTAACAAGAAAACCGAGTTTGGGATTGATGGTAATGCAAATACAATATTTAATGATATAAGAAAATAAGGAAATAAGTATGACTGATACGTGCGTGTACTGAAACAACTACAATTAATTGAACGATGGCTAATCCTTCTGTTGTTTATCTTAAATATACCAAATATGCATAATAAATAAAGGTTAGACTGAAGCCTCATTATACTTCAAAGAAACCTCCTGTTCTACAGTGAGTAAAAGCATGATTGTATGTGAGAGAGAGAGAGAGAGAGAGAGAGAGAGGTCAGGAAAGTAGATATTTTACATTTGATAATGCATTTATTTCAGGTGACAACAGTCATACCTATGCACTAACGGTGATGCGAGGTGCGAGTATACATCAAAGCTAAATGTTACTATATATAAATAAAGTAGTATAAAGATAATGGGGGGGGGGAATGACTGGGGGGAGAAAAGTCCTTTTTGATGGGGGGGGAAAAGTCCAGGGGGGAGATTCCGGGGGGATATGTCAGGGGGGGGGGGAAGTCCGGGGGGGAAATGTGTCCAGGGGGGAAATGTCCTGATACCGAGATTGTGGTCTGTCTTTATACATTTTATTTGCATCAGATTGAGGTCTGTCTTTATACATTTTATCAACATGAGATTGAGGTCTGTCTTTATACATTTTATCTGCATCAGATTGAGGTCTGTCTTTATACATTTTATTTACATGAGATTGAGGTCTATCTTTATATATTTTATCTGCATCAGATTGAGGTCTGCCTTTATACATTTTATCTACATGAGTCTGAGGTATGTCTTTATACATTTTATCTTCTTCAGATTGAAGTCTGTTCTTATATATTTTATCTACATCAGATTGAGGCCTGTCTTTATACATTTTATCTACATAAGATTGAGGTCTGTCTTTATTCATTTTATCTACATCAAATTGAGGTCTGTCTTTATACATTTTATGTACATGAGATTGAGGTCTGTCTTTATACATTTTATCTACATAAGATTGAGGTCTGTCTTTATATGTTTTATCTACATAAGATTGAGGTCTGTCTTTATACATTTTATCTACATCAGATTGAGGTCTGTTTTTATACATTTTATGTACATGAGATTGAGGTCTGTCTATATATTTTATCTACATGAGATTGAGGTTTGTCTTTATACATTTTATCTACATCAGATTGAGGTCTGTTTTTATACATTTTATGTACATGAGATTGAGGTCTGTCTATATATTTTATCTACATGAGATTGAGGTTTGTCTTTATACATTTTATCTACATCAGATTTGTTTCCAGCTTTATACATCTTATCTTTTAAACTTCCAGGTGATTTTAATCAGATTATGGTACTTATCATCATTTAGTATCAAGTTAACATCACTTTACACTAATTTAAATGTGTTCTATTTAAGATGTTCATTCAAGATATGTTATTCATTCTCATGTATAGCTTCAGAAATGTTGGAGCAATTCACATGTAGCTTGCAATAGGATTGGACTGTGATACACAAAAACACCAACAAGCAGTAATTAATTGAAAGTGTAAGCTAGCTAATGATGTCAAATATCACATGATTGAGTTACAATAGGCTTTTTTTTACACCTCATTTTTAATGGTATCACATGAATGAGTAACAATAGACTTTTTACACCTCATTTTTAATGGCATCATCAACATGACAACACCTAAGAGGTCAGTGAAGCTTAAGCAAAAACATGTCCATCTACCCATTGTATTGCTACTTGTCAGATATTGATCATTCCCTTTAAGCACTTAAGTAAACTGGATGACATTACAATGTACAGTAGGTTTCTTCCAACCCTTCTTGTCATATACGTACATTTATATTGAATAGTTGATACACCTTTTTAACAGTTTTAAATTTGATTCATAATATGACAAGCCAGTGATCATAATTTATGTAAAAGAAAATTTGGAAAAAAAGAGCAACATAATACTACTGGTAATTGAAAATACTCTTTCAAAAGTAGTTTTTTCTTTTATACTTACATTAATTTTGAGTCCTGTCATACAGGCTGAGATTATTATACTTACATTAATTTCGAGTCCTGTCATACAGGCTGAGATTATTATACTTACATTAATTTCGAGTCCTGTCATACAGGCTGAGATTATTATACTTACATTAATTTCGAGTCCTGTCATACAGGCTGAGATTATTATACTTACATTAATTTCGAGTCCTGTCATACAGGCTGAGATTATTATACTTACATTAATTTCGAGTCCTGTCATACAGGCTGAGATTATTATACTTACATTAATTTCGAGTCCTGTCATACAGGCTGAGATTATTATACTTACATTAATTTCGAGTCCTGTCATACAGGCTGAGATTATTATACTTACATTAATTTCGAGTCCTGTCATACAGGCTGAGATTATTATACTTACATGATCATTTACTACATATATTAATTATGTGTAATATCTTTGAAAAGATCCCCACAATTTAAAAACCCAAACATCTGTACTGAAGCATCACATAGGATTCTGATGTTTTAGTGCAGCTGATGGTACATGATATCTAACCAGTCCATACTAACCAGAATATGTAAGAGTTATGTTTTGCACACTAAGGAGCTTCTGTATGATTCACCTGCTTTGTGTAAGTTAAACATCCAGTACAGGGTTTGCTTCTCCATGTATCAAAAGCAGACCTCCTGTACTGCTATATATTGTTCGGTTCTCCTGATGTTTGTAGGTATGCTTTGCATGCATTTTGTCAGTAAGATGCCATTTTATGGGAGGACATACCAAGGTTATTACAGTTCTCTAAACAATCACTTAGTTCCATTGCAGTTTAGAGGTTAAATAAAGTGTAAGTAATTATTGAATATTAGATCTGTTATGGTTGTTATACCCCTTAGCAAGTGTTGTTTTAGCATACAATATTACCCTTTTCTGCTAATCCATTAGTTTACTGCCTTGTTAAGTTTTGCTTTAAAATGAAAAGAGTGGGTGTCACAGGGTGTTTATTTTCTATGAAGACATTACTAGTTATTAAAATACTGGAATATTGGTTAATAATGCGTATTTTTCTTAAACTGCAAATGTTGCTTCATGTTAGCAGTAATATTTGCTAGTTAGATTGCACAAGACCAATACTTCTAGAATACAGTTTTCAGATTTAGAGTGCTAGGGTGTGAAATACTTTAGAGCTAGGATTTGTTTTCTTTTTATATGCTTACGTTTTGTTTGAGTGCTTTGACCCTGTCTCAGACTGTCCCTCTGTCGGCTGATTTATGTTTCTTTTTCTGAACCAAAACTAATGCCCTTAATCATCTTAAGTTTCAGAAGGTCATAGGTCAAATGTTATTGTGACTAGACAAATCGAATTTGGCACAAATAAACCAATTATTGACCATATACGTTCATCAAAGTTTGTGAATTGTTTGCACATTGAGAAAGAAAGAAGCCTGTTGATTTGGGGGTCTAAAGAGCAATGGTCATGATTACATTGATTAAAAAAAACAAAATATTTTATTTGCATAGAAACTCCAATTCTCGACCATGTTTCTAATAGCAAAACTTATGGAGGCCCTGCAATTGAGGTAGGAAGAGGTCTATTGAGTTTAGTGTCAAAAGGTAAGAGAGAATGCTGGGTCTGGGTCATTGTAACTTAAGTAAAATGTGTTTTATAGATTAGCTTTTTCCTAGATTAAGTTCTGGTAGTTCATGCATACATACATACATACATACATACATACATACATACATACATACATACATACATACTGAATGTGGAATATATATTTGATATCACAAACTGGAGGACAAAAATTTTAAAAAATTGTTTCATTGTTGTTATGTTATTTTTTACCTGCAGTAAAAGCACTTTGGGTGGGGTGTTTGTATTTTTGGGTGGGGTGTCAATATTTTTGTAATTTTTGGTGGGGTGTCAATATTTTTGTATTTTTGGGTGTGGTGTCAATATTTTTGTATTTTTGGGTGGCATGTCAATGCTTTTGTTTTTTTTGGGTGCGGTGTCAATGTTTTTGTATTTTTGGGTGGAGTGTCAATGTTTTTGTATTTTTGGGTGCGGTGTCAATATTTTTGTATTTTTGGGTGGGATGTCAGTGTTTTTGTATTTTTGGGTGGGGTGTCAATATTTTGTATTTTTGGGTAGGGTGTCAATATTTTTGTATTTTTTTGGGTGGGGTGTCAATATTTTTGTATTTTTGGGTGGGGTGTCAGTGTTTTTGTATTTTTGGTTGGGGTGTCAATGTTTTGTATTTTTGGGTGGGGTGTCAATATTTTTGTATTTTTGGGTGGGGTGTCAATGTTTTTGTATTTTTGGGTGGGGTGTCAATATTTTTTCTATTTTGCGGTTGCTCCAAACAATGCATGTAAAGATGCAGTGAACAATGTTTATCAATGACAACAATAAGACCCTTTTCCCCATATCCATGAATTTAATTTCTGATCAGCATGTACTGTTTATACAGTCAATTCAACAATAAGACCCTTTTCCCCATATCCATGAATTTAATTTCTGATCAGCTTGTACTGTTTATACAGTCAATTCAACAATAAGACCCTTTTCCCCAAATCCATGAATTTAATTTCTGATCAGCATGTACTGTTTATACAGTCAATTCAGCATGTACTGTTTATACAGTCAATTCAGCATGTACAATTCAGCATGTACTGTTTATACAGTCAATTTAGCATGTACTGTTTATACAGTCAATTCAGCATGTACTGTTTATACAGTCAATTCAGCATGTACTGTTTATACAGTCAATTCAGCATGTACTGTTTATACAGTCAATTCAGCATGTACTGTTTATACAGTCAATTCAGCATGTACTGTTTATACAGTCAATTCAGCATGTACTGTTTATACAGTCAATTCAGCATGTACTGTTTATACAGTCAATTCAGCATGTACTGTTTATACAGTCAATTCAGCATGTACTGTTTATACAGTCAATTCAGCATGTACTGTTTATACAGTCAATTCAGCATGTACTGTTTATACAGTCAATTCAGCATGTACTGTTTATACAGTCAATTCAGCATGTACTGTTTATACAGTCAATTCAGCATGTACTGTTTATATAGTCAATTCAGCATGTACTGTTTATACAGTCAATTCAGCATGTACTGTTTATACAGTCAATTCAGCATGTACTGTTTATACAGTCAATTCAGCATGTACTGTTTATACAGTCAATTCAGCATGTACTGTTTATACAGTCAATTCAGCATGTACTGTTTATACAGTCAATTCAGCATGTACTGTTTATACAGTCAATTCAGCATGTACTGTTTATCCAGTCAATTCAGCATGTACTATCTATACAGTCAATTCAGCATGTACTATTTATACAGTCACCTGTAACAAGATAGACTCTGATCTGCTGTCACATAATATGCTTGCAGACCAGGGTATTTTATTTGTTTCTACTGATCACTTGTAACAACTGTCACATAATATGCTTGCAGACCAGGGTATTTTATATGTTTCTACTGATCACTTGTAACAACTGTCACATAATATGTTTGCAGACCAGGGTATTTTATTTGTTTCTACTGATCACTTGTAACAACTGTCACATAATATGTTTGCAGACCAGGGTATTTTATATGTTTCTACTGATCACTTGTAACAACTGTCACATAATATGTTTGCAGACCAGGGTATTTTATTTGTTTCTACTGATCACTTGTAACAACTGTCACATAATATGTTTGCAGACCAGGGTATTTTATATGTTTCTACTGATCACTTGTAACAACTGTCACATAATATGTTTGCAGACCAGGGTATTTTATATGTTTGTACTGATCACTTGTAACAACTGTCACATAATATGCTTGCAGACCAGGGTATTTTATTTGTTTCTACTGATCACTTGTAACAACTGTCACATAATGTGCTTGCAGACCAGGGTATTTTATTTGTTTCTACTGATCACTTTTAACAACTGCATGGACTCAGATGTTATTACGTTATGAAATGACAGATCTGTGTCTGTGCAGTTCGCAGTTGGACTTGACATATAAGCAAGTGTATATGGTAGTTCTTTGCAAATCCACAAAATTGACCCTGAAAATATATAAATTTGCAGTATTTGTTGAAATGTAGGTTAAGTCATTTTGTAAAACATATCTCATAAGCTTTCCACTGAGAAGGAGCAAGAAATTATTGATCTTGGCAGTTACATAAAAGATGAAAGTCACTTCCATATATGGAAATATAATAATAATAATAATAATAATAATAATAATAATAATAATAATAATGAGGACTTTGTATAGCGCCTAATCTTTAAAAGCTCTAAGCGCTTTACACCATCAGTAATGATAATGACTACACTACAGAACAAATGACAAAAACAATGAAATTGGAAAACATAAAAACATGCTGAAATTATATATTAGATACAAAACATGATTAGGTCGCTAAGTTTATCCCTGAAGTTTAAACAGGTGAGTCTTGAGAGCATTCTTAAAAGGAACCACTGTATATTGAGAATATATATGATTTTTTGGTACTTGAAGAAAAAAAAACCAACTAATAGATCATTACTTTTAAAGTAATGTTTTTTTTAAAATATTAAAATGGAAGAAAATGTGCTTTTTGATTCTGACAGAATGATCCACCATAGAACTTCACTGTCTTAAAATACTTTGAACTGTATCACATGTTTTGCAAATTGCAGGGCCTTCCATAGACTTGAAGTACGTGGTTGATTTTGACCCTATGCTTTTGGAGATCATTTCTGAGACCAGGTATATGGAGCAGCTAGGTTTCTCTGTACCAGAACTTGCAAGAAATGTGGCTCTACAGGTCAGTAGAGTGACTTTTAAAGTTTTATCAGAATATTTTGATATGCAAAATTATATTCTTGTTTTAATGTATTACCAACATTTATCAATCATAACTTTTCATTCATGTCTTTGAAAAATGTCCTTGTTTTGCTTTGTATTTACAATAAAGACAAGTTAAATAGTCTTGTTTTAGTTTCACTATAAAATTACCGTAAGAGTGTGCTAGCACTTGATTGAGATGCTTTTGTAGTACTGCATTGACAGACTGCGTGTGGTTTTAATAAGCTGAAAATAATTTACTTTTCATGTTTTGAATTGACTCTTAAAAAGACACATCTTCTCCATTAAATAAATACCAGTATTTGTAAGGTTCATTTTGTTTTATGTACATGTAGATTTAAAATAGATAACTAGTTTTCAGGTCATTATTTCTTAAGTTTTAAACTACTTCTTCTTCCTATTAAATGCATTAACTTTGCACTGAGGAATACCAAAGCTGTCATTGTACAATATTCTAAAAGAAATGATACATTGTTTGAAAAGCATAAAGCTTGGAGTGTCCATACAAATGTGATACACTGTCCTCCATTCAGGCCATTTCATTCATTTTGTCTAATGAAAGTACATGCTATTGCAGTGACTGCTAGCTACCACTATATACTATTTATTTATTTTTCTTGTTAACAATAGTGATTAATTTTCATCATCATTGTCATCATAATCATCATCCTTGCACATCTTCTTAGTTAGATAATACTTTTAGGGGACTAATTGTTTTTCATTTTGATTTTTCAGGAAGAGAAATATATCAAATACGTGGAAAGTCTAACACACATGTTAGAGAGATATCACAAATTGCTGGCCTTACTGGATGAGGCAGAGGTAGGACATGGCATATTTTCAATATGTATTTAATTTTCTTTCAGTATTATTCCTGGAGATTTATGTAGCAGTCAGAATAAGGTGGAACTGGGTCTGATCCTAAATATATTTTTTCTTCTCAAAAACATGCACATTTTGAATTTGTTAGAGTTTCGTGCATGTTTTTGGCTGTATGTATTTACTTTGACAGAGTTTCAATAGAAGCCAGTAGCCAGTGATGTCTTGCCATATATTTGACAGCAAATACTGCCTACTATTCATGTAGTTCATGGTGAATGTTGTATGATTCATTACCACATTCCACAGAAGATGATCCGACCCCAAGAAAGTACATGGTGAATGTTGTATGATTCATTACCACATTATACGAAAGATGATCCAACCCCAAGAAAGTACATGGTGAATGCTGTATGATTCATTACCACATTCCATGGAAGATGATCCAACCCCAAGAAAGTACATGGTGAATGTTGTATGATTCATTACCACATTCCATGGAAGATGATCCAACCCCAAGAAAGTACATGGTGAATGTTGAATGATTCATTATGATTCATTACCACATTCCATGGAAGATGATCCAACCCCAAGAAAGTACATGGTGAATGTTGTATGATTCATTACCACATTCCATGGAAGATGATCCAAGCCCAAGAAAGTACATGGTGAATGTTGTATGATTCATTACCACATTCCATGGAAGATGATCCAACCCCAAGAAAGTACATGGTGAATGTTGTATGATTCATTACCACATTCCATGGAAGATGATCCAACCCCAAGAAAGTACATGGTGAATGTTGTATGATTCATTACCACATTCCATGGAAGATGATCCAACCCCAAGAAAGTACATGGTGAATGTTGTATGATTCATTACCACATTCCACAGAAGATGATCCAACCCCAAGAAAGTACATGGTGAATGTTGTATGATTCATTACCACATTATACGGAAGATGATCCAACCCCAAGAAAGTACATGGTGAATGTTGTATGATTCATTACCACATTCCATGGAAGATGATCCAACCCCAAGAAAGTACATGGTGAATGTTGTATGATTCATTACCACATTCCATGGAAGATGATCCAACCCCAAGAAAGTACATGGTGATTGTTGAATGATTCATTATGATTCATTACCACATTCCATGGAAGATGATCCAACCCCAAGAAAGTACATGGTGAATGTTGTATGATTCATTACCACATTCCATGGAAGATGATCCAACCCCAAGAAAGTACATGGTGAATGTTGTATGATTCATTACCACATTCCATGGAAGATGATCCAACCCCAAGAAAGTACATGGTGAATGTTGTATGATTCATTACCACATTCCATGGAAGATGATCCAACCCCAAGAAAGTACATGGTGAATGTTGTATGATTCATTACCACATTCCTTGGAAGATGATCCAACCCCAAGAAAGTACATGGTGAATGTTGTATGATTCATTACCACATTCCACAGAAGATGATCCAACCCCAAGAAAGTACATGGTGAATGTTGTATGATTCATTACCACATTATACGGAAGATGATCCAACCCCAAGAAAGTACATGGTGAATGTTGTATGATTCATTACCACATTCCATGGAAGATGATCCAACCCCAAGAAAGTACATGGTGAATGTTGTATGATTCATTACCACATTCCATGGAAGATGATCCAACCCCAAGAAAGTACATGGTGAATGTTGAATGATTCATTATGATTCATTACCACATTACATGGAAGATGATCCAACCCCAAGAAAGTACATGGTGAATGTTGTATGATTCATTACCACATTCCATGGAAGATGATCCAAGGCCAAGAAAGTACATGGTGAATGTTGTATGATTCATTACCACATTCCATGGAAGATGATCCAACCCCAAGAAAGTACATGGTGAATGTTGTATGATTCATTACCACATTCCACGGAAGATGATCCAACCCCAAGAAAGTACATGGTGAATGTTGTATGATTCATTACCACATTCCATGGAAGATGATCCAACCCCAAGAAAGTACATGGTGAATGTTGTATGATTCATTACCACATTCCACGGAAGATGATCCAACCCCAAGAAAGTACATGGTGAATGTTGTATGATTCATTACCACATTCCATAGAAGATGATCCAACCCATTAAGATTAGTATATTCTTCCATTCTTTATAGCTTAAAGAATAGTATAAATAAAAATTAGTTTTGAAGAGTCTTGTATTTATTTATTTATATTTCAGTAAGTTAATTGATAGTAAGTATTCTGATATTGATTGTACTGTCAGAGATATAGACTGAGAGTTTATTTATTATGGACTAGCAAGTAATCGGCATGCGTTGCAATACCACTCAAAGAAAGAAAGTGTTTGTGTTTTAATCCTGGCATGCGTTGCAATGCCACTGAAAGAAAGAAAGTGTTTGTGTTTTAATAGACTATTTGACTGGTTTCTGGAAAGCATCTCAGATTATTTAGTGGTATTTATCAAGCCCACAAGAAGTGGTTACCTTACCGAAGATGTTTTAGGTATCGCTACCGATTATGAATTTCATACAGCTGTTGATTTACATCATCATAGTTTCAGCCAATCCAGACCATATTTGATCATGTGACGTATCTAAGGTGCCTACAGTTCACACTGAACACACGTGATTTTAGGTATCGCTACCTATTATGAATTTCATACAGCCATTGCCCTTGCACTTTAAATGTTGGCATGTAATTCTCGCGCACGATATTTGTTGCACCGAACGATGTCATTTGGAAACATGAATTGTACTTCCATATGTTTGCCAAGAAATGTTTCGATTGGCTTGTGTCACCTGATACCAACATTGATAATGGTTCGGTGGTGAATGTAATTCTGGCAATTTCACTTTCCCACCCGCGCAGCACATTCCTGGTGTTCCATTCTTAAATTTGAGGGCATTGCAATACACGCATAATTTATCCATTTTTCCAATAAGCACACTTTGATGAATACTGTAGTTATAATTAGCATTGTAATGGAAAGCACTAAGATTTAAATCAGCGTGCATTATTCGTCTGGATTGAGCAGTGCGAACTCAAACGGTTTCCAATCTTGCTTCTTGTTGCTCGTCTGTTTCAGATGATCGGGCTTGAGCAGTGCAAACTCGAACGGTTTGCAATCTTGCTTCCCGCTGCTCGTCAGTTTCAGATGATCAGGTTTGAGCAGTGTGAACTCGAACAGTTTCCAATCTTGCTTTCCGTTGCTTGTCTATTTCTGAAACTTGTGATGCCTTTATCTTTCGTGCTTGAGGTGTAGATCGACCAATAGCTTTTCGTTTAGGTGGCATAATTGATTTGACAGCGAAGGTAATGCTTTGTAACGACTATTACAATTTCACACCGTGATTGTTTGACATAACCAAGGCGCGAACCAAACATAACTAAGTAAACATGACGTGTCTAAGGCGCCTACAGTTCACACCAAACACACGCGAAATTAGGTATTGCTACTGATTATGAATTTCATACAGCTGTTGATTTACGTCATCATAGTTTCAGCTAATCTAGACCATGTTCGATTATGTGACGTATTTAAGGCTCCTACTGTTCGATCACATGATGTACAAATTCACACCGCGATTGTTTGACGTAACCAAGGCGCGAACCAAACGTAACTAAGTAAACATGACATATCTTAGGCACCTACAGTTCACACCGAAGACACGCAAAATTAAGTATCTCTACAGACCGTGTTCGATCACATGACGTATTTAAGGTGCCTACTGTTCGATCACATGACGTATCTAAGGCGCCTACAGTTCACAGCGAACACACGGTAAATGTCGCAAAACTATTTGAAATACAGTTGTTAATTGTACAATTTAAATGGTTGTACTAATTCAGAAACCTTCGCGGGCATGCGCAGAACAACTCACCAAAGTTTTATCGCAATCGGATGAACGGTATAGGAACGCATACAACACAAACAAACAAACAAACATTCATTTTTAAATATATAGATTTTGAGCTTGATAACAAAAGCAAGTGTGAATGGATTTTATTAGACTCTGGGGATATGCCTTTTGAATACATCGAGTGATACTGTTATGTTACTTGGGGTTTTCCCTGAAATAATAGTTATAGATTTAACCAAAATTGGGTCTATCTTAACAATGTTTGAGACAAGTTCAATATTGCCAATGCCTTTGTTGACATCAGATTCATGGTCAAAGGCCATGGCAAAGAATTTGAACTGCACTTATTTGTATCATGTGAATAGGTCGGCTCAAACATAGATAGTGGATAATTTCTTTTCCTATGTTAATACTGGATTTGTTTTATTGTGTGGTAACAAAAATGTTGTATTTTAATGAGTGACAAAGCCATGAATTACATATATCATGTTCGGTACCACAAGATAAAACATCCCATATTAACATAGGACATAAAAATTTAATTGTTATTATGTATCAACTTGCTCCAGAATCAAAGCTTAGAAGATTTAACTCACTTTCTAGCAAAACATGTTTACCCTGCAACCCTTTTTCAGAAATTCATTGTACTTTTATAGGGTAATCATATAAATGTATATAACCAAAGAAAGTGGTAGGATTGGGCTGACCTAATCTGTTACACTATATTAATTGTTGTCATTTTGTAAACTATTTAAACCTATCTGAAAACATTGTTAGCCTAATTAAAAGCATTGCAACAGGTTTATCATTGTTTTCAATGAAATATGGGGAAATAACTCCAGAGAGATGTGAATGGCATAGGTCAGATTTGATTATCAATGATTGATTATCATATCTGTAATGTGAGGCAGCTTCCTTGTATTTGTTCTAGCTCACAAAGTACTCATTTTTGTTTTGACTTCACAACTTTTTTGGGCACACACAATCAAGTGTCACATAGCATGATGGCATGTCTTTTGTTTTCACATTTCAGAATATAAGGATATATTTTTCAGATTTGAAAATAAAATGAATAATAAAAGGAAAATTATTTTGCCATTAAGTCTCTGTATTTTACACTTAAGTATATAACAGGTTACATTAAGTTATATATACTATAACTTATAATATAAGTTATAAGTATATAATAATATAATACATTTTTACAAATATTTTGCTACCAGATTTGAGATGTGTTTCAAGAATATTTCAGATGGTTTTAATACTCATCATTTGAAAAGAATAAAAGCACAGAAGAAACAGACCCAAATTGTTGAAATTCTTTTTGACCCATAAATCAGCAGTCTCTTTAAGGGACTCATGTTTCTGTAATTGAGAGAAGGTTATAGTCTGATGCAAAGATTGTGTGAGTATACTGATGATCCTTAGTTCCTTTTCAGACTGATCTACTAGAGGATCATATGAGAGAACTACGCCGTGTCATCAGGCCTGGCTCCAGACGTCTCAACTGGAATTCATTGGGTATACGAGATTTCTGCCTGAAATGTGAACAGGTAAAATAGGCTGGACTGTTTGACCAGTATATATTGCATTCACACATAAGGGCTAATGGTACAAAAAATAAAAAGTGATATGTATTTCAATAATTTATTTCAGTCTGAATGTCAGAAACACAGGTAGAATATTAGTGAATGTGTTTGCACATTTTTTAATATTGAACTTTAAAAAAAATACTAGATGGTTGTGATGGAGTGGTGTTACTTCCAATGAAGTACCCATTTTTTGCTTTTTTTGTTTTGTCATGTATGGCCAGATCTTTCAAATGGCTCTGAAATCTCTGCCAAATGTTGTTTAACAAAAAAAAAAAATATTTTAACCCAGGTAAGCTGATACAAAGCTTTCCAAATTTTGGACGAGTGATTTGTTTGCTTGATGAGATGAAATGACTTAATACATAATTATGATAATGAGATATATGTTTCATGTCAGCTTGGATCGATTAATTGAGTAATTAGGACAAACATTCTGCATAGGTGGCTGTTTACAAAGTAATATTAGATGATAGAATTTAATAATAATGATAGAAGTCTTTCTTGAATATTGCAGAAAGCACGTCTAGATACATTTTGTGTTGGGGAAAAATGCCTTTTAGTTTAACTTCTTCTAGGTTTGACCAAAGAACTTTCTGGCTGTAACAGCATTAAAGTATTTTATCAGGCCCTTGTAAGATCTGATGGATTTGATTGTAAGAAATTATTTTTAGTTGTGGATACATTTCAGGTAGTGTAATTACTTTTGAAGTTATTCTAAGGACAAATCCATTGTAAATTATTTACAAACTGCTAATTCTGAAAAGATATATAAATAGATAAAGATATATCAAAGTGCCATAAAATAATTTTTAAACTTGGGAGCAAGTTGTAAATTAGATGACAATGCTGGATATTTGACCTTCACTGATATGAATGGATAGTTATGGAGATAACAAATACATCCAAAGAGAACATACAATGGATTCTTTATTGTTCATTATGCAATTTTATATTTATTGTATTGAGATCTTATACATGAAAATACTCTCTCTCTCTCTCTCTCTCTCTCTCTCTCTCTCTCTCTCTCTCTCTCTCTCTCTCTCTATATATATATATATATATATATATTGTTTTGCAGGCCATTGCTAAGTTTGAATCGCTTTGCAACCAAGTTCAGAAGAATTCTAAAGACATAGCTCAGAGGTTGCAGATGATTGCACGTGCTAACTTATTTAAACAGCCTCCATTGAAATATCCTGACATCTTACCTAGTTGCAAGGTAAAGAATCAGTCAGATTGAACTTTTTATTCTCATGGTATATGTCGGAGACAATTTCCTGATCTGACATGTGGTTGCTTCATGCTTACTTTAAAGATTTTTTTGATGTTTTTTTGGGTAATGAGGAATATACCAGTGCATAACCAGCTTTTTGAATGTCTCCCACCAAGGTGTTATTGTTACCCTTTTCCAACCAGCTATCCATCTTCCAATCACACTTTGTATAAGTTGTGTCCTAAAGGCACTGTGGTATTAAGCATTCATGTTCCATGAATACATTTCTAATTTCTTCTTGTGTTTTGTTGTATTTTTGATGAGACCTGTTCAATGTGTTGACTGTTTTGTAATAATTGACTAGATTGCAAACAAATTTGATTCACCAGTTTAGATTTTCTCAGAGTTTAACATGAACATTCTTTCAAAGCAGTTGGCTTTGTTTTGTGCCATTACAGATACAGCCAGACCTGTCTTGTGAGACACCTGTCTTGGGATACCAGGATCCCCATGCAATTTATTTTAATTATATAATGTACATGCTTATTATAAGAGACCTCCAAGTCTTGACCATTTTTAAGGGACAGATAGGGTGGTCTTTCAAGACAGGTTCTACTGTATTTTAAAATAACATGACTCTTGTTTGCTATTAGAATTGAATGCCTTTTTTATTAGGAAGTCATCTGTACATTTTTATATTTGTGCTAGTGTCAATAAATCTTATTTCCAAACTTGATATAATTGTCAAATATCAGCATAAATTTAAACCAGAACTGATAAATGAAGATAGTAAGTATGAGAAAATGTATTGCATATAGAATACTATCCATGTACTTAACTTGATGAGGCTGGAGATAATTAAATACATTTCACTGGCAGGAATGCAGCTCATTTATGCAGACAAATAATAAATAATATTGTAAATGTCATATAATAATAACCGTAACAGTAAAGCTGTTTTCAGTTTAATGCATAGCATTTGGTCACTAAATTTATTAGGGGTGTAATCGACATATTCATCAAGGTTCTATACTTTGACAGGAGTTCTTTGAACACATTGAGAGAGAGCGGACCAAAGATTTTGAGATCCTGGCCAGAAAGTATAAAGCTATTGGACCTCTGCTGACCAAGATGGAAGGCCTTGTGGTTCATACTAACACAGGAAAGTCCCCCAAACTTAACCATTATTATGGTCACTGGGAGAGGAAAGTCTATGATACTCTGACTAAGGTAAGATTATAAAAACAAAACAAGATTAAAATTAAATGGAACATGTAATTCAGGCAAATGAGATACATGTACATGATCAGGGATACATACAAAATGCATCAGTTAAATGAACATTTTCCCATTTTTTAAAACTTTTTAAAGTTTGGATTATCTTTCTTGTCATTACTGCAAATCATTTTGACATGGCTCCATGTTGATAAGTAATATATGTTTATCATAAATTTTTCCAGAAACTTGGATATTTACATGCATGTCATTATGTAATGATTGTATTCCAATAAAGTTTTCTAAAACCGGGAGCTGTTCAGAAATTAACATGAATAACTTTTGTTCAAGGCATGAAAACCTATAGGAAATGATACAGATTACTTTCTTGTATGCCTGCAGATGATAACAGAAAACCTGAGAAGGTTTGAGGTGGCCTTGAGAACACAGAAACCAATATTCCAAGTAGAGACCCTTCTGGCTGCCCCAGATGTGGTGCTACATCCACAGGCCAATGAAGTGTACAAGCTGACACTACAGTGTGTTAGAGACTGTGTTGAAGGGTGAGTCAAACTGAGGTTTATCTTGAATTGATATGCATTCACAGATATGCATTGAAGGGTGAGTCAAACTGAGGTTTATGTTGAATTGATATGCATTCAACGATATGCATTGAAGGGTGAGTCAAACTGAGGTTTATGTTGAATTGATATGCATTCACAGATATGTGTTGAAGGGTGAGTCAAACTGAGGTTTATCTTGAATTGATATGCATTCACAGATATGTGTTGAAGGGTGAGTCAAACTGAGGTTTATGTTGAATTGATATGCATTCACAGATATGTGTTGAAGGGTGAGTCAAACTGAGGTTTATGTTGAATTGATATGCATTCACAGATATTTATTATATATTTGTTTCAATCCCCAATTCCATCCAAATTGCATACATTGCATTACTTTCTGTTTTGGCAGTTTTTGTTTTGCGGCTGTTTTTAGAGATAAGTTTGACAGCACAATTTAAACTGACTCGTCATCACCATACAGTTGCAATACAGAATTTCAGCAGCAACTGTTAGCACTATTTCATTCTGTCTCAATAGATTTAGTATGTACAGTCATGATGAAGAGTACACCAGAAGTCATGTGAACTTGATCCAGTTCCAACATCACTGCTGCTTGAGTGCTTAGATCCAATATTGCCTTCACTAACTAATGTTTGACCATTATTTGGATATGGCACAAGAAATGGAGTAATCAAAATAAGCCACATTATTTAAAGAACAACATAAGAAACAACAGACAATACTGCATGCTGCCTTCAGACCAGATTCTTGAACTGCGAACATTGTGAATTGTATGGAGTATTTAAACATAGTGGAGAATCATTCATAATTCCAGTGTACTTACAGTAAAGTTATAAAAGTATCATATCTCATTTCTATGTAGAGGAGCTGTATTGATTCATCAGATAGGATATAATCTTTGATAGGAACATTTATTGTTCAGCTGATTCTTAATTAAATGCACATATTAAAAAAATATATAAGAAATAACAGCTTTCCTAATTTTTCAGCACTCTTTCTCACACAGATAAATAGACTGTATTTAGGAGGCATAGCTGATTATTAATTTTCAGCACTCTTTCTCACACAGATAAATAGACTGTATTTATGAGGCATAGCTGATTATTAATTTTCAGGCTCCGAGATGAAATGTCAAAGTCATTTGATTCAATACTATAATGATTTGGGTTTCTATTCAATATTGTAATGATTTGGGTTTCTATTCAATATTGTAATGATTTGGGTTTCTATTCAATATTGTAATGATTTGGGTTTCTATTCAATATTGTAATGATTTGGGTTTCTATTCAATATTGTAATGATTTGGGTTTCTATTCAATATTGTAATGATTTGGGTTTCTATTCAATATTGTAATGATTTGGGTTTCTATTCAATATTGTAATGATTTGCGTTTCTATTCAATATTGTAATGATTTGGGTTTCTATTCAATATTGTAATGATTTGGGTTTCTATTCAATATTGTAATGATTTGGGTTTCTATTCAATATTGTAATGATTTGGGTTTCCATTCAATATTGTAATGATTTGGGTTTCTATTCAATATTGTAATGATTTGAGTTTCTATTCAATATTGTAATGATTTGAGTTTCTATTCAATATGCATAGTTCCTTTATTAATTTTTTTTATCAAACTTCATTGGTAGGCGACTCATGGGCAGAAGTACCTCTTGATCAGTTCTTAAGTCCAGAGGTCAAAGATCAGTGTCACAGAAGCCAATATTTAAAATTTGGGTTCCACATGATAAGTCTATTTTCCTCAAGTTTCCTACAACCAATTTTTTATGAACCACTCAATTGAATTATGTTTGAGGAAGGACATGTTCCAATTGAGTCTGTGATCAGTAGATCAGAGGTCAAGGTTACTGTACATAACATTGTTAAATTATGTTAACTTTACATTTGTAAATTTATGTTTAAGTGGGTGGAGAAGAAGCTATAATTCTGATGGTTATTTTTTTCTTATAAATTTGTTTTTCTTTCGTAAGATTTACATAAGATACAGCCTGATGAGATCTTCATTACACAGAATTTGATAAAACATAAACACTTTTTTGTGCAAAATGTGGGATTGCATCCAATTAACATTAGAAAGGCTGTTCATTTTTGATTTGCTTCTGAACAATCATAGAAACTTCCTCTTGAATATGCATTCCCTTTCACATTTAATTTCTAGAACAATGACTTTATGTTTTTTATTAAACAGAACAAAAATGTTTCTGAGGTGGATGAATGGTACATGTATTGAATGTCCTCCACAGAAAGTTGAAGGAGAGGATGAAATGTATACATTCAGTTTCTACTCAGATATCACGCAAAATCCAGATGTTATAGATCTTGTTCAGACCATTCATTTTGACATAAAGAACACATTGACCAACATGCAGAGGTACCTCAACAAATGGAAAAACTACAGGAGTATTTGGAAAGTGGACAAGGTAATCTTTTACAACCAAGATCACTATTCAGAGAGTCATAATGAATATCAATTAGTTTTGATTTCTATGGAGCACAAAGACTATACAGTAAAGTTGCAGAATGTCGAACCTGTTTGAGTAGAGTCTTTTCATTTTGATATTAATGTAGCAGATCTGTATGAATATTTAAAAAATCTTATTTTTTGAGGGTATTTGTTAAAAATGACCATGTTGTGTCTTATCTGAGATGTTGCTGTTGTTATGTTGTTTTTGTCAATACAGCTGTTGTTGAAAATGAGAAAAGAAATAAAACTAGCAAGAATATATGTGTAATGCTTTCTTCTTAGTTGTCTAAAATGCTGTCTTTAATCAGATTAAGAGACCTTGTTTTGAGTTTTAGCTTATATAAGTGATTTCTAAAATATGATTTATATTCATTAAATTGGCTGTCATGCAAATGTTTTTTTAACCCTTAATTTTAATCAGCCTATTAAACAAGTTCATCCGTACTTATTTCTGGGTAAAGTTGCATCTCAGTGTCATAGAAATTCAGTTAGATCCCTTATTGTGTATTTTATTCTCTCACATGCAATCATTGTGATAATGTGATGATGCTTTCTTACTTCAGCAAGCTTTGGCTGACAGATGGTTCCAGAAGAATCCCACAGTGGTGTCATTTGATGACAAACTCCAGTATTACCACAAAACCATTGATGAAGTGGAGAACCAACCAACTGTAAAAGATCAGGAATGTATCCGGCTCCACATGGGACCACTAGCATCTTCTGTCAAGGAGCATGCCAAACAGTGGATTTCTTGTCTTGGGAAGCTCCTGAGAGATTCCGCAAAAGAAGGACTTTATAAACTGAGAGACAAGCTAGATGTAAGGCTTGGTCATTGTACATTAACATATCAAAACTTGTTTAATGTGTTTTTTGCAGTCTTTAGTAACTGAGAGACAAGCTGGATGTAAGACCTGGTCATTGTACATTAACATATCAAAACTTGTTTAATGTGTTTTTTGCTGTCTTTAGTAACTGAGAGACAAGCTGGATGTAAGACCTGGTCATTGTACATTAACATATCAAAACTTGTTTAATGTGTTTTTTGCTGCCTTTAGTAACTGAGAGACAAGCTGGATGTAAGACCTGGTCATTGTACAATAACATATCAAAACTTGTTTAATGTGTTTTTTGCTGTCTTTAGTAACTGAGAGACAAGCTGGATGTAAGACCTGGTCATTGTACAATAACATTTCGAAACTTGTTAAATGTGATTTTGCTGTCTTTAGTAACTGAGAGACAAGCTGGATGTAAGACCTGGTCATTGTACAATAACATTTTGAAACTTGTTTAATGTGTTTTTTGCTGTCTTTAGTAACTGAGAGACAAGCTGGATGTAAGACCTGGTCATTGTACAATAACATTTTGAAACTTGTTTAATGTGTTTTTTGCTGTCTTTAGTAACTGAGAGACAAGCTGGATGTAAGACCTGGTCATTGTACAATAACATTTTGAAACTTGTTTAATGTGTTTTTTGCTGTCTTTAGTAACTGAGAGACAAGCTGGATTTAAGACCTGGTCATTGTACAATAACATTTTGAAACTTGTTTAATGTGTTTTTTGCTGTCTTTAGTAACTGAGAGACAAGCTGGATGTAAGACCTGGTCATTGTACAATAACATTTTGAAACTTGTTTAATGTGTTTTTTGCTGTCTTTAGTAACTGAGAGACAAGCTAGATGTAAGACCTGGTCATTGTACAATAACATTTTGAAACTTGTTTAATGTGTTTTTTGCTGTCTTTAGTAACTGAGAGACAAGCTGGATGTAAGACCTGGTCATTGTACAATAACATTTTGAAACTTGTTAAATGTGTTTTTTGCTGTCTTTAGTAATTGAGAGACAAGCTGGATGTAAGACCAGGTCATTGTACAATAACATTTTGAAACTTGTTTAATGTGTTTTTTGCTGTCTTTAGTAACTGAGAGACAAGCTGGATGTAAGACCTGGTCATTGTACAATAACATATCAAAACTTGTTTAATGTGTTTTTTGCTGTCTTTAGTAACTCTGTAAACTGAGAGACAAGCTAGAGGTAAGACCTGGTCATTGTACAATCACATTTTGAAACTTTTTTAATGTGTTTTTTGCTGTCTTTAGTAACTGACAAACAAACATTTATCTACAAAAAAGGAAATAATGAATTCATAGTTTTAAAATAAGGACTGAGAATACACTTGACGTTTTGCATAAATATTGATGCAAGTTTTAATGGCTTATGCTTGACTAGATGACGGGAAATATGTTTTTCAAAAGATGAATTCACAGTTGGAGATGATGTCCTATTATCATAGAAATGGTTGCCATTTTAAGCTATTTCCAGGAGCATTTTGAGAAACTAGTTTATTAATTGCATCAGATTGTTGATATCTGTAGAACTGAATGTATTTTCTACATTTGTACCTTTAGTTTTCTTTATAGTTTTTTCTGTTGAGCTAGTAACACACATCAGTCTGTTCCCTGTTGATAGTAACAATCTTATGATAATGTATAGTTGGCGTTCATATGGTTTATAGTTACATTAATAAAGAATATATTCCAGTGTAGATGATAAATTTATCTTTCTGGCTTCTGATAAATTGTGATTCAGTTGCTTGAGACATTCATTAAAATGCACTGTATTTTGCCTGTATCTTTATCATATTGAAAGAAGAAATTTCTCAGAATTGTTAAATACACCTTACTTGGGTCCTATACTTACGTTGTCAGTGAGATCAGGATTCTTTTGAGTTTCTCATGCTTACTAGTACATTGTCTGTGAAATTTTATATGTTTACTAGTACATTGTAATTTTATATGTTTACTAGTACATTGTAATTTTATATGTTTACTAGTACATTGTAATTTTATATGTTTACTAGTACATTGTAATTTTATATGTTTACTAGTACATTGTAATTTTATATGTTTACTAGTACATTGTAATATTATGTTTACTATTACATTGTAATTTTATGTTTACTAGTACATTGTAATTTTATATGTTTACTAGTACATTGTCTGTGGGAGATACCTGTTCCACATGATAACTCTTAATCTTCTTTTGATCAGGATCGGTCAGATGACTTAGAGCAGACCCCAACCACACTTGAGGATCTGAAGTTTGTGCTGACCACCATCTCTGACATCAAGTCCATATCATTGGAGGTGGAAGAGAAGATACGAGATATACAGGAGAGATACAGGACTCTTTCAATGTATGATGTTCAGGTGAGGATTACACACACACTCTCTCTCTCTCTCTCTCTCTCTCTCTCTCTCTCTCTCTCTCTCTCTATATATATATATATATATATATATATATATATATATATATATTCTGAACATGGGTGTTTTTATAGAAAAAACATTGTACATCGGTTTACAAATGATGGAAGTTACACATATAAGCAAAGAATATGTAATTTTGTAAAATGCAAGGTGCAACAAATGTTTGCACACTTTCGCATAAATTATAATTCGTACAAAACAAATATAAAACACAGTATTTCCTAATACTGTATGTTACAGCTACATTTAGAGACAAGTCCTGTATGTATGTATGTAGGTAGGTAGGTAGATAGGGAGAAAGGTAGGTACGTAGGTAGGTAGGTAGGTAGGTGAGCACACTTGTTCACATGCACATACATATGTGCATATGAACATGTGTACCTACATATGTATGTATGTGTTGACCTCTCTAGTGGCCTAAGTGGTTAGAGCATCTACTTCTGTATCAGAAGATCATTGGTTTGAACCCTGTCCAATTGAAACCAAAGACTTATCAAACTTTTACTAGCTGCTGTCTTAAGAGGCTACTTTTATTACTAGATGGTGTATTTTCAGGTGGTACATGTTGCTACATGTCTGTGGCATGATGTCCCAGTGCTGTACATCAAAATGAACTGTCACAATGCAGACACACACACACACACACACACACACACACACATTTATAGATATGTACATAGAGAATCAGATAGGTGTCACAGGAGATGAATCACTGAGTCATATTGAAGATATAGAAACCTTCTTCCATTTATGATACAGAGGCATAAAAGCACATTCACAGATAGACAGAACAAGAGAGAAAGATAGATCTTTTAAAAGTTTTATTGAATTTGTTTTTACAGTTGTCCAGGTTTACAAGATTCATGCAAATCTTTAATTATTGTTTTTTCAGTGAATACTTTGAATTCTGTTTCATTAATGTGTTGAAACTGTTTCAATTTTTAAAAAAAAAACAATTATGTAAATGACTACATACAATGAATTGTAATCAAGGGATTTGAACATTAACCATAAAGTCATTTGAATTTAAAAAAACAGCTGTTATGATATAATTATGTATCCAAAGAGAGTCAAATGAAGTAGAACACTCCTGCAGTATTGAAGAAAACATCATTTATTATTACCTCATTCACTTCTTTTTTTCCCCTCACTCCTTAATTTATGCATCTGTACATTCACAACCAGATCCCATCTATTATAGTTTTAAAAAATGCAATATTCTGAAACATTAATGCTTTTAAACATGGCTGCAAGACAAGTATATCTTTCTTATGATGTAAGTTAACATTGTGTGTTATAAGTTAATTTTAAAACAAAATACCACAGATTACCTCTGTATAAATAGTTATCATATTACATTTTTTATATATTAAATTTGCATGTTAGCAGATTTATTCTCCCAATTTTGAAGAGAAATACCCAGATGTACTACAGAATTAAGTGTGTTTGCTTCCAGGTAACAGATGAGGAGAAAGAACTTCAGTGGAAGTTGCCTCAGCTCTGGGATGACTTGATTCTTAAGTCCAAAAATATTGATGCCAGCCTTGTTGTTGTGAAGAAGAAATTCACTGAAGTAAGTATAGAAGAGGATTTTTTTCCATTCATTTGAAACAAAAGCTGAAATTATTGGAGAATAAGTTGAGAAAAGCATTAGAATCATGGATAGAACATGCAGCTGGGACCACATGTGATATTTAAAACTTATCTAATAACTTTGAAAACATTCCTTGTTTTGAAATTTAAAAATCCACTCTACAAATGTTGAAAAGGAATAGTATTAGTCTTTTTAAGTATCTGTAAGATTAAGGTAATTTTTTAAGTATCTGTAAGATTAAGGTAATTTTTTAAGTATCTGTAAGATTAAGGTTATTTTGGGAAGGCATTCCTGTTTTATGACTGCATATTTTAGTTTCTTTCTACTTTTAAAATAAAAGAGGCAGTTTTATCTCAGTAATTCAGTCAATATCATCTTTGTCTCTTAAAGATATAATGCACAATAATGTTGAAGTCTGCCACTTACATAGAGAACTGATTTCATTATATTAACAGATGTGAGATTTGAAGAAAATTATCTCAAAGATGAATAGTTAAGTCTCTCTTTATATTTGTTTGATTTATTTCATATTTGTGAACATTGACATAAGCATACAGCTGAAATAAAAAATGGGCAAGTAAATGTATGTAGAGGTCAATCAGTGTATCACAAGAAATATTGATATTTTACTGAAATTTCATAGGTATTGAAGATGGTCATCAAATGATGCTCAAAAAAGTTGATATTGCTCACACGTTCACTTTTTATAATACTTTGGGATGGTGTACAGTGGTCACAATTTGTTTTTTCATGAGCATTGAATGATTTAATTTTAAAGTCTTTCCTTGTACTTGATTCTGCTCTTTGTTTGTTCTTCCCAATTAATGAAAAAAGATTTTAATGTTTGGATGGAAATATTTTGAAACTATTCATCTCACTTGATCCTGCCTTTTTGTGTCCATCCTGATTAATGGAGAGGTTTTTAGTGTTTGAATGGAAATACTTTTAAGTCTTTCACTGGCTTTTCTCAAGAAAATGGATCATCACAAAAATTACTTACACCTGCTTGCACCTGAGTTATGCCATTCACTTTCAGTATGTAAGAGAAAACTCCTACCATCGGTAAACAGACACTGCTTCTTCTTCCCTTACTCTTTACATCCAATGAGATTTCTCATTTTTTTCACTTTATTGTCTTATACACTGACCTTCATGCTCTTTAATGTTATGTACATAGATTTATCACATGATTAATTGTTATTTAGGTTATTTGTTTCAGTTCTAATAGCTTCTCATTACATTATGTGCCATGTCGTAATATTAAGCATGGCAGGGAGTAATGACAGAGACATTCAAATGTATTTCACAGTCATTTTACTACTGTATTCTGTGATTTCAAAATCAGCCTTTTTTGTCATGTGATAACAATTATTGCATTGGTGCTTAATTCAGTAGAAGTGGATTGTTAAATAAATTCAACCGTTTGTTCAACAAGACTTGCAAAAGTAGAACTTATTTACTTATGGTATAAATTTCATACGATCCTATATTTATGATAATGCCTACTACATTTAATGACATATAAATATCCCAATTATTAAGTGATGATTTCATTTAACAAAAAATAAATAGCATAATAGTGTCCTAATAAATGTATTGGTCCATCTGTAATATTATAGACTAACGAATACATGTAGAAGACGTAATGAGATTGAAAACCTGCGAGAGGCTGCCATTAAAAGTTGAATCCAACTACAAACATCATAAACCATGCACTGCTTTTCTGTTGTGTGATGTAAGATCAGGGTGTATGTTATTTTGTCTGTTGTGTGATGTAAGATCAGGGTGTATATTATTTTGTCTGTTGTGTGATGTAAGATCAGGGTGTATGTTATTTTGTCTGTTTTGTGATGTAAGATCAGGGTGTATGTTATTTTGTCTGTTGTGTGATGTAAGATCAGGGTGTATGTTATTCTGTCTGTTGTGTGATGTAAGATCAGGGTGTATGTTATTTTGTCTGTTGTGTGATGTAAGATCAGGGTGTATGTTATTTTGTCTGTTGTGTGATGTAAGATCAGGTTGTATGTTATTTTGTCTGTTGTGTGATGTAAGATCAGGGTGTATGTTATTTTGTCTGTTGTGTGATGTAAGATCAGGGTGTATGTTATTCTGTCTGTTGTGTGATGTAAGATCAGGGTGTATGTTATTTTGTCTGTTGTGTGATGTAAGATCAGGGTGTATGTTATTTTGTCTGTTGTGTGATGTAAGATCAGGGTGTATGTTATTCTGTCTGTTGTGTGATGTAAGATCAGGGTGTATGTTATTTTGTATGTTGTGTGATGTAAGATCAGGGTGTATGTTATTTTGTTCTACTAAACCTAACAAACTGCATATATCTAAACTATGCTGGAACATGCAATGGCAGATCTGATTCTTTGCAATAGATATATATATATATATATATATATATATATATATATATATATATATATATATATATATATATATATATATCCACAGTTCTATACAGCATGTTTGATACTTTGTTTATGAATTTTATACATATTAATGAAAATTCCATTTCAGTTGTGTTTTTCATTTTTCCTTTTGCCAGATCACTCAAGAGCAAATCAAAGGGTTCAGGAAAGAACTTGTGGAGTTTGGTGAAAGGTTTTACCTAGAAGGCCCAGGTGCAGTGGGTACTGACCTTGAAAGGGGTGAGAAAATCAGGCAACAAAGCTTGTCTCTAAGTTTTGAAATTGCAAAATCATACTAGCTTTTAAATAACTCAAAATTATTTAGGCTGCCAAGGTCAGAATATTAGTAATTTTATATCATAAAGCATTGCTAGAAGTCAGCTTTCAATTGACTGTTTCAAATAACCTAATTAACAGATCAGATTGATACTATTTTAAACATGTTTGAAAAAGTTTTCATCTTCTTTTACTCAATCTTTTTTACTTGTTTATATTAGAAATTTTGTTCTTCAACTATTTTAATTATTCCCATGTGCTGCATTTTGACAGAGATATTCTATGTTTTTTAAAGAATAGAAATTTTTGCAAATGTTCAAGCTTTTTATATGAATAAAAAAATTTTCAGGTGTGGAATTGATGAAGAAATACCGTGATGAAACCAATAGATACGAGGCTGAGAGACAAGAATTAGCAAATGCTGAGAAATTGTTTGACTTACCAATCACCATGTATCCAGACCTTCTCCAAGTCCAGAAACAGATGAAGGGGCTTGAACAGATTTATGCCCTCTATGAGGAGCAAAAGGTATTATAATTTTGTTGGAGTTCCAGTTTTTTTTTCTCTCTCTCTCTCTCTCTCTCTCTCTCTCTCTATATATATATATATATATATAGTAGTACCCCCCTCTTGAATAACCCCCCTGAACAATGGCCACTGGCCACCCACTTCTTACGACCAGAATCCTTTGGCACTGATGAGTTTGTACTCAAATTACCCCTAAAAAAATGTCTACTCTTCTAATGTAGCAAGCATTTTAATACAAAAATGTAAAATGTTCCCCACATGGGCAGCCACATTTTTGTGCAAATGTATCCAGAACCAACAGTTAATTCCTATCGTTATGTAAATAATCAGATTATCTCTTATCATTGATACATGTTTCCCAATGTCAAGTTTCCTTTATTGAAATATTGGTTGACTAAAGTACATATATGTAACACTCGAATTATTATTAAATCATTGTCTATAAAAACCAATGTCTACAGGAAATGGGCTCAGCAATGTTATGCTTGACTTTTGGGCTTCACATATCAGTCAAGTTCTTCTCTTTGATGTTTATAACTGGATGTAATTGTCAAGATCATAGCAGGATACAGTTAGCAATAACCAAATAAATCATTACAAAACATTAACATGGCATTAGTAAATGGAAATGTATTATTTCAGAAGAAAATTGGTTATTTTACTTGATGACATCCAGTGATGGGGGGGGGGGGGAGAACTTGCCAAAGAATTTTATGTTGAAAATACTTGAATAACACAATTTGATGTGGAAAATACTCAAATAAACAATGTCATAGATTTTGTTTGTTTGATTAGGATTTTTAATGTAGCTTTAACAATTTTTCAGTCATATCGCTACGATGCCTGCAGTGAGGCAGTTTATAGTGATGTCTAGCACTGAGACATCATGCCGCAGACATGTAGCATGATGTCTCACCCAGTCACATTATCCTGACACCAGGCCGACCAGTCCTAACACTAACCTCTTTATGCTGAGCGTCAAGCGAGGCAGCTGTTAGTACCATTTTTGTAAGTCTTTGGTATGACTTGGCCGGGGATCAAACCGACGACCTCCTGCTTCCGGGGTGGACGCTCTAACCACTAGGCCACCGGAGCGGTTCAATGTTGTAGAGGGAAATGGAGTTTATATATATATATATATATATATATATATATACATACATACATACATACATCCATCCATACATACATACACAAAGATTAAATTGACATTTTTGAATGGTTTTGCAATATACATGACAACAATACCCATTTGCATATCACACTTACACTAAGATCAAGACTTATTCAGAAACTTCAAAAAGTTCAAAACGCAGCTGCTCAGATCATCTTTAGAGTACCTCAATCAAAGCACACCTCACCACTGCTCTGTACCCTACACTGGTTATCCAATCAATACAGAATCAAACACAAAATTTGTTTTCTGTGCTACATTTCACTGACAGATTCCAGTCCCACATACTTATCCAGCTGCACCCGTGTTCATAGACCAGAAAGATCCTTACGCTCCTCTTCTGACAATCCTATACTCATTGTTCCCACTATGTAAACAAAATCATATGGACAACGTCCTTTTGCATACCAGGGTCCGGCGATGTGGAATGAATTGCCTATTGAAATTAGACACAAAGACACAGTGGTCCCCTTTAAGAGTGCTCTTAAAACTCACCTTTTTCAACTGCAGGAACAAACTTAGAGACCTAATATTGTTTTGTATCTTATATGTTTTCAGTATGTTTTTATGTTTTCCAATTTCATGGTTTTTGTTGTTGTTTTTCTGTAGTGTAGTCATATAATTATTGATGTTGTAAAGCACTTAGAGCTTCTAAAGATTAGGCACATAATTATTATTATTATTATTATTATTATTATTATTATTATTATTATTATTATTATTATTATTATATTCAGGTGAAATAAATCTGTTATTATAACAAGAAGAACCATTTCATTATTAATGTTACTTTTATACGAAGATATTAAATGAAGACATTAGATGTTATGAAGTAGGTAGCTTTCTTCTACGTACATTACATAAACTTCTCACAAAAATTTAGTTGCCCTTTGGAATGGTCACTCATTACATTAGGTCACTATTCTGGTGCAGAAGGGGTGGCCATATAAGGGGGGATTAATAGTAGTTCTTTCTGTCCAGTCTTCTGTCCACACATATAGTAGTATGTATGGGGGATAAATAGTAGTTCTTTCTGTCCAGTATTCTGTCCACACATTTAAAGACAATTAGCCTCCCAGTTTTAATGAATATCCTTAACATATACAATATGGTCATCACCAAATGATGCAGATATCAACAAATTGTTTTGTTTTAGGCAAGAGTTAATGCCCTTTTTGACATGTAGTTTAATGCCATGCATGACACAGTCCTGCAAACAAAATAGTCCTGCAACTTTTGATGGATTTCCTTGAAACTTTGCATATGAACTTTGCTTTATATGTTTTTTGTTAGAATCATTTGCTCTTTTATCTTGTAGCTTTCTTTTTAAGTTATACGTAATTCTCTTCATGCAAGTAGCTCCACAGTTTTTGATGGATTTCCATGAAATATGGTCATCAACTGAAGATGCGCATGTAAACAAATCACTTTGTTCCAAAAACTTTTTAGTATTGCCATTATTATCTTGCAGATAAATTCAGTGTATGACACGATCTTGTTAGTTTAACTAGTTCTACATTTTTTGATGGATTGCCAAGAAACTTAGTAACTATTTTAAAGATATTTATGTTGACGAATAGTTGTACTTGAACAATAATTATTGGAGTTGTTACCCATTTTGTTTTGTAGATATATGCATTGTATTTTATGTTCTATAAGTACAACCGGTCTCACTAGTTTGAACTCATCTTGTTAGGCCAACTTAAATTTCTGACCTAGATCTGCCATGGTTTTTATCCATCATGCATCTTGTGCCATCTATTGTAAGTTGTTCTTTTCACAACATCTCAAAATCTGTTCAACAAAATTTGAAATTCAATATATAGCATCTAAGGCTCTTTGAAAGTGATTCATATCATGCAAGTCTGCCATCAAAAATGTCCAACATTATTCAAAACAGAATGATCTTTAAACAACCGATTTTCAGTAATAGGTAATCATAATTTGAATTACAAAAATGCATCCTGACTTTAAAGGATGCTCATTTGCCATCAAATATGGTCATCAAAATAATTTCTTGTCGCAAACTGCATAACTGAATTTGGCAGAAAGCATCCTGGTCTGAAGGTGTTTTTATGTGTTCAAATGATGCTAATCAATTATATGGCTGCCAGTACTAAGATTAAGTAAATCTTTAAATAACTTTAAACACAGCCTAATTTGACCAGCATTGACAGAAAGCATCCTGGTCTAGATGGCTTTCAGTCTTGTACTTATCTGACATAAAAAATGGCCACAGGTTCTAATAATAGAAAAACTAAAAGTGACTTTTTTCCGTCAAACATACTAAATGGAATTTCAGCATATCTTGACCAAAAAGCTTTCTGGTCTTTCATTATTTAGCACATGATTTGCATATCAATGTATCATTTTGTTCCCAGATTTATTAGTTATTACTTTTTTGTCTTGTACCTTAATACACTATATGATGCAGTACATAGTTCAAATTAACTGCTCCAGTGGCCTCATGGTTAGAGTGTCCACTGCAGAAGTGGGAGGTCGTGGGTTTGATCCCTGGCCGAGTCATACCAATGACTTAAAAAAATAGTACTAACAGCTAACATGCTTGGCACTCAGCATTAACAGGTTAATGTTAGGACAGGTCAGCCTGGTGTCACGATAATGTGACTGGGTGGGACATCATGCTACATGTCCTCGGCATGCCCCAGTGCAAGACATTACTATAAACTACCTCACTGCAGACATCGTAGCAATATGACTGAAAAATTGTTAAAGCTACGTTAAACATCCTAATCAAACAAGCAAACAAATAAACAAACAAAAAAACATAGTTTAATTGCTGTTTTACAAAGTAGTAGATGTGATTAAATGCATTTGTTAGGAAAGGTTACTTTAATTATTTTATTGGCTGGTTAGTTGCTTTCATTTTGAAGAAGAGTTTTAACTCTCTTTTATAAAATCCGATTGCTGAAAAAATACATTTTTTACCTACTTGTTATTAATGAACAGTCTTTTTTGCATATACTTACATATATAAAACCAAAGGATGTAACACAATCTGTTACCTTGCAGAATGCCAGAGAGCAGTGGGCTGAGACACTATGGGCGAATCTGAACATACAAATCCTGCAGGATGGTGTTGAAAACTTGATGAAAAATCTGCGCAAGATGGCACGTGAGGTTAAACAGATGCCTGTTGCTCGGGCACTGGAGGAGAAGATGAAAGAATTTAAAGACTCCTTACCATTGTTTGTGGACCTCAAGCATGAAGCTTTGCGGGAACGGTAAGAGTCTAATATGAAGGAAGAATATACACCATGCATGCATCTGACTCGGAAATATAATTATTATCATTTTCAAAGCAGGATTGTTCAAAACATGATTTTAAAAAATGCTATACAGTTTGACTATTATCAGCAGCTATGTTCAGCTGTTAGATTCCAAAAACTGTTTCTTAAATAAAAAAAGAAAACCTCTTTGAAGAAAGAAGTTTAAAAAGGATAAGTGGTAGGAAGGTACAGACTGTAAAAACCTAATCTATGGTTATTAAGAATTCATGTCCATTTGATCTAGAATTCTGTAATAAAAACAGTATTGATGGATTTGGTTTAAATTGGATATGATTACAAATTTGTTTCTTATTTGTACCTTGAAGTTGTACTGTATAGTAGACATTAGTATCATAACTTTAAACTTTTCTCAAAAGCCAACAATTTAAGTTTTCAAACTTTATATCTGTGGGACACATCTCTAACCACAATAACATTTTAAAAATAAGATCTTTTACCAGAGTCAGTTGTTACCATATTATCATTTGCATTGACTATTTTAAAAAAAATATTCCTTATGTTTGCAAATTTGTAAAATATGTTTTTGCAGATTAACTCATAGATCTGTCTCTCAGATGTATAGGGAGTTTAATAATCATTAAAATTATAGTTCATATTCATTTGCCACAGGCACTGGAAGGAACTGATGACTAAAACAGGTCAGAAATTTGACATAAATCCTGAGACATTCACTCTGGCCAACATCTTTGCCATGGAACTGCATCGGTTCCAGGAGACGATTGCTGAAATTGTCACCATGGCCAGCAAGGAAATGGGTATAGAAAAGGTAAGAAGATGTAAAGGATTTCATTGCCTTTATAGTTCAATGAAAAGGTAAGATGTAAAGGATTTAATTGCCTTTATAGTTCTATGAAAAGGTAAGAAGATGTAAAGGATTTAATTGCCTTTATAGTTCTATGAAAAGGTAAGAAGATGTAAAGGATTTAATTGCCTTTATAGTTCTATGAAAAGGTAAGAAGATGTAAAGGATTTCATTGCCTTTATAGTTCAATGAAAAGGTAAGATGTAAAGGATTTAATTGCCTTTATAGTTCTATGAAAAGGTAAGAAGATGTAAAGGATTTAATTGCCTTTATAGTTCAATGAAAAGGTAAGAAGATGTAAAGGATTTAATTGCCTTTATAGTTCTATGAAAAGGTAAGAAGATGTAAAGGATTTAATTGCCTTTATAGTTCTATGAAAAATCAAACTGGAAAAAGTTTCTTGCTTTTAAGTTCTTCGTTATCATATACTATTTATTGAGTATTAGTAGGAATTGGACTTTCTGTAATGAGCAAATTTTGTGAATATTTATGATTGTTGAGTTCAAGTCTAATGAAGTATTATTTCATTAGTTTCTTTGTAAGTTTTCACACTGTATTATATCCTCAATAGATGCATTGGTTTGTGAATTAGTTCAACTAGAAGCTCAGGTTAAGTGTGACCTTTCAGTTAGTTTGAATTACACACTGTATTTTCTGCATGTTTTCAGACAACATAATTTTTGTATTTGCCTGAATATATATCAAACTTTTCTGACACAGTACTAGTTTTACAGTGATATGACAAAGAGGAACAGACTGATACACTGTAGCAAACTGTAGGAATGGCTTGCTTATCATCCAGAATTGTTTCAACAATTACATTATGATTCAGAATCTTGAAATTTTAGAAAACTGTATGTATATGCCAGATTTATGACCAAAAGGGTGTGGGTTAGAATCCTACCATAGGACCAGCCTGGTCAGCTACCATGGTTTGTCCTTTAGCAAGGGACTTTACTCAGATTGGATTGGCACTAAATAACCTACTTGTGTTGGTGTGCTGACAAGCACTAAACCAAAACTGATAAACAAATAACATTTGTTTGAAACTATACCACTTACCTATCAGAAAAACAAAGCTTAAATTTTAAGCACATTGGAAGAATTTATCACTCTTTATTAAAAAAAATGAAAACTGCTAAAGTAAAAGTCTTCAACTTCAACTGAAGTAAAAAAGTAATTAACAGCACCACTGTACACAATACTAAAACTTGCACCCACCTTATACAGATATGCAAATAAATCCGTTTCATTTTGCAGTCTGGTAATAAAACTTGTGTAATACTAACAAATAAATCCGTTTCATTTTGCAGTCTGGTAATAAAACTTGTGTAAGACTAACAAATAAATTAGTTTCATTTTGCAGTCTGGTAATAAAACTTGTGTAAGACTAACAAATAAACTAAACTACATTCCAGAATTTATAAATTTATACCAATATCTGAAACACATGAAATAAAGACCTGTTTTGTAGTTGGTTATTAAAAAAAAATGTTATTATCAATAGAAACTAATTGATGTCTGCACAACTGGTACATGATAAGGAGTAGGCATTAGTATTTTCTACATTGAATATGTCAACAAAAAAATTAAGATTTTCTCTTTTAATTGTTTTCTCTTGTAACAAACTGAGGCATATTTTCATTTTTTGTTAGAGTTCAGTGTATTTTTATATACATCTGATACTTTTAAACAAATGTCATATTGGTTTTGGTGAGCTAATGATGAACTAGTTATCACATTTTTGACAAGTTGAATTTATACATACAACTTTCTGAGTTCATTTTCAGTGATTTGAAAGGCTACACACCACTTTGCAAATATGGCATTAGTCAGTCTTTTCAGTGTACTACAACTACCATTATGTCCAAAATTTAGTGTGCAAATCAAATTCTTTTAAAACAATACCTGAAACATATAAGACATGAAAGTGTTGTTAGAAATATAATTGTGTCCATGACCAATGTTTTCAGTGACATCTTGAAAATACAGTTGTATTCATATTAATCAAAATTGGATTTGCCTTTTTTCACCATAGTAAGCATTGAATACATCGTTTAAGTGCCTTGAAATGCTTAATTTAAAACCATATTTTCCACAACATGGCATTGTCATGAAATAGCTAACATAAATGTTTTTCTTTTTTAAGGGTGTGAAAGAGATTGAGGAGACCTGGAACAATATGAAATTTACAGTTGTGCCATACATGAAGGGAACATCAAACCGTGGATTCATCCTAGGTGCCGTGGATGAAATTCTACAGATCCTTGACGACAGTGCCATGAATATGCAGAGCATGTCAGCATCACGATTTATTGGTCCCTTCCTCAACTCTGTACAGATGTGGGAAAAGAGCTTGTCTCATATTTCTGAAGTCCTTGATGTAAGTGCATGTCAATTGAGTCAAACAAGTCAGGATATTTGTATGCTTTAAATATTAATGTAATGAATTAATGAGGGATACGATTATGTTATAGATAAATTTCATCATTTTAGAATGTATCAATAAGTATAATCTGTGTCCATAGTATAATCTGTGTCAAGCTGATCATAATTTGGAATATAATCATGAAATTCTTGAATCTCCCACACTATCGGTATTGGAAAACACAGTAAATTTACAGTGTATATGTATATGAAATATTTCACAAGCCTTCCATGGATACATACAAAAACAAATGTGTTGTAGTTTATTCAGTGAAGAATTGACAGTATGTTTTCTAAATTTGATTATGATGTGTGCTTTTCTCTTTCATCCAGGTATGGATGGTGGTACAGAGAAAATGGATGTACCTGGAGGGCATTTTCATTGGAGGTGACATTAGATCCCAGCTGCCAGAGGAAGCCAAGAAGTTTGACCAGATTGACAAGACCTTCAAAAAGGTAATTAAAATCTAGAAATTGTCCATTTCATGCTTTTCTGTATGTGTCAGGAAGGTAAAAGGTCAAAGGTCCAGAAGAAGGATGTAAAATCATTAAGGCTTGTCATCGAGATGCATGAACCAAACAGTAATCTCATTTATGATATGTCCATCCATTCAAACCTCTTGTAACTACCAAAGGTTTACACCCATGTTCATAATTTCATGTGATTTGGTGGGTGAACTGCAAAGACAAATAAATATACAATTTAAGATGTTTCATCTTTTATGGTTCAGTTCTGGTGGAGTTATTGCCCTTTTCCATCACTTTTTACAATATAAAATCTCCAATTCAGAAGATTCTTGTAACTGAATAGCTATTGGAACTGATCCACCTATTCTGATAGAATTTGGTCTTTTCTTTGACATAGAAGTTTGTGTTTTGTCTTATCAGCTCATGTTATGGCAGTTGACAGTTACTTTTGTATATTCAAAAGGTATTTTACTTCTAACTGGTAAAGCTCAAGAATCATTCTGGATAGTCTAATTCAGATAAATATTATCTCATAGACCTGGATTTATCTTTTATGGCCTTTATTTTGCCTACTCCATTTTGTACAGATTATTGTCCTTGTTGATAAGCTGTGTATTTTGTATTGATAAATCCTGGCATTGTATATTATATGTATTCCATATCATTATTTACATGAGTCATGACTCTTGAATGCCCATCTTCTTCTAATTCTGATTTCCCAGTTTCATTACATTTTTTGAGTTTAGGTCTTGGTGTAAGAAATTGTAACTAGTTGTCCTGTATGCAGTGACCAGTTAGTAATAGCTCTAGTTTACTGTCTGAATTTGCTGTAAAGCTGATGATGTTTACTCACAAAACCATTAATCACAGAGTTCTTGCAGATTTTGGTCTTGTTGGATCTTTCAATTTACATTTACTAATTTTCTCACTTTAATTTAGCTGTTTGAGCTATTTTTTGGAGCTTATTTTCAGAGCTATGTTGTTTTGGCTGCTTACCCACTTTGTAATGATATTGTTTTACTTTTGGTCCCATGTGAATAATTCTAGATACAAGGTCAAAAAAGAAGTCTACACCTAATGAAATTTTTATTATAATTGTTCAAGTTCCATCAAGACTTTCATTTTATTTTTATTTCTTGTTCCAGATTATGACTGAGACACACAAAGTTCCTATTATTAAGATTGCATGTCATGCCCAGAATCGTCTGTCTGAATTGGATAGTCTAAGTGTGGGCTTGGAGAAATGTCAGAAATCTCTGAATGACTACCTTGACTCAAAAAGGAATGCTTTTCCACGGTTTTTCTTTATCTCTGATGATGAGTTGCTCAGCATACTTGGCAGCAGTGACCCAGAGTGTGTACAGGAACATATGATTAAGGTACTACCTCGCAGTTTCAATTTCTCATACAAGCATCTCATTTCTGTAGTGACCCAGAGTGTGTAAAGGAACTACAAATAAAGTAATGTGTAATTTATTTATGGATTGACTCTTAAGGATTGACATAATTATGGCACATTGGATTTTAAGATAATAAGTTAATGTGAATTTATTTTTATTTTGTGGGTATAAATTTAATTTGGGATTTTGCAAAATGTTAGTTTTTTTCGTTCTCTTAAAATCTTGGATTGGGACAGGGTTCCTGTTCATTGAATTTGTTGAAACTGGTACCCCATGATAATTGGTATCACATAAAAGTAGATAATATCAGCGATGAATGAGTTGTTTAGAAATTGTCTTAAATAACGTATGCTTGGTTCTGATTGAAGTTAAAAGTATAATCTGATCCAATTACTGACATGATCAAGTTCATACTAGGAAAGAATCCAGGTAAGTTTTTGGACCAGAAATTGATAGTAATCATTATTAAAACAAATGTAAAAGTTGAGAACCATCAAAACCATGAGTCATAGTTTGGCTAAAGAAAGAGAAGTTGACTGTGATATTAAGTTGAAGTCGCCAGCAATAATTAAAAGATTATAGCAATAATGTTAAATAAAACATTTCCCCATGGAATTGGGATCACTATCAATCAGTGCAGCTGAATTTACTTTGCTCTGAAAGAAATACATCATTGCAAAATCATTGACCTTTTATATTAATACAGATGTTTGACAACATTTCTGCACTGAGATTCCAAGCAGGTGCTAACAATGAGACTTTAGCAACAGCCATGATATCTGCTGAGGGTGAAGTAATGGACTTCAGCAGTCACATTCCTGCAGAAGGACGTGTAGAGGACTGGATGACAAATATCTTGGCGGAGATGAGGAAAACCAACAGGCTCATCACCAAGGAAGCTGTATTCTATTATTGTGCCAATGGCCAGAATAGGTAAATAAACAGTAACACTAGATTATTGGTATTTTTAAGATTGGTATGAAAAAAACTATTCTTTGACGGAAAATGCAGTTGAAGCCTAATAAAATTAGATATTTCCAACATAGGATTCCAATGTTTGCCTCAAATACTTTGTAAATTTCTGTCTGCAATTCACTGAATCCCATCACCTTTATTCCCATCTCACTGTCACTCTAATTGTACCAACTCAGTGTCAAATTGCTAACCAGATCCAAAAGTTTAATATATCTGTTTGTAAACAGTGGAGGAAGAGTTTTCTGACTGATGCAGTCTCCCTCTTCAATAAATACAGACATTTCATTTGCATGGTTATGGTTTGGGGAGGAGAGAGAAAGAAAGTTTAAGAAGAAATAAAAGACCTAGATTTGAACTATAGCTAGTGCTTCTTTAAATGGAATACTTTTGGTTACAGATTCATTTTCATATGAATACTTAATCATTTAATTTGTGTGCCCTCTTCAGAGTAGACTGGATGCTGCTATACCAGGGTATGGTGTGTCTTGCCGGGAACCAGGTTTGGTGGACATGGGAAGTGGAGGATGTCTTCAATAAAGTTAAAAAAGGAATCAAAACAGCTCTCAAAGACTATGCCAAGAAGTTACATGGACAAATCAATGAGCTTGTAGTTAAGGTATATCAACTTTAGTCCAAGTACTTTTGAAATTGTAATAAAAGTATTGAATGTAAAGCCCTAATTATCACTGAACATTTTGGACCATCCTGTCTTCATGTGCAAAGAACAAAAATACATACTATCACAGTTTTCATTCTTTTTCTGTTTTTATTATGTTTTATTTCACTTATACTACTTTTAGTAAACTTTGGAAAACTTGTAGTGTTATTGAAATTGTTAAAACAATTTAGTTATGCTCACCATCATGTTTCATTGTAAAACATTTAAGACTCCCACAGTTGTGTAAGCAATTGTTCTAGAGAGTAATAATGTTCAAACAATTACTAGCTGTTTTTGTATTCATTACTGTCATGTTACAGCAGACATTTTATGATTATAATTTTCTCCATATTTGCTTTTAGATCAGATCTCCTATGAGTAAGAATGACCGCAAAAAATTCAATACAGTTCTGATTATAGATGTCCATGCCAGGGATATTATTGATGCCTTTGTCAGGGACAGGTATGTATAACTAAAAAACATAATTATAGCAGATCAATAGGAATCTCTAATTAATATTCAGTAGATTTGTTCATGGAACTGTCCAAAATATAAATATAAATTAATTCGTAGATATATCATAATTAGATCATTATAAAATGTAACGTCATATGCAGGAATTTAGACAATTAAGAAATAACCTTTTTTTACCTTAATTTGGCTGATATTTTATGTAAACCATGTGATGCTTGTCTTTCGGATGTGCCTTTGAAACAAGTTTTTGGGAAATACTTTAATGAAGTCAAACTTTTAATTGAAAATAAAATGTATTTACCTGCTCAAAAAAACTGAGACTTTTGTTGTAAAGGTTTGTAATTAAAATTGTTCATTTGGTGAAGTATGTTTTCAGAAGACTGAAAGTGTTTACTATTATACTTTGTGAAATAGACTTTACAAATGTGATTAAACATTTTGAAACATAAAAATGTTGCTTTTACAGGAAATGCTAATCTTGATTGTGCTAATTTGTTTTCTAATACAAGTGATATTGAAACATAGTATATCATTGGTTGAACATTTAAAGATACCAGGCAGTGATATCCATACATATTTCTAGGAAACTTTGACATGTATGATTTCATGTTGCTTTGAATCTTATGGTGATGAATATAAATGTAAATTTTTCACATTTATCTTTAGTAGTTTCACTGATACTTTTCTAAAACTCTGTTCCTTATAGTAAAAGCACTAACACTATCCTACAAACAGATCTTTTTCTTTTTTTCTTTAGCATTATGGATGCAAAGGAGTTTGAATGGGAGAGCCAGCTTCGTTTCTATTGGATAAAAGAACCAGATGAACTGATAGTCAGACAGTGTACGGGAGAATTTGGCTATGGTTATGAGTATATGGGTCTTAATGGTAGACTAGTCATTACCCCACTTACTGACAGAATCTACCTCACTCTCTCCCAGGTAAGTATACTGGCTTTGCATGTTAGGTTTCATTTCTGGTTCCAGCATGGACAAGTTTATGTTTCTGCCCATCACAGGTTGTTGGTTTATTCCAGGCTTTCTGGTTCCCAACACATCAATGGCCAATATCTGAGCCATTTAAGTTTATATCTTGTTTTGACAACTTAAAATTGATGTAGAATAAAGAGTTTACACTTTAAGCCAGGGAACAAATAATGGAATGTTTACTATTCCTGTATGGAAATTAAAAACTATTGCTTAAATTTTAATGTTTGTAAAATTATTACTGAATGACAAGTTAATTGATGTTTATTTATTCTCACTATTAAAGTTTTGTTTATTACCTTTGATATTTGAGTATAATTCTAAATTCTTATTGCTCAGCATCACACCTTGTTGTCCTGGACATTAAAACATTATAAAAGATGTACAGGGCAAAATTTTATTATTATCTGAATGTATCTTTAATGACAAGATACTATGTTGTAAAATATTTTAAAAGATGTTGTAACAGAGAACTCTACTGTCATTTAGCACTTACATATCTGTCTTTCTGCCTGCATATATGTGTCATCCATTTATCATTCATCCTTGAATATGTATTCATCTATGTATCCTTATGTTAATGTTTCACTTGTCTATTTTTCTTTATTTATGCCCATCATCTTATCAGTCAGTCAGTCAATTCATTTTGCTATTTAGGCCCTGTCCATGAACCTTGGTGGTGCCCCAGCTGGTCCTGCAGGAACTGGGAAGACAGAAACAGTCAAAGACTTGGCTAAAGCTCTAGGGCTTTTGTGTGTTGTTACCAACTGTGGCGAGGGCATGGACTTCAAGGTAGCTGTACAGTTTTATGATAAGTTTTGGTATTTACAAATGTATGTGGTCAATAATGAATGGAAATTTTCAATTAGATATATGTTAATAATGTGCATCTAGAGTTACAGCAGTAATATTTCAAACATTTCAATAACTGCTCTTTCTTGTCCTCATTCAGAATCAGTGGCTTACATATATGTCCTTATATAATTGTGTTATTAGTATGAGGAATAAATAGCATAGCATAGGAATAGTTCTATTTACTCTTTGAATATGAGACACTAAATGATAAAAAGCACAGTAAGAGATTCTCTTCTAGGTTTCATACTCATTATACAATTTCTGAAGAATTACATCAACCAATATGTGCAAGGTTCTGGCCCTAATTTAGTTTTGATTAGAGCATTATCAAATTTATCTTCTCTGTATTGCATTGTCCCATGTTTCAAACAATGACATTTGGAAGAAAGGCAAATAGAGAGAATTACTTGCTTTCCCAAATGCAAAAATCCATGAGCATAGTTCTTATTGTTTGCTGAACAATTTTACACTTTACTTGACCAATGTTACTTCTTTTACAAATATTAGGTATTGTTCATACCCATCCTTCTTTAAAAGCTAGTTTGATTTGTTTACATCTGTGTTCTTTCCTAATTTCAGGCTGTGGGGAAGATTTACTCTGGTTTGTGCCAGTGTGGAGCCTGGGGTTGTTTTGATGAGTTCAATCGCATTGATGTGTCTGTACTATCAGTCATCTCAACCCAGCTGAAAACCATACAGAATGCTCTTATTCTCAAACTCAAGAGATTTCATGTGAGTAAGAACTCTCTTTTTTTCGTAATGCAATATGTAGGCAGAATACCAACTGTAAATGCAGGAAATTATGCATTAAGCAGTGAATGGTAAACATAAGGTTTATGAATTTGTAACAAAACTTGAGAAATTGTCAATTTTTGGTTTTCATTGCACCAAAATATGAGTGATGGTTCAATATTTTAATATAATATATCAACTTGTTGCAAAAGATGCATTTTCAAACATCCAAAAAGGAAAGATTATATGGGGGAATATAACAAAATTATGACACTAAGTTTTATTTGTTGCAGTTTTTATATATATCATGAAAATACTTTTCTTATCTCCAGTTTGAAGGACAGGAGATTGATCTTGACCTTCGTGTTGGTATCTTCATCACAATGAATCCTGGGTATGCCGGTAGGACAGAACTACCAGAGTCCGTCAAGGCGCTCTTTCGACCTGTGGTAGTAATTGTTCCAGACCTGGAACAGATTTGTGAAATCATGTTGTTCTCAGAAGGTTTCCTTCTGGCTAAGGTAAGAATTATGTAGTTAAATATTAAAGTTTAAAAAGAAAGTAATGATAGAAATAGAGAAATAAATATCAAAATCTTACACTTTATTTTCCTAATAACTTCTGAATTTAAACTATCCAACCAAGTGCTGAAAGTAGCAAGTGTTCAATGGCTGACACTTAAATATAGCTTTGCTGAAACTCTAGTAAATCAAATGTCTTATCTCATAAGGAATGGAAATAATATAAAAAAGGTAAGAATTTTTGAAGATGTTAGATCTGATTGCAAATATCAAATTCTTAACCCCACAGACACAGAAAAACTTTGCTTAAAGATCTTGCTATAATTTAGTATTAGTCCATCTGCATATTAACCCTTTAAAATTGATGATATTTATAGTCAATTTCTGTGAAGTAATCAATCATTGATATATTGAGTTATGAAATATAGACACACATCTATATCATGCTGTGTTATTAGAAATAAGAATGACAGTACCCATTTAAAAGCCTGTTTTTATAACCTCCACATAATTTTTTTTTAGACCCTTCTTTAATTCTTCTGAGGTTAGATTAATTGTTATCTCTCCTCCACATCATTTTTTTTTAGACCCTTCTTTAATTCTTCTGAGGTTAGTTTAATTGTTATCTCTCCTCCACATAATTTTTTAGACCATTCTTTAATTCTTCTGAGGATAGTTTAATTGTTATCTCTCCTCCACATCATTTTTTTTAGACCCTTCTTTAATTCTTCTGAGGTTAGTTTGATTGTTATCTCTCCTCCACATCATTTTTTTAGACCTGTCTTTAATTCTTCTGAGGTTAGTTTAATTGTTATCTCTCCTCCACATCATTTTTTTAGACCCTTCTTTAATTCTTCTGAGGTTAGTTTAATTGTTATCTCTTTTTTAACTGGATAGATTCTTGCAAAGAAAATGACAGTGCTGTACAAACTGGCTAGTGAGCAGCTGTCCAAACAGTATCACTATGACTTTGGTTTGCGGGCCCTCAAGTCAGTATTGGTGATGGCTGGAGAACTGAAACGTGGGTCTGCTGAACTGCCTGAGGTGTGCCATTTTTCTGCTCATTTCCTTATCATAAACATTTATTTTTCCTGTATTTGTAATTAATATACATGATTTTTAAGTTTTATATACATTAAAAATATGTTTAATACAAACTCTGTTACAGTAATTTTGCATTAGATGAATGTGGACTGAATTAGCATGTTTGATAAAATATATTATATCTAGTATTATATGCATACAACAATGGCATGGATTATATTAAGCTAGGAGTATCTTTCAGGAGCTAATTTAGACATTTTGTTATAAATGTATCAAAAATCTGCATGAGAAAATACATATGACTGGTTGATGGGGTAGAAAAGATGTTTGTACAATTATTAATTGCATTTTTAAGCACCTTTCCAGTATCTTTTATAGCAGACCTAAAATTCAAGGACTTTTGAAAGCAACTACCTGAATACAAACATTTTTAAAGATCGTGCGTAGCATAAAATCATATGACTATGTTGAGTAGTTGTATCTATCAATCATTTGTAGCAGACAATGTGTCAAGGCAATATTTGCAAGTATAGAGTAGCTGAAACAGAATGATTCTAAAGTTTACATTTATTATCTTCAAGATGGAAGGTACCTTGATTAATTTTAAAATATTATACTATATTTTGTAATTATTTCCTCACCAGTGAAGTTTGGAGGAGATGTAACATTTTTCTCATTTGTTCATTTGGTTATTCATTACCTTTTCAACATCTCAGACCATTTTTCAACTTCACATACAAAACCTGGTATGTAGATGTCTTTCTGGAAGAATAACTGGGCCATGGCATAACTAGGTCACTATGACTTGTTTTACATCTTCATTACATCTTCAATATCTTGATAAAAGTAACATGACCATACAAAAAAATGAGGTCAATATGAGCCATCCTTCATGTATTTCAGCTGATAGTTTGTTATACTCTCAAGTATCTTCAACTTTGTTTCACCTGCGCTTATCAAAATTAGTATGTTGATAACATTTTGATGAATGTAATTTAGCCAGAACTAGGTCATTGTAACCAACCTATCACATTTTGAATGACTTGTATTTTCAGCAGCTCTTTCATTATACCATCAGTATCTTGGATCCTATTTCACAGTCAGGAAAATGAATATTCAATAGGATCTCAAAGAAACAACTTAGCCATACAAAACAGGTCAATGTGATCTAATTTTCATGCTGAATTTCATGAACTTTGAGTAATTCATTGTTACACCATGAATATCTTAGACCAAATTTTCACATTTGAGTGATTTTTATATTTTTAGGAATCTGTTCAGTATGTACTCAGTATCTTGAATCCTAATTTACCCATTCATACTAATTTACCCATTGTTGAGTAACTCAACAAATGAAAAGTAGGCCACTTTCTTGTTTGATGAGTGAGTGAAAAGTGCTCAGATCTCCAATTCTATAGGCATGCAAGAGGGAAAAGCACAAAAAATACCTTTAACAAAATGAAAGCCTCAATAAGAAGTCAAAAAGGTGGACAAACAAGGCTGCAAACTATGCAACTGTTATAGATACTTGCATTCCTAACTCCCATGACTCAAGACCCCTCTGTGTTTTCTTCAGAACTAGTTCAGTAAACGTATTTAGCAGTTATTTTCCATTACATAAATATGATACTCTGTTGACTTTACACATCATAATTATTGTTTTTCCAAAATTTAGTTTGAGGTATTTATAGTTCTTGAAAAGTTCTTGAATTTCTTGATGAGGGCGATTGTATGAAAATGTATTTAGTTATGTTAGTCCTAAACTGGAATCAGTTATTGCAAGTAAAACTTTTTATTAAGTCATTGATATATACCAATGTCAATATAAGTGTCATTGAAAATACCAATTGTAATTTATCTTGCAGGACGTAGTATTAATGAGGGCTTTGCGTGACATGAACCTGCCCAAGTTTGTGTATGAAGATGTCCCACTTTTCCTAGGTCTTATTGGAGATCTATTCCCTGGCCTGGACTGTCCACGTGTCCGATACCCCAACTTTAATGACACAGTGGAGCAGGTGCTACAGGATAATGGCTACATTTTACTTCCAGTCCAGGTTAGGTTTACTTGAAATTCTTGCTGTTATGTTTTGAAGTAATACAGTGCAGTCATCATGGAATAATATATAAAGCAAAAGTGAACAGCATCAATAAAATGCTATTAACACTTAAAAGTATGCATTAGAAAAGTCATTTTGAAGTATCATGTTTACATATTTATGTTAATTTTCAGATGTCATTACAAAATCTGAAATTCAGCCTTGTAATCAGTGATTTTAAACTTTATTGGTCAGTGGAGAGAAGAGCTATGGGGATAGTCTGTTGTCCATTGTCTGGTGTCTATCATCTAACATCTGTCTGTCAGCTTGCACAACTTTGTTATCGCTACTCCTCCTAACTACTTAGTGGATTCCCATTAAACTTTACACACACATTCATCCCATGGTCTACATGGTCCTGATTGAAAATGGTGCTGTTCACACATCCAGTATGGCCACGACTATGGTCCACTTGTAAACTTTGTTATCACCACTTCTCCTGAATGGATGGTCCTATCAACATGGGGTTTTCACAATAGACTTCTTATTATATATGCTTTGTCAAAAATGAAAATTGCGCCCATCTGAAATTCAGTATGGTTACCACTTCAACCATCTTGAAAATCTTTTTATCACCATGCCCCATTATGGAAGGTAATGTCAGCATGGAGTTTTCACTAAAACACTTCTTATGATGTCTAGTTAGACTTCAATGAAAATATTGCTGATCTGGGGTCCAATATGGCCAATACAATGATGATATTTAAAATCATGTTGTCACTACTCCTACATGGATGATCATATCAGCATGGGGTTTTAAATAATATATATAAAATGTCAAATTGGTTCTAAATATAATCGATAAATGGATCTGAAGTCCAGTAAGGCTACTACTACAGCCATCCTGAAAATTTTCTTATCATGACTTCTCCTGAAGATTAGTTATATTGCCATGGGGCTTTTGGTGTCCAGTCTTAAATTAGCATGGTCTGGATCTTATTCAACATAGCCAGCACAAAGTGTTATCTTGAAAATCTTGTTTTCAGTACTCCTTATAAATGGACTGCATTATGATCATTAAGTTGGTCCTAAAAGAAATTGGTGCCAGTTTGACATTTATATCCACCACATCAGCCATTTTGAAATTCTTGATAATTCCTAAGAATATCAGAGATGGTTTCAAGAGTCAGGAATTCAATAGATGAAATGGTCTTATCTTGAATTCCTTTTTGCCCCGTAGAGCATTAGTCCTTTGAATGGACTCTTGTAGAAGTTAACTTTGATATTATTTTCTCTATGAATATTATGTCATGATAAATAAAATACCAGTAGGTTTTGTTGACATTGTTTTCTGTCATCCTGGATTATTTTTTTTTCTAAGAAACCTCATACAGGTGTTTCCACTTAAATAGTTACAATATTCTATTGTGACATACAATAAAATGCATATATATTTATAAGCTTCTTTTCCCATCAAGAACTATGGCACTGTTTGAACTTGTTGTTTTAAACATGGAAAATTTAAGTTTAAACAAATAAGAGATATTCACTGAATTATACATTATATATCCCATCTGAGAAATTGATCTTTGCTTTTATCTACTTCCCAGGTTGACAAGGTGATACAGTTGTACGAGACAATGATGACACGTCATACCACCATGGTGGTTGGTCCAACTGGTGGTGGCAAGTCTGTGGTAATCAATACATTGGCACAATCACAGACCAGGTTTGTGTTGACATTACTATCCTGCTGTTGTCTGTATATTTAGTTATCACTGAATGTAAACAAAAGAAAGTAAAAGGGGGAAAATATGTGCATGATTATTATCTGGAATGTAGTTAGGACAGGTTTAGTCTACTGTTGCAGGGTTGTGAGGATAGGTTTAGTTTTTTGTTGCAGGGTATATTTAGTCTACTGTTGCAGGGTTGTGATTATAGATTTAGTCTTGTAGGGTTGTGAGGATAGATTTAGTCTTGTAGGGTTGTGATGATAGATTTAGTTTACTGTTGCAGCATTGTGAGGATAGATTTAGTCTGTTGTTGAGAAAATCTAAAAAAATGTGCATGTTCCTGCTGACATATTCTAGGCATTACAGACATTCAGAACTTCTGGTTAAGTTTCAAGAAAAAGAAAATAAATATATTGTCATTAATGATACAGAGTTGAATTTTGTATTTAATCTATACTCTTTTTAAACCATCACTACCTTCCGAGTGTAAACATTATCTAAAGCACATCACTGGGTGTAAAGACTTCTTTCATTAATTTCATTTTACAGCATTCAGTAAGGCAAAGTGTCTATTCTACATCCCTTAGTCTGGATGAAGTTGGGGGGGAGGAGGTATCAGTAACAAGCATCAGCTTCATCATTCATTATCTGAGAAGGGTCTGTTTCATGCATAAAGATTGGAATATATATATATATATATATATATATATATATATATATATATATATATATATATATATATATATCAGTGTTTGAAGAGGCATATAAAGGCAAATATTATTTTTGGTGCATCATTTTAAAAATCTGTCAAATTAAAAATCTTGATTTTATTAGTAGTTTTTTACTTGATTTTATATCATAGCTGATTTTTGCAACATAGTGCCCACTTTTTTTCCTTCAGATTGGGAATACCTACCAAACTGTTTGTTATCAATCCAAAGGACAGAAGTGTTATAGAACTGTATGGAATTCTGGATCCTGTAACTCGTGACTGGACAGATGGCTTGTTGTCAAACATATTCCGTGATATGAACAAACCTACAGATAAAAATGAGAGGAAGTACATTGTGTATGATGGGGATGTGGATGCATTGTGGGTAGAAAACATGAACTCTGTGATGGATGACAATAAACTGCTTACCCTTGCTAATGGAGAGAGAATTAGGCTTCAGAAGCACTGTGCTATGTTGTTTGAGGTTTGTAAGCAATATCATATTATTATCAGAAGCTGGACTTAGTGGTCACTTAGGCATATATTAGTGTCTTTTTGTCCATCCTTCTGTCTTTTTGTCCATCCATCTAGCTACACTCTAGCAGAACATTCGTATTAAAGTTTATTATGTGGTCAGATTAACAGTTTACTCAGAATCATGTGAATTGATATCTGGACAGAATCATGTGAATTGATATATGGACAGAATCATGTGAATTGATATCTGGACAGAATCATGTGAATTGATATCTGGACAGAACCATGTGAATTAATAACTGGACAGAATCATGTGAATTGATATCTGGACAGAATCATGTGAATTGATATCTGGACAGAATCATGTGAATTAATAACTGGACAGAATCATGTGAATTGATATCTGGACAGAATCATGTGAATTAATAACTGGACAGAATCATGTGAATTAATAACTGGACAGAATCATGTGAATTGATATCTGGACAGAATCATGTGAATTGATATCCGGACAGAATCATATGAATTAATAACTGGACAGAATCATGTGAATTGATATCTGGACAGAATCATGTGAATTAATAACTGGACAGAATCATGTGAAATAATAACTGGAAGTATACAACAAGTTATGAAAAAAGCTCAGGAACAGTTTTGGAATGCTGACCATAGTTAGCTTCTAGTTTTTGTAAATCCAACAATTCAAATAAGTTTTTAATTTAGTTACTCTTTTAGTTAAAATCCATGTAAGACACAATATATTTTCAGTCATCTTTCAGATATATATATGACAGTTGAATGATTTTCGCAACAAGAGTTTATTATGAACACATTAAAGTTTGCAAGATCACAAATATTTATGTGTACTTTCCATTTCTTTCTTTTTATTGCTTTATCCTTGAGTTGATGGTGCAAAGTTAGCATAATTTCTTTTTGTAGGTGTTTGATCTTCAGTATGCCTCCCCAGCCACTGTATCCAGGTGTGGTATGGTGTATGTAGACCCAAAGAATCTGGGTTATAAACCCTTCTGGCAGAAATGGGTCAACACCCGGCAGAACAAGAGTGAGCGAGATGATTTACTTCGTTTGTATGAGAAGTATGTACCAACACTGATTGATATGGTGATTGAGGGCATTTTAGATGGACGGCAGGGAGAAAAGATGAAGACTATTTTACCCCTAACAAACCTAAATATGGTACGTAGAAATTTTCACATTACTCAGCTGTACACTTAAAAGATTAACCATATTTATCTTGCAGATTATTATTATTATTATTATATAATATTATAAATCAATCTGTACACTTGAAGGATTCAACATATATATCTTGCAGATTATTAGAGAAGCTAAATAATATTATAAATCAATGAACACTAATAGTATAAATGTACTGTCATAATAGACATAATCACTAAATGAACAGTCCTATCCTCTTTTAAATGACCAATCAGAAAGTCCTAAAGTCAAAGTACTCATACTAGATCACTTAAAGAACAGTCCTAATATCAAAGTACTCATACTAGATCACTCAAGAAACAGTCCTAATATCAAAGTACTCATACTAGATCACTTAAAAAACAGTCCTAATATCAAAGTACTCATACTATATCACTTAAAGAATAGTCCTAATATCAAAGTACTCATACTAGATCACTTAAGAACAGTCCTAATATCAAAGTACTCATGCTATATCACTTAAAGAACAGTCCTAATATCAAAGTACTCATACTAGATCACTCAAGAAACAGTCCTAATATCAAAATACTCATACTAGATCACTCAAACAACAGTCCTAATATCAAGGTACTCGTACTAGATCACTCAGACAACAGTCCTAATATCAAAGTACTCATACTAGATCACTTAAAGAACAGTTCTAATATAAAAGTACTCATACTAGATCACTCAAACAACAGTTCTAATATCAAAGTACTCATACTAGATCACTCAAAGAACAGTTCTAATATCAAAGTACTCATACTAGATCACTCAAAGAACAGTCCTAATATCAAATTACTCATACTAGATCACTCAAACAACAGTCCTAATATCAAGGTACTCATACTATATCACTTAAAGAACAGTCCTAATATCAAATTACTCATACTAGATCACTCAAGAAACAGTTCTAATATCAAAGTACTCAATCTATATCACTTAAAGAACAGTCCTAATATCAAAGTACTCATACTATATCACTTAAAGAACAGTCCTAATATCAAATTACTCATACTAGATCACTCAAGAAACAGTTCTAATATCAAAGTACTCAATCTATATCACTTAAAGAACAGTCCTAATATCAAAGTACTCATACTAGATCACTCAAAGAACAGTCCTAATATCAAAGTACTCATGCTAGATCACTCAAACAACAGTCCTAATATCAAGGTACTCATGCTAGATCACTTAAAGAACAATCCTAATATCAAAGTACTCATACTAGATCACTCAAACAACAGTCTTATATCAAAGTACTCATACTAGATCACTCAAAGAACAGTTCTAATATCAAAGTACTCATACTAGATCACTCAAAGAACAGTCCTAATATCAAAGTACTCATACTAGATCACTCAAAGAACAGTCCTAATATCAAAGTACTCATGCTAGATCACTCAAACAACAGTCCTAATATCAAAGTACTCATACTAGATCACTTAAAGAACAATCCTAATATCAAAGTACTCATACTATATCACTTAAAGAACAATTCTAATATCAAAGTACTCATACTAGATCACTCAAGAAACAGTTCTAATATCAAAGTACTCATACTAGATCACTCAACAGTCCTAATATCAAAGTACTCATACTAGATCACTCAAGAAACAGTTCTAATATCAAAGTACTCATACTAGATCACTCAACAGTCCTAATATCAAAGTACTCATACTATATCACTTAAAGAACAATTCTAATATCAAAGTACTCATACTAGATCACTCAAGAAACAGTTCTAATATCAAAGTACTCATACTAGATCACTCAACAGTCCTAATATCAAAGTACTCATACTAGATCACTCAAGAAACAGTTCTAATATCAAAGTACTCATACTAGATCACTCAAGAAACAGTTCTAATATCAAAGTACTCATACTAGATCACTCAAAAAACAGCCCTAATATCAAAGTACTCATACTAGATCACTCAACAGTCCTAATATCAAAGTACTCATACTATATCACTTAAAGAACAGTTCTAATATCAAAGTACTCATACTAGATCACTCAACAGTCCTAATATCAAAGTACTCATACTAGATCACTCAACAGTCCTAATATGAAAGTACTCATACTATATCACTTAAAGAACAATTCTAATATCAAAGTACTCATACTAGGTCACTCAAGAAACAGTTCTAATATCAAAGTACTCATACTAGATCACTCAACAGTCCTAATATCAAAGTACTCATACTATATCACTTAAAGAACAATTCTAATATCAAAGTACTCATACTAGATCACTCAAGAAACAGTTCTAATATCAAAGTACTCATACTAGATCACTCAACAGTCCTAATATCAAATTACTCATACTAGATCACTCAAAAAACAGCCCTAATATCAAAGTACTCATACTAGATCACTCAAGAAACAGCCCTAATATCAAAGTACTCATACTAGATCACTCAACAGTCCTAATATCAAAGTACTCATACTATATCACTTAAAGAACAATTCTAATATCAAAGTACTCATACTAGATCACTCAAGAAACAGTTCTAATATCAAAGTACTCATACTAGATCACTCAACAGTCCTAATATCAAAGTACTCATACTAGATCACTCAAGAAACAGTTCTAATATCAAAGTACTCATACTAGATCACTCAAAAAACAGCCCTAATATCAAAGTACTCATACTAGATCACTCAAGAAACAGCCCTAATATCAAAATACTCATTAAACATGATCAATCAGTGAAGAGTCCTAATATCAAAATACTGACATCAAGAGATATACTCAGTGTGTATAAATTAAAAACAAAGGGTCATTTGTTAAAAACTTAAAAATCTTCTTTAAAGCACTATTATTTGATACCATCGATGAATTTAAAGGTATGATATATTACTCTACAATACTGTAAATGTCTTAGTACCTCCTTTATATTCTTAATTACTGGTAAATGGGGTAGTGTCCTAAGATTTCTCTCCTGCTTTTTTATATCTTTTCATATTGATTTAAGATTTTCCTCTTACAATGAAATTTATAATGTGATGCTGAGAGAATAATTACACCCTAAAGTACACAAACATAGCATGTTTTATATAAGTCCAAGTTGGTCTATTCAGAAAGGATACTTCAAGACTGACATATTTATCACTTTTCAATTTGCAGGTAACACAACTAGCCTACACACTTGATGCCCTGTTGGAAAAAGAACTCAGTGATCCAGCAGAATTGGAAGCCTTGTTCCAGGAAGCTCTGACCTGGTCCATTGGTGCTTGTCTTCTTGAGGATGGTCGCATCAAGTTTGATGCTCAGTTGAAATATTTGGCCTCCATGCAGAATGTGTCCGATGATGACAAGACTTTTGCTAAAGCTGGTGAGATACCAACAGCACAACCAACTCTCTATGAATATTTCTGGAACATGGAAGAGGCAAAATGGGTGCCATGGATGAAACTTATTCCAAAATATGTGCATAAGCCAGAGATGAAGTATAACCAGATTCTTGTGCCCACTGTAGATACAGTGAGAGCAACATGGCTTTTGACAATGATGGTACGCATTAAGCGCCCAGTTGTGCTTATTGGAGAGACTGGTACCTCCAAGACAGCCACTATTGCCAACTTCCTGCGTACGCTTGACTCAGAAAGTCATGTAAGTGAAATTACATTTAAGAAACCTTTATCTTTAAAAAAACTGAGCAATTTTCAAAATTTTTGGGTTATATGGCTTCTATTGTAGTTTTCAAACAGATTCTAGCATTATACATGAATTTGCTTTAGCACACATAAACATGTTCTTAAAGTTAGGAATAAGGTTTAGGAATAAAATATTTGTTAGCAAAAAAAAAACTAAATATAAAGAATATGAAATTGAGTTGAAATGGAGTATTACAAAAATTAAAATTTATCAGCCTTTTAACTAAACTTTTGTGTGGGATATTGTATGTATGCAATAGTTCTTATGTAGTATCATGTTTTAAATGAAGATGCATCACTGCACTATGCATGACATATTGTAAGGTGCCATTTATAAAAATGACCAACCATCTTTTATATATTTTCCTGGAAAAGTGTGGTAAATTTGGAGACCTTGTTTCTGTATTTCTGCAAGACTACCGAGTTTGATTTGCTTCTTAATAAAGTTCTTAAGTTAAAATGACACAAACATGTCATAGATAAGTCTTGATTATATTAATTTGATTAAACTGGGTTTTCTTTGCAGCTGTTACTTAACATGAACTTCTCCAGTCGAACATCCTCACTTGATGTACAGCGGAATTTGGAAGCCAATGTGGAGAAGAGGACCAAGGACACATATGGCCCACCTCCAGGCAGAAGGCTTCTCATATTCATTGATGACATGAACATGCCACAGGTATGTCTTGCATTAACATATTGCTAGATGGGGGTGAATTATGTTTTCATTGCTGGGTTACTTTTTAGATTTTGTAAAACATTAACTAGATTTTACTTTTGTCACATGATAATGACTGGAGTTTTTTGACTAGATTGTGATAAACTGGCAGATGTTTAAAAACTGTATGTTCTTACCAAGTGTCATGTTAGTACAGTGAAATTTCATAAATTTCGATCAAGCTTCATATCTTATGTTGTGACCTAGAATGATTGTATTTCTGACAATTAAATGATTGAGAAAGAAATGAGAATGATTATATTTCTCACAATTAAATGATTAATAAAAAAATAAGGATGATTATATTTCTCACAACTAAATGATTAATAAAGAAATAAGAATGAATGTATTTCTGACAATTAAATGATTAAGAACGAAATAAGAATGATTGTTTTTCTGACAATTAAATGATTAAGAAAGAAATAAGAATGATTGTATTTCTAAAAATCAAAAGAAAGAAATAAGAATGATTGTATTTCTGAAAATCAAAAGAAAGAAATTAGAATGACTGTATTTCTGAAAATCAAAAGGAAGAAATTAGAATGATTGTATTTCTGACAATTAAATGATTAAGAAAGCAGTATTGGATTGAGGATTTATTCATTCTTCACGATGAAATGAATATAATTTTATGATTGACATGAACACAGCTATGCCATGCTTCTTTACATATTCAATTTTTATTGTGCATAGAAAAAAGGAAAGCTTTCTAAAACTGGCTGTTACTTGTTATTTTTCTGTCATATGGTGACTATTGACTCATAGCTATTACAAGATGCAGGTTGCCTAGTAATCTCTTTAATGCAGGATGAGGGTAAATAACACTTATGAACCATCAGTTGTACATCAGTATATAAAAGTTACATTTTCTTTCAGATTAATACTATCATTAGGACTAAACTTCCTGTTGTTAAATTGACCAGTATGTTACAATGAGAACGATGAGATATATAACAGGAACACCTATTTCATTTTGTTTTTGGAACTTTTGATTTGAATGTAATTAGAAATGTTTTTAACAAATTTGCCTGAAAGTTTTTTCATCAGATGCAGTCATTTTGTTTCTTATTATCACACAAACAGGTTGACAAGTATGGAACCCAACAACCTATTGCCTTGTTGAAGTTGTTGCTTGAGCGTGGAGGTGTTTATGATCGTGGCAAGGACTTGAACTGGAAAAACCTGAAGGACATGGGCTACATGGCTGCTATGGGGAAAGCAGGTGGTGGCCGTAATGAGACTGACCCACGTTTTGTCTCCCTCTTTAGCTGTTACAATATGACTTTCCCATCTGAGGAATCACTGTTTCACATCTACAATTCCATCTTGAGTGGTCATACTCAGTCCATGTCCAAGGATATCCAGGATTGTGTGCCCATAATCACAAAGATGACCATGTCACTCTACAGGTACCCACTTCAACATTTGGTCAATTAGGATATGCGATAAAAATGATTTTAATTGTACCCTTACAGGTCATACACCAGAAGAGCTTAGGAGGACATGTTATCAATTTTCCATCTGCTAGTACAGGTTTGTTATCACTACTTCTAAACTACTTGGAGGATTGCCATAAAACTTTACACATACATACATTCCAAAGTTAAGTTTGTCCTGAATGAAAATTGTTTTGCTTTGATATCCAATATGACCACCACAGTAGCCATTTAAGAAATTTACTTATCACCATCAACATCGGGTTATACAGGAAGACTTCTTATGATGTCTAGTTGGGATTACATGAAAAAGGTGCTGATCAGACATGACATAAGACTGCAATGGCAGCCATCTTGAAAACATTGCTGCTGCTTCTCCTCCTAAACAGAAAGTTATATTGACATACAGTTTTCACCAGAAGACATTTTGTGATGGCTTTTTGGTTCTGAATGCAAATGGTGCTAATCTGATCTCCAATATGGCCTCTCTGGCAGGCATCTTGAAAATCTTATTGAAACTACTACAGCTAGATGAATGGACATATCTACAGATGATTTTCACCAAAAGATTTCTGATGATGTCTTTTTGTGGCATAAATGTAAATGATGCGAATCTGACGTCTAATTTGGTTGTTATGGCAATAATCTTTAAAGTTTTTTCATTTCTTTGCCTCATGAACAGAAACATTTTGACTTGGGTTTTCACCAGAATTTTAAAAATAATGTTTAATTTGTCTTAAATGAAAATGATACTCAAACATCCAGGTTGGCCACCATTTTGGCCATTTTGAAGATTTTGTTATCCTAACTGATTCGAATTGGATGGCCATTGAATATGTGCTTCTCACAAGATGGTTTCATGTAATATCTATTTGTTCCAGAAGGAAAATGATATGGCTGCCATGATGGTCTTCATCACTACTTCTCAATAGCTGATCATATTGAAATGGGATTTTGTCCAAAAGACTTATAATGATCTCAGCATGTTCATGGTTCTTGGAATACTATTTGGAATGACACTTCACAAACATAAGAACACCAAGCCAACTATTATCTATTGGCACCACCAATATAAAACAAATTACTGAGATGAGCCAGTCATGTATCAGACACAGCCCTGACTCATTTGTACCGCCTGAACTGTGATCCTCAGAATGCATCCTCTGTGTCCCCTGACAGTGGAACACATTTTTGTCGAGTGTGTCAATATCCATCCTGTTTGACAAAAGCATTTTGATGTTAACTTCATGATTTTGTACTATGATTTTCTGAAGGAATGCAGTTGATATAATAAATGTTGACCAAATATTTTATGGATTTTAGATGTATTACTTTTATCTTGTATGTTATGTTGGTTGTACAGAATCTTATCATTAGCAATTTATATTTGGTTTGTTGTACTTCATGATGTCATTATTTTTAAGGGTTCATTAACCTCCGAGTTATTTGTAATTCACTTTTACATTTTTTATGCATGTGACTTTAGTTATCACTATAAAGCCACTATTGTGTTACAAAATGGTCCTGAACACATACCTACCTAGCCCAGCTGAGTCATACCAAAGAATTATAAAAAGTACTAACAGCTGCCTTGCTAGGTGCTCAGCATTAAGAGGTTAGTGTTAGGACTGGTCAGTCTTGTGTCAGGATAATGTGACTGGGCAGGACATCATGCTACATGTCTGGCATGATGCCCCAGTGCTATATATCACTAGAATTACACTGCAGACATATTAGTGACATAACTGAAACAGTGTTAAAGGTATGATAAAAAGCCAAATTCGAAATGAAAATAGTGCCCATTACATGCTAAATGATCACTATGGTGGCCAATTTTGAAAATCTTTTTATTGCTCAAGAATGTTAGAGATGGTTTAAACACTCAGCAGTTAAAATGAGAAATGGTCTTGCATCGAACTCCTGGACATTTATTCAATCATAAGAATGTCAGTTTATTCAAGAAACTCTTGTTTTTTATGCATTTCTAACAAATACAAAATTATTATTTCTGCAAAACTCATTTTTATGAATATACCAATAGGTTTAAACACAGCCCCAGTGGCCTGAGTGGTAAGAGCATCTGCTTTAGTTTGAAACCCAGCCAAGTCTTATCAGAGACTAATAAAATTGGTACTAACAGCTGCCTTGCTAGGTGCTCAGCATTAAGAGGTTAGTGTTAGGACTGGTTGGCCTTGTGTCAGGATAATGTGACTGGGTGGAACATCATGCTACATGCCTGTGGCATGATGCCCCAGTTCTAGACATCACTATAAACTGCCACACTGCAGACATTATCACTGAAAAATTGTTAAAGCTATGTTTAAAATCAAAATCAAACAATGTTTTAAATTACTGATACCTGTTTATCCAATCTTTTAAAAATTATCTTGCTTACCTGCATACAGAATAAGAGAATATACTTAAATTAATATTTTTTTCATAATGTATCAGTTATCAAATTTGTTGTCTACAGAGGTATTACAAAATGTGTTCATTCCCTTTAAAACCCCAATGCCACAATTACATGCAAAAAGTTATATATGCCAATCATCTGAATAATTCTGAGTCTTGAAAGATATTAGTCCTAAACATCGTTGGGTTCCATAAAAAACCAGATAATATTGATATTTCCTCATCATTTCTCCCTCGAACTGAGATACAATGCCATTTTCCACATGTGTACAAATTAATTTAATGTTGATCAGCAAAATCCATGAGTTAATTTGAGTCAAAAGCTGGCGCACAATATTTGATGACATGACTGTTGTAAACATAAGCAGTAAACACTACACTATATCGGTTTGTCTTCAGCTCAAGTTCTCACGTTGGTGTATATTCCAGTGTCCTAGCTGATAACCAATATTCTACTAATCCTTATTTTTATCTAATGCGTGCTTTTGTTTCTCAGATCCTCCTTAAAATATTAGGCCTGCCTCTCTTCATTCCATCTCAAATCAATGTGTGTGCCATGTGCAGATGTTGTTGTTATTAGATTAGACACTAAGGGAATTTGTCGATTGTATCACATTACTCTTTTTGAAGCATTCCGAAAAAAATTGAGATTGTGAGTTATATCATTGATCTAATTAAGGGATGGCATCTCTTAATTCTAACCTGAATATTTGAACATCATGAAAACCTAACATATTAGTTTTTTGAAGAAAGATCAGTTTATGTCAGATAGCAGTTTTAACAAATCATTTCCATTTCTTCAAAACTTTAGTTAGATTGGGATGAAGGTAAAATTTATGATAAATGGCAGTGTTGGGTTTTTAGAACTATTATGTTTGTACATTGTAGACAAAAGTATAAATACTATATAATTTTTGTGAATTAAGTTATTTTTGTATATTCACAGCTATGCAGGCTTTTGTCCTATCTAGCCTTTCAACATTACAGTGATTGGTAAAATTATTTTATTGGTTATCTTTCTCAATTTGTGGTAGCAGTGCATTTTTATAACCAGAATACAGGTAGGACATTGTATATCCTTACCTCAGTCTTTCTCATCTTTGTTATGTGTTGCTTATAGGTTATTTGTCATGCTGTGTGTGGGACATCCATGCTTTCTATTAATCTGAGGTTACAAGCAATGGTAAATACCAAGGCTGATATGCTGTTTTTTTTTGCAGCACAATTGTCAAGGATCTTCCTCCCACACCATCCAAGTTCCATTACATCTTCAATCTCCGAGATTTGTCTCGAATCTACCAGGGCATGTGTCTCACAACCACTGATCGCTTCAGCAAGATTGAGCAGTTTTTACGAGTGTGGAGAAATGAGTGCCAGCGAGTGATTGGAGATCGGCTTATCAACGAAACAGACAAAGAGCTGGTCAATGTATGATGTCAGGCTACAAGAGCCTTTATTTACTAAAATATTTTAATTTAAGCATTATAGAATTTTAATTTAATGTATATTTGTTTAATGAGTTTTGGAGATATGAGTGTCAATAACCAAATTATGATCTGCTCTTATTTTTTAGATTTAATTTTTAGTACCATTCTTGGCACAAATCATGTTTTTGCAGAACATGTAGGTGTTTGTGAAAGGCATGCTAACATATTAATGAATTATTTCACAATTAGATGGTCAGTCTGCATTTAACTGTGTGTAGAAGAAACACTTAAATTATTCACAGACCACTATTAAAGACTTTTATCTTTCATTCATTGACAGAATTTTACACTGTTTTAAGACTGTTACAGTATTTCATTTAACTAAACAAATACAGCATAATGTAGACAATACTCTTCTGATTTTTACTTGACGAAAAAACATTTAAAATCTAAGAGGTTGAAAATGGTTGCATAGATTTGGTTCAAAATGAACAACAGATAGTTACGGAGACAAATATGTCTTTCCATAAAAATATTTAATTAGAAAATGTCTTTTTTTTTAAAAAAAATTCCTAGAGTGAATTAGTTAAATGCAAAATCATTGTTAAAAGACTAATAAATTGTTTTAATTTTCTAAAATATCAAATACCATTAGTTCTGTTCTTTACACTTAGAACTCCGTTAAGCTGCTTATTGATGAGAACTTCAAGCCTCACCTGGATTTTGTAATGCGTGATCCATTACTGTATGGGGATTATAGGACAGCACTTGAGGAGTCCGAACCACGACTGTATGAGGACATACAGGACTTTGAGGCAGCAAAAGCACTTTTTCAGGAGGTATGCAATGTCTTGTTTGGTTTCTTCATGAAACATTTGTGATTAACAGTTTGAAAATGTGATACAGCAAGGGTGAATTGCATACACTTGTTTGATTTCATATATTCTCACAGCAACTGTTTTGGAATCAAGAAGTTGGAATTTTCAAATTAGAGAGCCATTAGGTTTTCTATAAAGTTTGATAGCAGATTTATTTATATATATGCAGAATCATTAGTGCTGGCTTTTTCATAGATAACTGAATAAAAATAAGTTTATTATTTTATGGTATGTAGGAAAGGTCACAAGACTGTTGATCATTATGCATAATTTGTTTTGTTTAATCAGCAAAAAACCTTTATGTTTTCACACTCTAAGACTTCTCCATAGAAAGGGGATCATTTTAGTTAGCATTGATCTGTCTATAAATAAACTTAGAGTATTTTCTTTCCTCACATAAACTGTGCCAGCTCCAACTCCCACAGGTGTTAACTGTGGTGTATTGCAAAAATGGATCTGTTTCGTGCCGCTCTTAAGTTTATATAAATCTTGGTGAATCAAACTGTCGGAGACAATACAGAGTGCATGGAGAATATGGAAAGTTAACTTGGGCAGAATTTGTAAATTGAAATCCCAAGTCCATGGTAAATTTTTCTGTGTTAGGCAGATTATGCTAGCTGAATAGCATCTTGCGCTTGCATGAAAATGTAATATAAATAAGGTGATATAAATAAGATGGCATTGTATCTTCAAAGGTAATACTTTTTTTTGGCAGATTGCAGAAGAGTACAATGACAGTCACACTCCCATGCATATTGTCCTGTTTGATGATGCTTTGGATCACTTGACAAGGATACACCGTGTGATAAGGATGGATCAAGGTCATGCCCTTCTTGTTGGTGTTGGTGGGAGTGGAAAACAGAGTCTGTGTAAACTTGCTTCCTTTGCCGCAGGATGTGAGATTTTTGAGATCCAGTTAAGCCGTGGCTACAATGAATCTACATTCCGTGATGATCTAAAAATTCTATACAACAAACTTGGAATGGAGAATAAGAAGACGGTCTTTTTGTTTACAGACCAGCATGTGGCTGAAGAGGGTAGGTGAAGGAAATATATTTTTCCTTTTCATGTAGTACATAGCTGGTTTTGTTTGTAATAGCAGTGTTAATTTAAGGGTATGTGATTGCTAAATACAGCAAAACATGCCCTTAAGGACTTTTTATATATCAGTTATGAAAGGACAACTTTATGTGATTGGCATTGTATGTAAAGGAAAACCTTTTGAGTTGATATCTATTCTAAAAAGATGAATTTATGCAATTAGCACATGATCCATAAGGCAGTAATGTGTATTGAAATGTAATTGGTAGCTTTCAGTAAAAGACTACTTTATTTAACTGAAATTGAAACCTTTCCTTAAAGGACCAATGTATGCAATTGACACCTGTCTAAATGTTAGCTTACACTGCATGTGAATGGCATTGCTGCAATAAAATAAAATATGTAATTACTGAATAATTCAAAAGCATTAAGATGACAAGCTGCTATCGGTTAATTTCAAATAGCAATGAATGTTCTTTGCTTATCTTGAACTACATCAACAACCTGACCCCACATACAGCATTATTTCATAATTTAGTGATGATTCAGATAGTATTATTCCCCATTTTGTGATTGCAGATGCAACAGAAAGTGAATCAAGTGAGAAAAGAATTATTGAGAATTAAAAATAGTATGATAAATCAACAAAATTAATAAATGATTTAAAGTATTAGAGGAATGCTCTAAACATTAAGATAAATTTGTTTTAGTAGTAAAATGACTTTCCTTGTTTGAGGCCCCAAGTAGTTGAGTGGTCTAAAGCAGTCGTCGTTATGAATCATTCCCATCTCACCTTTGTCTGCATTGGTTCGAGTTTAGGTTTCAGCCAACATGGGTATGGGTTGTGTAAAAACACTTGTCAGTAGTTTCACTTGGGCTGGGGGTTCTTTCTTGGGTTTTCAGCCAGGTTCTTTCTCCACCATTTATGCTGGCTGCCTTGTATAGCCTGTCTTTTGCTAAATAAAGGCATTTAACCCTATAACAGCAACAACTTATCTTATTTTATTTGTTTATTTGATATATTGCATGTATGGTTCAATATGTGTATATTGTGTTTTTGTAATGCCTACAGGATTCCTGGAGTTGATTAACAACATGCTGACATCAGGGATGGTACCAGCTTTGTACCCCGATGATGAGAAAGAAGGCATTATTGGATCTGTAAGTGTTACACGTACCAGGTCAACCTTGATGGCATGTGTGATTTTGTATTGCACAGCAGTAGTACATTTATTTGGTATCTCTGCCTTTTTGTAGTGATATATTTGTGCTTATATCTCTGTATTCTTGGTAGTAGTACATTTATTCCATATCTAAGCATTGACATGTAAGAGTTGAACTGTCAAGTTTTATTGATTATGACAGATAGTGGTTCCTTTCAGTTTTTCATTTGTCTCTTTTTGTAATGTAACAATGTAATGTCATTTGTGAAACAACTGTATGGGCAATCTAGATTGCTTGAGAAATGTTGTTAGGGTTTACACATGTAATAAGTGAAAACCACATAGAACTTAAAAAGTTTCATTTCATCCATTGCAAATAAAATTAATTATTGATAGATGCATGAATGTTTAATCTTGTTAATGTTGATGCAGCCCAGATCCAGGGCTTATAAGAATTGCTTTTTGAATAGGAATTCAAATTGTTTAAAATAAGACATGTCAGTAAAAACAGAATGTGGAATTAAAAACTACCTGAACTATTGATTTCTCCACAAAGACATGCTACTGGCATTCATGTTGCATTTAATTATTTACTGAAGAATTTGGAATGAGCATCATTGAGTAGTCATCTGATTCGGTACCTGGGTTTGCTTGGAGGAATTTCAAGCTGTGGGGCGGCTAATGGATTAAATACCAAGGTCATTGGAGGTCAAAATGATTATATGAACATCTGTGAGAAGGCAATATGTGTTAGTCAATAAGTTTGTTTAGGTTGATTTTAGTTTTTCTTTTAGTATGCAATCTGCTTTTTTTAACTGTACATCTTTTTAATCAGATCCGGAATGAGGCTTTGGCTGCCGGAAGTGGACATTCAAGGGAGAGTATCTGGCAGTACTTTGTCACCAAGTGTGCCAACAATCTTCATGTTGTGTTAGCCATGTCACCTGTTGGAGAAACCCTCAGAACTCGCTGCAGAAACTTCCCAGGTAACTCACAAATGATCAATTTATACTGCATATTCACAAATAAATTGTGAAATGATTTGAGTCTCATGAATTTGCTAAAATTTACATTGATTGTATGTGATAAATCAATGAGCTGATAGGAATTTCAAGCATAATCATGCGTGACAGATGTGCAGAGTCAGAAAACAACACAATTTTACAAACATTTTTTGGCATATATTTACATCTTGGAATAACGTCTGAACTAATATAAGTTTTTATACGCATCATATTTATCATTTTAAAATAATTTAATTAAGCATAATATGTTATTTAGTCAGCTAGTTTTCTCTCAAATTTAGATTTATATGCTGGATAAACATGCTTACTTATTAAACAGAGATTTCTTCAAACCTGATCGTGAACCTAATTTTAATATCTGTGTTATGATATCTACTACTGCAATGAGATTTGGTCATATGGATTTATTTCCCCTCTTTGTTTTCTGTATTTCAGGCATGGTGAACAATGCAAATATCGATTGGTTCTTCCCCTGGCCAGAGCAGGCTCTGTATGCAGTTGCAAGTGTATTCATATCTCCTGATGTAAGTATGCATGTATCAAGTTCCTGTTGTGTTTAGCATATGCTTGCTTTTTGGCATTTTTAGCCTGTAAACCTCAAATGTTCCTGTAGTTTTTATCTAATGTAAATATAGTTACTCATTTCCATTCATATATATAATTTGTATAGGACTTTATGGATTATATTATATTTCATTTTAGGATTAATATTAAGTCGACTTATTTAAATTAGATTTTAACCACATTATGACTTCTGTTTAACTTAAAGTTCATCCTTGCATCAGGAATTTTTTTTCTGCTTCAAAACTTTTGCAGGGTTTCATAGAATTAAGTTTTATAAGTGTCTTAATATGAAGATTTTGAATGAGTTCTTTTAAGCCTTGTTCATGTAAGTCAAGGTTTTGTCCTAGTTTAAATTATTGTTTTGGCTTTGCATATGGAACCATCATTTCTTCAAATAAACCATATGGCATATACTTTCCTTGTCATATGGATGGCTTTCTTGTGTTATGCTTATAACATTTATGACTTCGATATATTGATACAGTGCTATATAATCCTTTTAAAAGTAAAGGTAATTTCTAGTTGTTTACAAGTTTTGTATGTGAGCTTGTGGTAATAGAATCAAAGACATTTTTTGAGCTTGTAAAATGTGCATAGATTACTTTGTTGGTAAGCATTTAGAATGATACAGCTTATAGTACTGAAAGAAAGGCCTTGATGCCAAGTAATTGCCAATATTTGAATGATTTTTACCATTATTTTTTTACCATTATTTTTTTTTACTGTATAAAGAGTTTAAACAGTTGTAAAATTTATATCCTCCATCTTAGTATTTCCTAGTGCTTTATTTGAAAATGTTTGTGGTCTTAAAGTTTTTGTTATACATTTTCAGATTTAGAATTTTATCTTTAATTCATGTTGTTTAACTACTACTTTGGAAGATGAATATATCCCTAAATTTTGTTCATTTGCTGTGTACGTTTTTATTGAGTGTTTTCATGTTTATAATTCTTTCATAAGGTATTGATAAAGTTAACTGCTTTCCATCACCTTTGTGTTGGATAAATGTTGCAAAATGTTAAACAGTATTATACAGCCACAAAGTTTGGGGTCTCTGGATATACTTGAGTCAGTTGTACTTTTTGTTTACTTAATATCTTCATAGACCTTTCAGATATCTCATGAAATTTTGTATGTATTTATATTATGGCTAGATATTGTGTCCTGTAAATGTTTTGTAGTGATGTTTAACAGCATTTAAAGACTGAACCAAATTCTCTCATCAATTAAGTCCATCCACATTTCAGCACATTTGTATAGTCAATATTTCCAGAATTATTTATGATATTTTCATAAACGTGGTATCTATTTGTATCATGACAAGAGTTTGTGTGACATATGATTCAACTGTGCTAGGTTAGTACTTTTAGAGCAATCTCCCCTTTTTTCTCAAAGTTGTATTTTACCCTTTTTATATTTAGGAATGGTGGTAGTATTTCAAGAACATCATCTAACTCAAATGTCTAAGCTATAAATCAGATAAAGAAGTTGCAATTTCTTGATAAATATTTTTTTATGCTTACTTCCAGAATCAACTTATTCCAGAAAACTTCCGTGAAGCTGTTGTTAGCCATATTGTTTTGGTACACACCAGTGTAGGGACATACAGCAAACTCTTTGCCCAAAGACTAAGGAGAAACAACTATGTCACACCTAAAAATTACTTGGATTTCATCAACACCTATCTGAAATTACTAGAAGAAAAAGATAAATCTATTCTTGCACAGGTTAGTTTAAAATATATGTTACTTTAGTTTGAGCCATTAAAATTTAATTTTGAAGGCACAGGTGATGTTTGGAGTGGTAAGTGAGTTTCACAATGTTGGATGAACTTAAAACATGCAGAAAAGCAACAATCAAGGGAATAAAAGCAGCCATTGATGGCAGTCTTTGTCAGGTGTTTTAAATTTGGACTATAAAGATGCAAATAAAAAAAGCAAAAGCAAATAACCTTTTGACCTTGAACATGCAATGCAGGTGCTTTGAGCATTTCACTGCAATACCATCTTCAGCAGAGAGAATGATGTATGGTTGACAAGAAAATTGTTGATCCTATAATTACTTGTATCTCCATCTAAAAACTTCAGTTTTGACAAGTTATTCAAGATAACGTTATGAACAGCTTTAGTACATAGTGTGCTGCAGTTTGAATTAAATCTTTGAAAAATATCATGTTCAAATATTCTGTATTGTTTGGGTATGGTCTATATTATCTTATGAGTGTTTTTCCATTTGAATCAAAACTGGGATTCTACAAAAGTTTGCAGTGTGATAAGATTTGTTTTCTGCAACAGTGTGAGCGTTTGGCTGGTGGGCTACAAAAAATTGCAGAAGCTAGTGAACAACTTGCAGTACTAAATGCAAAGCTTGCTGTTCAAAAAGTTGCTGTAACAGAGAAAACAGCAGCCTGTGAGAAACTACTGGCAGAAATTTCATCCGGTACAACTAGAGCCACAGAAAAGAAAAAGCTAGCAGAAGCCAAAGGAAAAGAAATAGAAGAGCAGTCTAAAGTCATTGAAGTAGAAAAGGTATTGTATTTTGTGTATTCCTTATGAAATAATATTTTGAATGGTAAAAATCATAAACCAAGTCAGACTGCATCTTACATACTAGATGACCACTTAGGCTGCTTAGTGGTTAGAGCCTCTGCCACAGATGTGAGAGGTCATGGGTCCGAACTCCAGCTGAGTCGTATATGAATTGTACAAATAGTAAAACAGCTGCTCCTCTAGGTGCTCAACATTAAGATGTTAGTGTTAGGACTGGTCATCCCGCTTTCAGGATAATGGGACCGGATGGGACATCATGCTACATGTCTGCAGCATAATGCCTGAGTGCTAGATATCACTTTAAACTGCCTCAGTGCAGAAATCATAGCGATATGACTAGAAAATTGTTAAAGCTACATTGAAATGTAACTCACACACATGCACCCACATACATACATACTAATTATCTATAAAATAGATTCTGTCATTGAATTTTTATTAATATTTTTGGACAGAAAAATGCATGTTGCAAAACATCCCCTCAGTGTGTCTCTGAATGTGTTGGCCTACTATTAGAAAATAATTATTGGTAATACATATACTAATTACCATAAATTAATAACCCTAAAAATATATTTCTTGCAGTCATCCTTAGAAACAGATGTTTACAGCAAGATCAATAAGTTTTCAGGAAGAGAAAGACTTTGCAATTCAGATTTGAAATCAGTCTATAATTTGTTACTTGAAACCCCTAAATGATGAAGTTTTATATCAGAAGTTTTCCCCAACATTCAAATAGTAGTGACCTTATCTCAGTTTTAAACAAAATAATAGAAATGCATGTATTTTCCTGTTGGCATATAGCTGTTGAAAGTTTTGAATGGTACTTGTGCTTAAAAGCTAGAACCATTTTTCAATTTAGATATATATTTAAAAAATAGCCTTTTTTTCTTTCGTTGAGTTGACATTTGATGGTTGAACTGATATTTTCTTTGTATTTTGAGAATAATAACTCAATTCAGTGCCTTTGTACTTGTCTTGCAGAAAGAAGCTGAGGATGCCCTGGCTGAAGCCCTGCCTGCTCTAGAAGGAGCTAGACTGGCTCTTGACGATCTTAACAAGTCGGATGTCACTGAAATCAGGTATGCTGACTGTAATGCTGCTGTTTATCTTAACAAGTCGGATGTCACTGAAATCAGGTATGCTGACTGTAATGCTGCTGTTTATCTTAACAAGTCGGATGTCACTGAAATCAGGTATGCTGACTGTAATGCTGCTGTTTATCTTAACAAGTCGGATGTCACTGAAATCAGGTATGCTGACTGTAATGCTGCTGTTTATCTTAACAAGTCGGATGTCACTGAAATCAGGTATGCTGACTGTAATGCTGCTGTTTATCTTAACAAGTCGGATGTCACTGAAATCAGGTATGCTGACTGTAATGCTGCTGTTTATCTTAACAAGTCGGATGTCACTGAAATCAGGTATGCTGACTGTAATGCTGCTGTTTATCTTAACAAGTCGGATGTCACTGAAATCAGGTATGCTGACTGTAATGCTGCTGTTTATCTTAACAAGTCGGATGTCACTGAAATCAGGTATGCTGACTGTAATGCTGCTGTTTATCTTAACAAGTCGGATGTCACTGAAATCAGGTATGCTGACTGTAATGCTGCTGTTTATCTTAACAAGTCGGATGTCACTGAAATCAGGTATGCTGACTGTAATGCTGCTGTTTATCTTAACAAGTCGGATGTCACTGAAATCAGGTATGCTGACTGTAATGCTGCTGTTTATCTTAACAAGTCGGATGTCACTGAAATCAGGTATGCTGACTGTAATGCTGCTGTTTATCTTAACAAGTCGGATGTCACTGAAATCAGGTATGCTGACTGTAATGCTGCTGTTTATCTTAACAAGTCGGATGTCACTGAAATCAGGTATGCTGACTGTAATGCTGCTGTTTATCTTAACAAGTCGGATGTCACTGAAATCAGGTATGCTGACTGTAATGCTGCTGTTTATCTTAACAAGTCGGATGTCACTGAAATCAGGTATGCTGACTGTAATGCTGCTGTTTATCTTAACAAGTCGGATGTCACTGAAATCAGGTATGCTGACTGTAATGCTGCTGTTTATCTTAACAAGTCGGATGTCACTGAAATCAGGTATGCTGACTGTAATGCTGCTGTTTATCTTAACAAGTCGGATGTCACTGAAATCAGGTATGCTGACTGTAATGCTGCTGTTTATCTTAACAAGTCGGATGTCACTGAAATCAGGTATGCTGACTGTAATGCTGCTGTTTATCTTAACAAGTCGGATGTCACTGAAATCAGGTATGCTGACTGTAATGCTGCTGTTTATCTATTCTGTGTCAGCATTGGTTCACTTAAATGAAACCCTAGTCTAGTACAGTTTTATCTGTGATTTATATGTGAGTATATACAGTAAGTAAATTAAATTATTACAAATCTTTTGCGTTTTCTCACAATAGATCCTTCGCCAAGCCTCCAAAAGCAGTACAAACTATATGTGAGTGTGTTGTAATCTTGCGTGGTATCCGTGAAGTGTCGTGGAAGTCAGCAAAGGCCATGATGTCAGAAGCCAACTTTCTGCAGTCCCTGACCAGGATGGATGTAGATAGCATTACACAGAAACAAACCCAGGCCACAAAGAGTAAGCATTCACTGGCCAGTCTTAGTATTGCTGCCATGGCCTTGTCACTTTACTGAGGGCATGTTTTGCTTATCAAAGTAAGACACTCGCTTAAATTAAAATTTGATCAAATTTGGTCAAACTGCATAACTGTCTTGTGATCCAGCATGCGATTATCATGGGTAAAAACAAAACTGAAAGTTAATTGGGAAATTGCCCAAAACCTTTATACCCAATTCAGCTTTATTGGAAGTACAGAAACAGACAAAGGGTCTATTATGTATTTACTACATATTATGATTAATAATTATGTTAAAATTGGTTTAATGGATACACTTAATCAGTGCTTATTAAACTAACAAGATTTGTTGTGAAAGGTTTTGTGAATTTAATTTATGTGTCTTTCATATAAGTTGTTGAGTTCCAAAGCAGCTTGTGTCAGAACATATTTGCAAGTTTTAAATCAGAATAAAAGTATGAAATTAGAAAATTAATAAATACTGTTTTCGTTATTTATGATTGTTACAGTGAATATTATAGGGGAGACAACCTACATGTTAAATGGAAAAAAACCACCATTAATTATATATCATGCCTCATAAGAGGATTGATTGTATTATGCAAAACTTGTAAAATTTGTGTAGAACAGAAACCTACTATAATAAAAATTTTGAAATGACACACACACTTTATTACAGCAAATACTCAGATATATACATTTAGTGTCTGGATGATAGGAACTATCGTAGTCTTTCACATTCTCATTGATTTTTTTTCTGACTAGGTCTGCTAAAGGAGATAGACATGGATGTAGAAGAGATGAGGAGTGTCAGTAGAGCAGGAGCAGGATTGTTGAAGTTTGTTGAGGCAGTGCTTGGCTACTGTAATGTGGCTAGAGAGATCAAACCAAAGAGGGAAAAGGTGTGTATGTTACTCATATGGCTGGAGAAGAATTATAACATTTTTTATTTGTATAGAATATGTGTTTTCATGAAATTGCACAATTGTTGTTGTTGTGTGTTTAATGAAGATACATCAAATCAGTGTTTATTAAATCTAATAAGATTTGTTGTAAAAGGTTTTGTGTATTTAATTGATATGTCTTTCCTATAAGTTATTGAGTTCCAAAGCAGATTATTTCAGGAGGAAGCAGAACTCATAGAATGTTGTTTCATTGATGCTAACATTTTTCAGCACTCGATAGGCTATGCATGACAGCCAGTATAACTGGTGGGGTAAGAACCTGGAAAAATGACAGTAGGAACTACCATTTGACAGGAAGCTATTTGGAAGCTTTCTCATATATCCACTTTTTTTTTTTGGCTGACAGTGATCAATAATGATAAACAATTTGGACCACTTCGCCACTCAGGATCGTTATAACCAAATATTTCTGTCATATTTTTTTAGAATGAGGGCAAGCAGCATAAACAGAACCATCGTTATATTTACTCTGTTTGAGAAACAGATGAATACATATTAATTGAATTTGATTAGATTATTTGTTAATTACATCAGCTACTTCTTTTTCTTTTCCACACTAATCTATTTATTTCCCTACTGCAGGTGGCAAAACTGGAGAGGAACTACTTCCAGGCAAAGCGTGATCTGGAGAAAATCACTAACGAAGTGAATGCCCTGGAGAAGGAGCTGAAGGAACTAGGACAGAAATATGAGGAAGCCATGTCTGAAAGACAGAAGCTTCAGGAGGAAGCAGAAATTATGGAACGTCGTCTCATTGCTGCTGACAAACTAATCTCTGGCTTGGGATCAGAAAATGTCAGGTAAATTTTATCAGTAATTCTGAATAATAAGTAATAGGGGCACCTAGACTCGAATTTATAAGAGTTTGTGTGTGTGTGTGTGTGTGTGTGTGTGTGTGTGTGTGTACGGCTGACTTATTATAAGATTTTGTAATTTGTTTTTCTGGTACATTCAGATGGGGAAATGATCTGGACGATCTGAAGAAGAAGAGAGTCAAGCTTCTGGGTGATTGCCTGATCAGCTCAGCTTTCCTAAGTTATGTGGGGGCTTTCAGCTGGGAGTTCCGTAACGATCTTGTATACAAAGACTGGATGAGTGATCTGCGCCAGAGAGGAGTACCTCTCAGTGATCCTTACAGAGTTGAAGATCTCCTAACCAATGATGTGGAAATTAGCAAGTATGTATTTCACACTCTTAAAAGATTTATTTTCCTTGAATTTATATCCCAGCTATAATAATAGATCATGCATTGTTGTTTATATTATTTTGCATGTTTCGGTAAAAAAAACCAGATTTTCTAATTGTTTTTGTAAACTGCAGTTTTTTTATTTGCTAATATTCATTATTTTAATAAATAATAATTGGTATTTATTTAAATATAATATTTGTCTTTGTAAACTGCAGACTTTTTTTGCTAAATTAAATATTTATTATTTTTATGTATATATATTTTTGTCTATCTTTTTGTATGAATGTAAATATTTGTGTCTGCTCTTTTTTCTTTCATTCATAGAATATCATTGACATCAATGACAAGATGTCAGCTTTCTTTCTTTTATGGCTTGATATACAGTGGTAGCCATTGATTTGTCAGTCTTGCATATTCAAACCTTTCTTTGAGTACCATGTTAAATATTAGATGTGTTAAATGGAGGACAGTGAAGGGACACAACAGTTTTATCCTTGATAGAAATTGCATTAATTCAAATAAAGTCCTGCCATATTTAAAGAAACATGAGAGAGCATTGTAACTGTAACAACATTTTATACAAGAGAAAGTTTACAATTATTAATAGAAAAAGAAGTTTCTGCAGTACATTTTTAGTATGGAGTCATTGATTTTCTTGGTTATCAAATTTCATGGTTTTGCCAAAAACAACATTTTCAGTGCTATACATACATGATTGTAAACCATGTCCATCTTCACTCAACATAGTTTCTGATCCACCATCACATCTTGCACCAACAGATCCAGATCTGTGTTGTTTCTTTTAATAATTAATCAGATTGGCAAGTGTATTATGTGATGGCAGATCTGGGTCTATGCAATTTTAGTTGAACTTGACTTACAAGCAGGTATATTTGGTACTTAAATTTCACGATTTGCATCTGATAGAAGGAGGATTGTATCATCTTTATAGATGGAGGATTGTTTTCTGGTCATGTGGTTTTTGAAGCAGTCTTGAAATTCATGACACCATGAATAAAAGTGTATTCCTAATATATAAAAGACAATAATATGAAGATTCCTGAAATTCTCCATCATGGACAAGTTCTCTTTAGATTGTGGTATCCTTTAAAGGAGTTTTCACTTAATTTGTTTGTCTCCACATTAACTCTATAATTACACATTATGCACCTGACAATTTTTTGAATTCATTTTAAAGATGGACATCAGAGGGGTTGCCTCCAGATGAACTGTCCATTCAGAATGGTATTCTGACAATCCGGGCAAGTCGATTCCCTCTGTGTATTGATCCACAGCAGCAAGCTCTCAACTGGATCAAGAAGAAAGAGGAAGCCAATAATTTGAAGGTAAGACTATTACAAATGAATAAAGTGCTAACATGTAAGATGAGTATTTAATTGAAAATAAGAGTAGTGAGAAACCATCATCAGATTTGACTCTGTATTTTCTGAAATACACATGATATTAATTAGGTTCAGTTTTATTTTTACTATTCTTCAAAAATGGATTATGTTATACAGCCACAAATGACCTATATCTTGTGTGTAATGGTCACCTGCCTTCTGGGGTCAGTGGTCAGGTGTTTCCTTACCAACAGTGGTTTTTCCCTACCATATGTAGTCACTTTAGCATATTAGCAGTGACCACTCTAAGTATGTAAATTTACATTCTGTTTGATGAGCAAGGCATTAAAGAAAAGCATACCATGTGAATTAATGTGTAAATATTTCACATCTCACTTGTACTCACTGTACTTCAATCATACTGTCAGTTTAATTCAGAGGTGTCATTATGTCGGTTTCATTTAAATCAAAGGTGTCAGTTTCTCAGGTTTATCTAACTCAAAGGTGCCTATATGTCAGATTCAAAAAGGTAAGAGAGCTTTTTTCGTACAGAAGAGGGTAGAAGCAATTTGTTTTTGGGAAGTAGAAAAAGTTGTCATTAAGTCACAGTAGAAATTGGAGTTCATTAAGTCACAGTAGAAATTGGAGTTGGATGAATCCAGATCCAAGGTATTATTAATCCTAGCTGAGATATTATGGGCAATATTAAGAACAAAGTTCATCTTTGCAAAGAGATATGCATTACATTTTTTTACATTGGGGTCAGGAGTCATTCAATATCTAAAACAATTGCATATGTAGATGATAATAGTGAATAGCAATATCTAACTTCGTTTGATTGCGTATTGATTACTGGCCTCTTGCATACGCTGACTGTCTCTTGATTTTGGTAAGTTGAAATCCTAATAATTGCTGGCTTCTTGCATACACCAACTGTCTCTTGATTTTGGTAAGTTGATTGCCTATTGATTACTGGCCTTTTGCATACACCAACTGTCTCTTGATTTTGGTAAGTTGATTGCCTATTGATTACTGCCCTCTTGCATACACCAACTGTCTCTTGATTTTGGTAAGTTGATTCCTTATTGATTACTGACCTCTTGCACATGCCAACTGTCTCTTGATTTTGGTAAGTTGATTCCCTATTGATTACTGGCCTCTTGCATATGCTGATTGTCTCTTGATTTTGGCAAGTTGAGCAATTTCTAATCCAGATGTTTTTTGTAGCATGGACACTTTTTCGAAGCCTGATTTATAGACAGTGGCCAATACAAATGTCAGTTCTCTATTTTAGTCATATTTAAGCTCTCAATCATTAGTGAAATTAATGTTTTTTCATAGTAAACAAAACAAATTTAGATCAGTAAATATTTTAAGCCAGGGATCATTTAATTTATAGAATGGATCTAAGTGAGCAGGATACAGTAATCTTGTGTGGAACTTAAATTTGGGAGAGAACAACATATGCAAGTGTTTTATGATTTTTTTGAATAATGAACATTAAGAATCTTGGTAATGTAATAAAACTGTATGTTGGTTAACCATTGATAAAGTCAATTCTATGCTGCTTTTCTTTGATGGGTCGTCATATGGCTAATGTTTCAGATATGAAATGTGCATGTCCTAGAGCAATGTGTACATTGGAGGCATTGGTTGGTTCTTAAAGTTGAGGCCTTCTTACGTTTCCTGGCATCGACAATTTTTATTCTGCTAGCATCATCAAAGGTTTTGCACCCCTTAGTGACAGCTGCATGCTAGCCAGGTCTATCCTTAGTGAAGGACTCTAGGTTTGTCACAGATATTGAGCAGCATCTGAGGCTGTTCTTGATGGAGTCTTTGAATCTTTACTTAGGGCGCCTATTTTCTGTGTCCATTAGATAGAGCTCCATACAAAATCTGACATTGCATTCAAGACTCCTCCATACGGATGACATGACCTGTCCACCGTAGCTGGGCTCTCATGACCATCTTTTTGATATTGATATTCTATCCAGCACTTCTAGGTTTGTCACTCTGTCTTGCCATCTGATGCTCATAATCCAGCGCAGGGCTCTCATGTGGAAGTGCTCGAGTTGCTTGATGTGCTTTCTGTATGCTGTCCAGGTCTCACATCCATATAGGAGGCTTGTTAGCACAACTGCTTTATATACCTTTATCTTCGTGGACAGTTTGATATTCCTGTGACTCGACATGCGAGAGTGAAGATGTCCTAGTGATTGACTGGTGCTGCTGATGCATGCCGTTATCTCTTTGTCTAGCTATCTATCAGAAGATATAATGCTTGCAATGTGCTCAAAGTGATTGACAACTTCAGCTCCTTTCTGGAGATCAAATCTAGCATGGTTTAGGACACACATGAAGAATAGGTTGAATAATACTGGGACAAGAATGCAACCCTGCTTCATGCCATTAGAAATGTTGAATGGCTCAGAGACATCCCCATTGTAGCAAAAGAGTCCTGTCATGCCATCATGAAAAAGTTGGATCATCTTAATGAACTGCCTAGGGCAACCGAGTCATGCTAAGATGACCCATACTGCATCTCTGTTGACCGTATCAAATGACTTTGTGAAGTCTATGAAGACATAATAAAAGTTCATGTTTTGTTCAGTGCACTTTTCCTGTTTTTTTCTCACTATGAAGATCTGGTCTGAAGCCAGATTGGGCCTATGGCAGTATGGCTTTGGAGACATTACCGAACAGATGGTTGAGAAGGATGTATGCCATAATATTGCCTGCAATTTTCAGGAATGATTTGCCTTGATAGTTTTCACAGTCAGCTTTGTTTCCTTTGTTTGTATATAAGGTGACAATCATGCATTTTAGTACTCCTGTGGCATGGACTCCTCCTCCTAAATGCTGATCAGGATGCTGTACAGTGCTTCAAATACCTTAGAGTCAGCTGCTTTGAAGTGTTTAACAGGAATTCCATCTGTGCCTGGTGCCTTGCCAAAGCTTGTCATTTTAATGGCCTACTCAACTTTTTCCTTGGTAAGTCCATGTCCGAGATTGATGGCTTTGAGAAAATTGCATCTAACACTGCTGTCAGCATGTTCAGTAGGTTGGAGAAGTGTTCTTTCCACTTTTTGGTAATACTTTCTTTGTCCATGAGCAGAGTGGTCCTGTCAGAAGACATTTGCAGGGTGCCGCAGGCTTTCGATGGTCCATAGACATCTTTATGGGATCTGAAAACCTTTTACGAGTTGTTCATGTCTGTGTAATGCTGGAATTCATCTGCTTTGCAGTCCCACTAGCTATTTTGCATAATGCGGAGTTCTCTCTGGGCTTTGCTCTGCAGTTGTTTGAAGCAATCATGTTTTGAAACTGAGTCAACATTTTTCTCCCATTCTATATAAGCCTCATGCTTTTGTTGAAGGAGGATGCTTATAACTTCATTATTTTTGTTGAACCAGTCTTGGTGGACTTTTAGTCTTGGTTCTAGGTAGACCTTCAGCCTCACTCAATGTCCTTGAGCTGGTTCCACTTTGATGTTGGATCACCAGTCAGGGGTCCCTGGGCAGTCAGTAGGTTTTCAATTTGAGCTTGATATTGCTCTCTCACCTGCTGATGGTTCAGCGTTGCAGTGTTGAACTTGATTCGGGTAACCTTTATCTTTTTGCACCATGGCTGGACAATGCTGAGATCAAGGATAGCCCTCACTAATTTATAGCCCTCACTAATTGGTGGTCTGTAGCCCTGACTAACTGATAGTCCATCCAGAACTCAGCACCCCTCAAGGCTCTTGTTATTCATACATCACTGACATCTCTGTTGCAGACAATGATTTAGTTGATCGGATGCCATTGTTTGGATCTGGGATGCTTCCTAGTTGCTTTATGCTTCTACTTGTGATGGAAGAATGTGTTCGAGATAGATTATTCTCTGCACACATCGACAGTAGAAGAAGTCCATTTGTGTTCAGTTTTCTGATTCCATGCCGTCCTAATACTCCATTCCAGCTTACATAGCCGTGGCCCACTCAGGCATTAAAATTGCCCAGTGCAAAGGGTTTGTTGCATGCTGAGGTAGCTTTTATGAGGACATCAAGACTTTTGTAGAAGGCCTCCTTGTCTTATTCGCTGCTAGTCAAAGTGGGGCCATACGAAATGATCATGGTGATTTACTGTGACTTAGGTAGGGGAATGCAGAGTTGCATCAAGCATTCAATAACATCCATAGGAATTGATGCAAAAGTGCAGCACAAATAGCAAACCAACTCTGTGGATTCCATGTTCATCTTCTGTTTTCCCCTGCCAGAAGAAGGTGTAGCCACCCTCAGGTTCGCACACAGATTCTACATTGGCTAGACGTGTTTGCTACAAGTGGCAATGTCAATCTTATATCTGGCTAGGAGAGCTGCTCTTCTCTGACCCTGGGTGTATCTTCTTTTTTCATGAGCTTGCATATGTTTCATGTACCGAGAATGACTTTGGTTTGTTTATGCTTATGGTGTTGACCGCATTGAGAGTTAACTGCCAACTGCTAGAAACAAAGAGGATGCAGAGGTTTGATTAAATAGCATTTCACAAGAAAAACTTGTGTGTGAAGGAGATTATGGTGAAGAGGCTGTTGTGCTGGAGCAGCCTCACCCTCTTGGCTGCAAAAGTTGGAGAACAGTGACATGATAACTCATTACAACTGGCAATTTCTTTGGCTGCAGTGGATGGCTAGGTCATCCTTTGTTTACCACCATGCTCACTTTGCTCTACAGTGCATTGCTGAACCTCATTCCTGGCAATTGGATATTCTGATTCATTTCATCCAGCCAGTCAGCTGAAGCAGTCTTCACACGCTGGGTTGAGCAAGTCCCAAAAATCACCGGAAGGCTCAAGACTTACCGGCTACCCTCATCTGGTTTAGCCTGCCAGTTGAAGCAGTTTCCCTGGGTGTGGCCACTGTTGCAGGCAAACAGCTGCTAGGAACCACAGGTGAGAGTGTTGGAAAACAATGGAGGACCAGTGTGGATGAATTACCCTTGGGAAGGCAAGACACGTTCCAACCATCAGAGGTACTTCCTCTCCCTGAGACCCCAAAAGCCCAATAATAATAATAATAATAATAATAATAATAATAATAATAATAATAATAATAATAATGATGATGATATTGAATGCATGGTATTTTGTTAAGAAACCAATTTTTTTAAAAGTTAAGGCCAGTTTTACCTTTGACAATAGGTTGCAGCAGCAGACAGATCCGTAAGCTTGACCATTGTGAATGCAGTTCTAGGTGCAAATACTTTATATTAGCTGTTATATTTTGTATTAGTATGTTTCAAATCATACCCTGCAAAGTACATGTTTACTAATGAGTTTTATTTTTTGTAGGTCTGCACTTTTAATGATCATGACTTCTTGAAACAGCTTGAGCTAGCAATCAAGTATGGCTTCCCATTCCTCTTCCAAGATGTCGATGAATATATTGACCCAGTTATTGATAATGTTCTGGAGAAAAATATTAAAGGTAGGTAGAGATAGGACCAATTTGCGTTTTTTTTACAGTACTTGATTTTCTCATAATCTTACATGTTTATGATTATATTATGCTGTATAGAACAGCAAATGCAGAATATCTCTCTTTCATCACATGATTTTCTAGTACAATCATGTGAATCATCTCTTTTTCATCACATGATTTTCTAGTACAATCATGGGATTCATCTTTCTTTGATCACATGAACTTCTAGTACAGTCATGGAAATCATCTCTCTTTCATCACATGATTTTCTAGTACAATCATGGACATATCTTTCTATCATCACATGATGTTCTAGTACATTCATTGGAATCATCCTTCTTTCATCACATGATTTTTGTAGTATAATCATGGGAATCATCTCTCTTTCATCACATGATTTTCTAGTACAATCATGGGAATCATCTCTCTTTCATCACATGATTTTTGTAGTACGATAATGGGAATCGTCTCTTTTTCATCACATGATTTTCTAGTACAATCATGGGATTCATCTTTTTTTGATCACATGAACTTCTACTACAATCATGGAAATCATCTCTCTTTCATCACATGATTTTCTAGTATAATCATGGAAATATCTTTCTGTCATCACATGATGTTCAAGTACAATCATTGGAATCATCCTTCTTTCATCACATGATTTTTGTAGTATAATCATGGGAATCATCTCTCTTTCATCACATGATTGTCTAGTACAATCATGGGAATCATCTCTCTTTCATCACATGATTGTCTAGTACAATCATGGGAATCATCTCTCTTTCATCACATGATTTTGTGGTACAATCATGGGAATCATCTCTCTTTCATCACATGATTGTCTAGTACAATCATGGGAATCATCTCTCTTTCATCACATGATTTTGTGGTACAATCATGGGAATCATCTCTCTTTCATCACATGATTTTCTAGTACAATCATGGGAATCATCTCTCATCACATGATTTTTGTAGTATAATCATGGGAATCATCTCTCTTTCATCAAATGATTTTTGTAGTACAATCATGGGAATCATCTCTCTTTCATCACATGATTTTCTAGTACAATCATGGGAATCATGTCTCTTTCATCACATCATTTTGTGGTACAATCATGGGAATCATCTCTCTTTCATCACACGATTATCTAGTACAATCATGGGAATAATCTCTCTTTCATCACATGATTTTTGTAGTACAATCATGGGAATCATCTCTCTTTCATCACATGATTTTCTAGTACAATCATGGGAATCATGTCTCTTTCATCACATGATTTTGTAGTACAATCATGGGAATCATCTCTCTTTCATCACATGTCTTTCTAGTACAATCATGGGAATCCTGTCTCTTTCATCGCATGATTTTGTAGTACAATCATGGGAATCATCTCTTTTTCATCACATGATTTTCTAGTACAATCATGGGAATCATGTTTTTTTCATCACATGATTTTTTAGTACAATCATGGGAATCATCTCTTTTTTTTCATCACATGATTTTCCAGTACAATCATGGGAATCATGTCTTTTTCATTACATGATTTTCTAGTACAATCATGGAAATCATGTCTCTTTGATCACATCATTTTGTGGTACAATCATGGGAATCATCTCTCTTTCATCACATGATTATCTAGTACAATCATGGGAATAATCTCTCTTTCATCACATGATTTTTTTAGTACAATCATGGGAATCATCTCTCTTTCATCACATGATTTTCTAGTACAATCATGGGAATCATGTCTCTTTCATCACATGATTTTGTGGTACAATCATGGGAATCATCTCTCTTTCATCACATGATTGTCTAGTACAATCATGGGAATAATCTCTCTTTCATCACATGATTTTAGTAGTACAATCATGGGAATCATCTCTCTTTCATCACATGATTGTCTAGTACAATCATGGGAATAATCTCTCTTTCATCACATGATTTTAGTAGTACAATCATGGGAATCATCTCTCTTTCATCACATGATTTTCTAGTACAATCATGGGAATCATGTCTCTTTCATCACATGAATTTGTAGTACAATCATGGGAATCATCTCTCTTTCATCACATGTCTTTCTAGTACAATCATGGGAATCCTGTCTCATTCATCGCATGATTTTGTAGTACAATCATGGGAATCATCTCTTTTTCATCACATGATTTTCTAGTACAATCATGGAAATCATGTCTTTTTCATTACATGATTTTGTAGTACAATCATGGGAATCATCTCTTTTTTTTCATCACATGATTTTCCAGTACAATCATGGGAATCATGTCTTTTTCATCACATGATTTTGTAGTACAATCATGGGAATCATCTCTTTTTCATCACATGATTTTCTAGTACAATCATTACACTGATTGACTAAGTTAAATGTTCAGATTCTGTAGTCCTATTTTGAGTTGAACATTCCATTGCTACATATTTTAAAGAATCATCTATTTTTTTTAAAAATCAACAGTTGGATTGAGTTATATATGTCTATGACTTTATTTACTTACCTGTTAATTCTTACCTATTCACATTTGAATTATATTAATAGCTGTCTTTAGTACACATTTCAGATGTTCTCTGTTGTCATTACCTTGCCATTCTTAATCTCTGTTTTTGACAATGATGTTTGTTTAAATCTTCTTCAATGTTTATGCTGAAATCAGTATTTGTTTGACAGTGATGTGTATTTAAATGTCCTTCAATCAGTTTTCATGCATGAATGTGTGAAAACTCTTCCTTCAATCAGTTTTCATTCATGAATGTGTGAAATCTCTTCCTTTATTATGATCAGTAAGTGTTGGAAAATACCCTAAAAAGTTCAGAAATTTGCATCATTCTTGAGGCTTTCCCAAATGAAAAAACACAAAATTCTGACCACTAGTTGGAACTTTCCTATCATGCACTGATGCATTTCAAGGATTCCATTGGGTTTTAATGGACATACAGCTGTGACTTGGTTCCAGTCCTCATCTTACTTTCATAAAACTTGTCAACTCGAGCATGTACTTAACTAACAACTTTTTTCCTCCTCACAAATTTTTATATTTGTTTCAATTTAGGTTATTACCTCTCATCAGCCACAAAGTAACCAACTTGCTTCAAAATGTAGATTTAATGGAGTTGACCAATCATAGTTTGCAAATTTGAGTATAGTTTTTGCTCAGTGTAGATATGTTTTATGAAGTAGGGCCAGATCTGCAATCACATACAGATCAGGTGTATACATTTCATTCCATTTAAGATCTTTAATGAACAGGGCAGACCCTGACATGTATATATATATATATATATATATATATATATATATATATATATATATATATATACATACATGGAAAATGTGTATAATTCAGACTGCTTCTCTGTGTATACCCAGTGTGTGTTGATTCTAAAATATATGTAAGTCATGTTTACAGTGTGTTACATAAAATGCACAAACCACATTCAGGAAAGAATGGTTTAAAATACATTGTGTTTGATATAAAATATTACAGAAAAGGATGGTTTAAAATACATTGTGTCTGATATAAAATATTACAGAAAAGAATGGTTTAAAATACATTGTGTTTGATATAAAATATTGCAGAAAAGAATGGTCTAAATTACATTGTTTTTTGAAATAAAATATTACAGAAAAAAATGGTCTAAAATACATTGTGTTTGATATAAAATATTACAGAAAAGAATGGTTTAAAATACATTGTGTCTGATATAAAATATTGCAGAAAAAAATGGTCTAAAATACATTGTGTTTGATATAAAATATTACAGAAAAGAATGGTTTAAAATACATTGTGTTTGATATAAAATATTACAGAAAAGAATGGTCTAAAATACATTGTGTTTGATATAAAATATTACAGGACCTTTCATAGGGTCTATTTAGGTACACACTCGGTTTAAGTTCATGTCATACAACATGCAAAGAAACATATCATTTAAAAGAACTCGACAAAGTTTATTTTGTTAATTAAGAAGGGTCAGAATTTAGCAATACACTTTTAATACTTTGGCATCAATTTGCAATAGAAACTACAATATATATTTATTTACAAATATTGTAAAACTGCAAACAACATAGAACCTGATCTGTTATCGCATATTGTGCTGGCCGATCAGTGCATTTGTTTTTACTCATTATTCCTAACAAACAGCTTTCCTGATCTGACTACACATTGTGTGATAGCTGATCTGGGTCTGTGTAGTTGGACTTGACTGATAAGCATCATAAAATATGCCGATATCAGTTTTTAAGTAATTAAAGGGACATAGCAAAAGTAAATTGTTAGTCTTTGCTAAAGTACTGGAAATATTAAACTTCTGAAATTTTGTGATGCAATTTAATCTTTATTTTTTATGTTGAGTATCTTCATTAGGACATTGTATTGTATCCATTAATCTCTGTATGATTAGACACAATAACTGTTTTCAAACTTATTCATTCATGTACTTCAAAATAACACAGAAGGTAAGTAAACATGCATTTGCTGTTAATTGTGTTCTATTTAATAACTTTGTGTTTTTTATATTTTTTTAATTTCTTCATTTTTGTATTTTAATGTTGATACATCTACATTGTTCAAATCAAGATTTCTGCAGTTTCATAAATGGAAACCTTGCTTGCTTCGGAAAAGCTACAGCCAAATTAAGGAAGTTTTTTTTAAAATAAGGTCGCTATAAATGTGCAATTATATTTTTTTAATTGCATGATTTTATCCACAGACCAGATATTAATAATAAAGATTTTACTTGTGTACAAATGATGTCAATAATTTACTTGTGTACCAATGATGTCAATAATTTACTTGTGTACCAATGATGTCAATATTTTACTTGTGTATCAATGATGTCAATATTTTACTTGTGTACCAATGATGTCAATAATGTTGTTATTTTCATTTTTGTTCTGTGCTTGCATGCAAGTGCAATGTTCCTTATTCTGCCTGCTTTATACCAGTACTTGCATACATAGGCAATGTAAGTGGCTTTTTTCTTGGAGGGGGGGGGGTCAACTTGTTAATTTGTCAGTTTCAGGGATTATTTTATTGTATATTTTTGGGCATGGCAAAGAAAGTGAACTAGTTATGAAGCACTTGTATGATTTTAATCTACTGAGATTTCAGAATTTAAAATATTAGTTCCAATTTAGCATCCTGTTTCTTCCAAAAGCATCCATCTCAGGGTCACAAATCTAGAATAGTTTCTGAGAAATTGATTTTTATTTAAATACATTTCTATTTGAGGTCTCAATTTGTTTGTGTCAGTATTACAAACTCTTGAATTACTTTTTTTTTTTTTAATGTTTCAACTTAAGTTTAATTTACATTTAAGCTTTGGAGTAGTAGTAGAAAGAATGTGTGATTTATATCATATTGTACTATAAATACTGAGAAAAGTTGAAAAACCATAGTAACTTATACTTACAAGTAGTATGAAAACAGAAAAATGAGTTTTTGATCTGAATTTCCCCAATTTCTGATACTGTAGGTGGCCAGGGTCGAGAGTTTGTTGTACTTGGAGATAAGGAGGTTGATTATGACCCCAACTTCAGACTCTATCTCAACACCAAGCTATCCAATCCTAAATACTCTCCCAATGTGTTTGGAAAATCCATGGTCATCAACTACACTGTCACACTTAAGGTATGCATTCTGTTTCTGTCTTTCTGATGCTTCTCACCATAGAATTGTAAGACGGGACATAAATGAACACACATTTTAGTTTTTTATACCCTCAGGCATGTCATTGGTTTTAGCTATGTCTATCTGACATATCAAGTAATATTACATTCATCACAACTTGATTTTCTGCATGGCAGCTTTTTAAAAATTTCATAGACTAAAACAAAATGGAGTATGAGGCCTTATATTAAGGAAGAAATGGTCAAGTTTTGATTTTCAGCAAAATTTGATGGAGCTTTTTAATCGACATTAATAGATGACCATTAGTATCCACCCAGTAACTTGATACTTCATGGATTGAAAACTTTTGGTATGAGACATTACGTTATGTACCTAGAATCAAAGTGTAGTTTTCATCATATAGCTGTCAAGATTTATGACCTAGGTCTTTGAGATCATTTTTAGTTTGCCCACATTGTGATACCAGCAGAAGGCATTGTAAATATTTGCTTACAAGTCAAATCCAGTTGCAAACAGCATGAAACACCAACTGCTATAACATAATGAGCAGACATGTCATTGCCTGTGATGCATGTTTTTAATGATTACAAACTAAAAATTCAGATCTACAGGTACACTATGTGTCAGTAGATTTGGATCCATGGACTGGACTTATAAACAAGTTGATATTACTGTACATCTATCTTGACAACCATATAACCATCCATAGTCACATCAGTATGTCCGTCATGAATCCATTTTTGCATTAATGTACATAAACAGTAAAACTAAAGGCTTGAAATTGTACACACTTTATAATGGTCATCAAATTGACATGCTTAAATATCAGGCCAGTACACCAATTTTAATAACTTACTTTACACACTTTATAACCATTTGGAATTGATTTTCAAATACTATTAGCTAGCGCATATCTGGAAAAGCTACTCTTGGTAGGTGAATGAAATTTGGAAGGCATAATTGTATATTTCATATATTGTCGACTGGGTACAATTTTAGGTGAATACATCAATTTTCAAATGTTTGTTTTCTCACATTTATGAACTTTTACGACTTAAGTTTTGTGGGCAACAAAATTCTTGTTAGTACATTCAGGCAAATCCCACTTGAGGTAGGCAAATTAAATCCACTAAGCCATTTTCTCTGCAAATGTAGATGACTTGATTAGATGTTATGGATGACTTGATTAGATGTTATGGATGACTTGATTAGATGTTATGGAAAGTTGTTTTACATTTCAGGTGGGATAGAGATAGATATGTTTGGCCTTCAGTGGGATCAATGTGTTTTACAATACAAATCAGTTTTTTCTAAGCTTCTTCATTATATTTGCACAGTAATTAATATAGGAACTAAAGTCTTTATTAACCTTGATGTCAACAGTGGACAGTATAAATTTGTCCATATCTTTAAATAAATTCCTTTAGACCTTGTCTGAGTTAAAATTTTGTCTTAATCATGTAAGCAGTTTGATTCAATCTTCCATTTTGTACTTTAAGGGTTATAAAAAGATGAGTAAATAAACTGAGAAATCGATAAATAAGATAATCAATACCATAACATTATAATCCTTTTTGTTGCCAGGGTCTGGAGGACCAGCTGCTCAGTGTCATTGTCAAGTTTGAACGCCGTGAGTTGGAAGAACAGCGTGAACGCTTGATTCAGGAAACTAGTGTTAACAAGAAGCTTTTGAAGGATCTGGAAGACTCCTTACTCAGAGAGCTTGCCCAGTCTCAAGGAAACATGTTGGACAATGTGGAGCTGATTTCCACTCTGGAGGAAACCAAAACAAAGGCCACTGAGGTAACATTTTGTTCTGCTGAAATTATTTTGTGTTAATGTCAGAGATGGTAGAAAAATCATTGGTAATATGAAGCAGTTTTGATATACAGGAATGTGATGTCTAGATATTTCATATTGTGTTTATTTTTTCTTCTTGGTATTATTATTATTATCATTATTATTATTATTATTATTATTATTATTATTATTATTATTATTATATATACCATTTAAGATCAAGGGATGAAGCATGGTCTATTTATCATATACATCATTATTTGGCCCTGTCTTTAAAGTCACAGTTCAACATTTTATGTTTTCATCACACTTTTCCCATCATTGCATAATTAAAAGCCATTTGAAATTAGGAGATGAAACTTTGTGCACATGTATTTGTCACTAGAAGGTGTGTCACATACCACATTGTGGGTAATGTCTTTATAGTCAAGGTCCTAGTTCAGTATTTTAAGATTTCTATCAGCTTTTCCCTTAAGAGATGAAATGTCTTTTACTTGTACATTGTCACTAGAAGGTGTTATATTTGTGAATGCATTTTATAATTTAGTATTTAAGTTTTACAACTTACTTTCCCATCCATTCTATGATATTATAACCATTTGAGATTAAGATATTTTGACCTAACCTTGTTGTGCTGAAGACGAAAATATGCTTCTTACTGAAGATGTTGAGAGAGGCATGTTTTTGTGATATGATATGATTTGGATTTTTAATGTAGCTGCAACAATTGTCCAGTCATATTGCTATTCTGTCTTTAGTTTGGCAGTTATTAAGTGATGTGTAGCATGGGGGCATCATGCCGCATACATGTAGCATGATGTCCCACCCAGTTACATTATCCTGACATTAGGCTGGCCAATCTTAATACTAACCTCTTTATGCTAAACATCAAGTGAAGTCTTTGGTATGACTCGGCTGGGGGGATCAAACTATTGACCTTCCACATTTTTATAAGTCTTTGGTATGACTCGGCTGGGGGATCAAACTATTGACCTTCCACATTTTTATAAATCTTTGGTATGACTCGGCTGGGGGATCAAACTATTGACCTTCCACATTCATGGTGGATGCTTTAACCACTAGAATACCAGAACAGTGGCAGGCTTTTGTATTAGCCACAATGAAGGTGTTAATGGTTTCTTTTGTGCTATTACTTTGAAGTGTTTTAAGATTCTTCTCTTTTAGTATAGGTAACATATTCATATAATATTTTTACGATTGAGGTTTTTCTCATAATGTAAATGATGAAATTAAAACATAATCTTATATATTATATGACATATATATTATGTTAGCATCCAAATGAAAGGTGAATTGTGCTGTTTTTGTTTTCAACAACGACTAATTAAGGCAAGTTTCAATGAAAATCACTATTTCCTCACTTAAAGAAAACAATGGTAGTCTGTCCATCTTGTCATCAGAGAACAATTGTATATGATAGCAAAAGTGGACAAAGAAATTATTTAAAAGATATCCAAATATTACAGACATACAAAATTATTTTGCCCTAAAGTATTGGTTGACCAATAACGTAGGTGTCATAAAACATTCAGTAAATATTGCTGATGTAATTGCCATTGTGTTTGTTCTTATTTTTGTTGTTTAAAAGATTTCAAATGAAAGTTTTTGTGTGCTAGAGTTTATGTTTATAATCCAATGATATTAACATGTTCCATTTTTTTTACAGTGAATACTATTAGCAAGGAAAACACTAAGGTTCTATTCAAATAATGAATATTCATCATGCCAAATTAATGTAGCTAATGAGTACAAGTTAAAGCCCATTTTATGAGAATTAGTAACAGTAGCAGATCTGGGTCTATTGAGTCAATAGTGAGCCACTAGAGATTGAAACACAGACTTGACGACAGTTTAAAATTATTTATTTATGGTCCACAATTGTTTTGAAATATTCCCTGCATCATAAATATATAATTTGTATATTAAAGGTCTTTGAAAAATTGAAGCTTGGAGCCAAAACAGCTGTGGACATTGACAAACTAAGGGATGGGTATCGTCCAGCAGCAAGACGTGGTGCCATTCTTTTCTTCGTATTGGCAGATTTGGCTATGATCAACTCCATGTATCAATATTCCCTATCCTCATACCTGGAGGTATTTGAATTCTCTCTGAGGAAAAGCATGCCAGATAGCATCCTGCAGAAAAGACTGCGTAACATCACAGATACTCTGACACACAATGTATACAATTATGGCTGTACAGGTACTCAGAAACAATATATACTAGAAACAATGTATACTAGCACACTGTGTTCACAAAGTATGGCTCTAATATACAAAATGTTACAGCTGTATGAAAATCAGGTTTTTTATCCGATATAGTAACAAGAAAAAATAATTTCCAAATAAAACTGTCAATTGTTTTTTTTTTCTTTTTCAGATCTCTCTCGTCCTATAATGACTGAAGTATTCATAACATTTATTTAGATTATATTTGACCATTGCCTTAAATAGTTTATTAAAAAAAACAGCCTTTAACTTGACACTGTTTGTCAAATTTGTTGTTAAAAATGCTTCTTAAATTTAATAACTTTGGGATATTGAAAATGTCATCTTTGAAAAACTTTAAGGAATTTCATTATTTTAATTGAAAAGCATCTCATCTGTTTCAGGTATATTTGAGCAGCACAAGTTGTTGTTTTCCTTCCAAATCACAGTGAAAATAGAACAGGACCTTACACATATCAGCCAAGAAGAGATTGACTTCTTTATCAAGGTAACTTTCTTACCATCTGACCTTTATTTGTATGTCAGTGTGGTTCGATCCACAAGAAATAGAACCACACTTACAATTACTTAATCTATTAATGTTGTACCTCGCTTTATCTAGCATAGATCTTTAGTTTCATACAACATGGATCTATGTTTTTTGCAGGTTTGGCACAGATATGCAATTAGATTAGTGTATCATGGCAGAAAATAGTTTTTTCTTGGTGTATCATGGCAGAAATGATGGAGTCTTTATATTCATGTAAAATTGATATTTTAACATAACTACATATCCATGTAATCCAGGCTGCTTAAAACTTTCATGTGCATTTTCTTGTAGTACTCTTAGTTGTGCATCTTTAGATGAGTTTAATTAGATAGATAATCATGGGGCAAAGTGCCATGTCACTAAGTTCAAAGTCTTCTTTCATCCAGTACACAAGAAGAAAGAGCTTGTTGAGAAATTATTTTTAAAAACAAATATCAACCATTAATCGCCATAAGCTCAGCTTTCTACAACATAAACCTTGCATTGCTGATTCACAGCATGTTGTAAATAGCAAACAATTTCTCAAGGTTTGCATATTTTTCATTGGCTTTGTCGTTTTCTTTCACATAACTGTTATTGCAATTATTAAAATTGTGTAGACATTTTTCTGTTTCAATACTTCATACAAAACATGTATCAACCAATTTATGTTATGTCTAGTCTTTTGAAATTTAATTGCATAATAATACTTATTGGCATTGCACTACAATACACTGAGTAGCATTGCTCCACAATACACTCTGTAGCATGGACCTACACTATACTTAGTGATATTGCACTACAATACACTCAGTGTCATTGCACTACAATAAAGTCAATGGCTATGCACTTCAGTACACTCATTGGCAGTGTACTACAATACACTAAGTGGCATTTCACTACAATAAACTCAGTGGCGTTTTACTAGAAACATAATGACATTGGCTAGTTTTACTGTCATACAATTAATGAAATTGCACTGCAATACACTTAGTGGCATTGCACTACAATACACTTAGTTACATTTCACTACAATACACTTAGTGACATTTCACTACAATACACTTAGTTAAATTTCACTACAATACACTTAGTGACATTTAACTACAATACACTTAGTGACATTTCACTACAATACACTTTGTGACATTTCACTACAATACACTTAGTAACATTTCACTACAATACACTTAGTTAAATTTCACTACAATACACTTAGTGACATTTAACTACAATACACTTAGTTACATTTCACTACAATACACTTAGTGACATTTCATTTCAGTACACTTAGTTACATTTCACTACAATATAATTAGTAACATTTCACTACAATATACTTAGTGGCATGGTATTAATGATGGCATAATGTAATTATCATATCATTTCACTACAATACACTTAGTGGCATGGTATTAATGATGGCATAATGTAATTATCATATCATTTCACTACAATATACTTAGTGGCATGGTATTAATGATGGCATAATGTAATTATCATATCATTTCACTACAATATACTTAGTGGCATGGTATTAATGATGGCATAATGTAATTATCATATCATTTAACTACAATACACTTAGTGACATTTCATTTCAGTACACTTAGTTACATTTCACTACAATATAATTAGTAACATTTCACTACAATATACTTAGTGGCATGGTATTAATGATGGCATAATGTAATTATCATATCATTTCACTACAATACACTTAGTGGCATGGTATTAATGATGGCATAATGTAATTATCATATCATTTCACTACAATATACTTAGTGGCATGGTATTAATGATGGCATAATGTAATTATCATATCATTTCACTACAATACACTTAGTGGCATGGTATTAATGATGGCATAATGTAATTATCATATCATTTCACTACAATACACTTAGTGGCATGGTATTAATGATGGCATAATGTAATTATCATATCATTTCACTACAATATACTTAGTGGCATGGTATTAATGATGGCATAATGTAATTATCATATCATTTCACTACAATACACTTAGTGGCATGGTATTAATGATGGCATAATGTAATTATCATATCATTTCACTACAATACACTTAGTGGCATGGTATTAATGATGGCATAATGTAATTATCATATCATTTCACTACAATATACTTAGTGGCATGGTATTAATGATGGCATAATGTAATTATCGTATCATTTCACTACAATACACTTAGTGGCATGGTATTAATGATGGCATAATGTAATTATCGTATCATTTCACTACAATATACTTAGTGGCATGGTATTAATGATGGCATAATGTAATTATCGTATCATTTCACTACAATATACTTAGTGGCATGGTATTAATGATGGCATAATGTAATTATCGTATCATTTCACTACAATATACTTAGTGGCATGGTATTAATGATGGCATAATGTAATTATCGTATCATTTCACTACAATACACTTAGTGGCATGGTATTAATGATGGCATAATGTAATTATCGTATCATTTCACTACAATACACTTAGTGGCATGGTATTAATGATGGCATAATGTAATTATCGTATCATTTCACTACAATACACTTAGTGGCATGGTATTAATGATGGCATAATGTAATTATCGTATCATTTCACTACAATACACTTAGTGGCATGGTATTAATGATGGCATAATGTAATTATCGTATCATTTCACTACAATATACTTAGTGGCATGGTATTAATGATGGCATAATGTAATTATCATATCATTTCACTACAATACACTTAGTGGCATGGTATTAATGATGGCATAATGTAATTATCATATCATTTCACTACGATACACTTAGTGGCATGGTATTAATGATGGCATAATGTAATTATCATATCATTTCACTACAATACACTTAGTGGCATGGTATTAATGATGGCATAATGTAATTATCATATCATTTCACTACAATACACTTAGTGGCATGGTATTAATGATGGCATAATGTAATTATCATATCATTTCACTACAATACACTTAGTGGCATGGTATTAATGATGGCATAATGTAATTATCATATCATTTCACTACAATACACTTAGTGGCATGGTATTAATGATGGCATAATGTAATTATCATATCATTTCACTACAATACACTTAGTGGCATGGTATTAATGATGGCATAATGTAATTATCGTATCATTTCACTACAATACACTTAGTGGCATGGTATTAATGATGGCATAATGTAATTATCGTATCATTTCACTACAATACACTTAGTGGCATGGTATTAATGATGGCATAATGTAATTATCGTATCATTTCACTACAATACACTTAGTGGCATGGTATTAATGATGGCATAATGTAATTATCGTATCATTTCACTACAATACACTTAGTGGCATGGTATTAATGATGGCATAATGTAATTATCGTATCATTTCACTACAATATACTTAGTGGCATGGTATTAATGATGGCATAATGTAATTATCGTATCATTTCACTACAATATACTTAGTGGCATGGTATTAATGATGGCATAATGTAATTATCGTATCATTTCACTACAATATACTTAGTGGCATGGTATTAATGATGGCATAATGTAATTATCGTATCATTTCACTACAATATACTTAGTGGCATGGTATTAATGATGGCATAATGTAATTATCATATCATTTCACTACAATACACTTAGTGGCATGGTATTAATGATGGCATAATGTAATTATCATATCATTTCACTACAATACACTTAGTGGCATGGTATTAATGATGGCATAATGTAATTATCATATCATTTCACTACAATACACTTAGTGGCATGGTATTAATGATGGCATAATGTAATTATCATATCATTTCACTACAATACACTTAGTGGCATGGTATTAATGATGGCATAATGTAATTATCATATCATTTCACTACAATACACTTAGTGGCATGGTATTAATGATGGCATAATGTAATTATCATATCATTTCACTACAATACACTTAGTGGCATGGTATTAATGATGGCATAATGTAATTATCATATCATTTCACTACAATACACTTAGTGGCATGGTATTAATGATGGCATAATGTAATTATCATATCATTTCACTACAATACACTTAGTGGCATGGTATTAATGATGGCATAATGTAATTATCATATCATTTCACTACAATACACTTAGTGGCATGGTATTAATGATGGCATAATGTAATTATCATATCATTTCACTACAATACACTTAGTGGCATGGTATTAATGATGACATAATGTAATTATCATATCATTTCACTACAATACACTTAGTGGCATGGTATTAATGATGGCATAATGTAATTATCATATCATTTCACTACAATACACTTAGTGGCATGGTATTAATGATGGCATAATGTAATTATCATATCATTTCACTACAATACACTTAGTGGCATGGTATTAATGATGGCATAATGTAATTATCATATCATTTCACTACAATACACTTAGTGGCATGGTATTAATGATGGCATAATGTAATTATCATATCATTTCACTACAATACACTTAGTGGCATGGTATTAATGATGGCATAATGTAATTATCATATCATTTCACTACAATACACTTAGTGGCATGGTATTAATGATGGCATAATGTAATTATCATATCATTTCACTACAATACACTTAGTGGCATGGTATTAATGATGGCATAATGTAATTATCATATCATTTCACTACAATACACTTAGTGGCATGGTATTAATGATGGCATAATGTAATTATCATATCATTTCACTACAATACACTTAGTGGCATGGTATTAATGATGGCATAATGTAATTATCATATCATTTCACTACAATACACTTAGTGGCATGGTATTAATGATGGCATAATGTAATTATCATATCATTTCACTACAATACACTTAGTGGCATGGTATTAATGATGGCATAATGTAATTATCATATCATTTCACTACAATACACTTAGTGGCATGGTATTAATGATGGCATAATGTAATTATCATATCATTTCACTACAATATACTTAGTGGCATGGTATTAATGATGGCATAATGTAATTATCATATCATTTCACTACAATATACTTAGTGGCATGGTATTAATGATGGCATAATGTAATTATCATATCATTTCACTACATTATACTTAGTGGCATGGTATTAATGATGGCATAATGTAATTATCATATCATTTCACTACATTATACTTAGTGGCATGGTATTAATGATGGCATAATGTAATTATCATATCATTTCACTACAATATACTTAGTGGCATGGTATTAATGATGGCATAATGTAATTATCATATCATTTTACTACAATATACTTAGTGGCATGGTATTAATGATGGCATAATGTAATTATCATATCATTTCACTACAATATACTTAGTGGCATGGTATTAATGATGGCATAATGTAATTATCATATCATTTCACTACAATATACTTAGTGGCATGGTATTAATGATGGCATAATGTAATTATCATATCATTTCACTACAATACACTTAGTGGCATGGTATTAATGATGGCATAATGTAATTATCATATCATTTCACTACAATACACTTAGTGGCATGGTATTAATGATGGCATAATGTAATTATCATATCATTTCACTACAATACACTTAGTGGCATGGTATTAATGATGGCATAATGTAATTATCATATCATTTCACTACAATACACTTAGTGGCATGGTATTAATGATGGCATAATGTAATTATCATATCATTTCACTACAATACACTTAGTGGCATGGTATTAATGATGGCATAATGTAATTATCATATCATTTCACTACAATACACTTAGTGGCATGGTATTAATGATGGCATAATGTAATTATCATATCATTTCACTACAATACACTTAGTGGCATGGTATTAATGATGGCATAATGTAATTATCATATCATTTCACTACAATATACTTAGTGGCATGGTATTAATGATGGCATAATGTAATTATCATATCATTTCACTACAATACACTTAGTGGCATGGTATTAATGATGGCATAATGTAATTATCATATCATTTCACTACAATACACTTAGTGGCATGGTATTAATGATGGCATAATGTAATTATCATATCATTTCACTACAATACACTTAGTGGCATGGTATTAATGATGGCATAATGTAATTATCAAATCATTTCAAGCTGCATAATATCATTGATATTTTAAAGGTCAATATCCTTAAGGAGGAATACACCTTTCTTATTTTGAAACTTGACAGAAAATTAAGATAAGATGTTAAGACTATTTTAAAACAAAATATTTCCTCCAATTGTGCTAGTTTCATATGTATGTATGTCTGTATGTATGTATGTATGTATGTATGTATGTATGTATATATATATATATATATATATATATATATATATATATATATGTTTGCAGCATTTCTTTCCACATTTGTTAGTGTATTTGACAATTTGAATTCCACACACCAAGACTTGTAAAAACATGTCATAAATCTGATTTGTCACTGTCTTGAACAGTAATTGGACATATTAGAATGCACTTTTAGTTTCAAAAGACTTCCTTGTTCTTTATTGCCACACTGAATGATGGACAGTCATTGAGATGTTTGATTTTTTTCAAAGGGAATAATTCTGCAATTATTTCATTAGGGTAATATTGCTTTGGAAAAAAGCAAGAGAAGAAAGTCATTTGAATGGTTCCCTGATGTGGGGTGGGAGGACTGCATTCGGCTGGTAGCAGACTTTCCTAATGTATTTGGATCCCTCTTGGAAGATATAGAGAGAAATGAAAAAGTCTGGAAAAAGGTAAATCTTGCTGCTTTTTGTTCTCCTAACATGCTCATATGTGGAGAACTTCATTACGGCTAGACTAATCTTGTACAGGAAACTTCAAGCAATCAGTAAGAAGAACACTATCTTCATCATAATTTATTAAACTGGCAAAATGTGTTGACATAGATAAGGAAGCAAGTTTGCTTTTATTTAATTATGTGTCTTACAAACTGAACTAGATCAAGAACACCATGTTACTTCCATGTAACAGTATCATTTGAATATGTTATGTAATTGCCCTTTTTTTTTATTCATACAGATTTTGAACTGTCAGGAACTCATTTTAGTGTGTTTTTTTATTAAAAAGAGAAGAAATTTTCCATTTGATTGAATGAATACTACAGTTTGAGGTTATAAGTAAAAAATAAGTGCAAGATCAGCAAGTAGATAAAAGACCAAAGCAGTATACTCTCTTAAACTGTTTACTGAAATCTTTTTCTTTTTTAAAAAAAACTTAAAACAGTACGGATTGGTTGTGAAAAATAAATCAAACATTTGAAGTAATCTTAGAACATATCCACTTGTTTGCTTACCTATGTAATTAATGTCTGAAATGTACATGGATGTATTTGATTAAGTTGACAGCTTTATAACAAGCAGTATGTCTCTCGTGCAGTGTTCCTTGTCTGTCTTTGACATCACTGTGTTGACTGTTTTCAGTGGTATGATCATGATGCTCCAGAGTCTCAGCCCTTCCCGTTGAAGTATGATACCAGCCTGTCAGATTTCCAGCGATTGATGTTGATTCGTTGTTTCCGAGTGGACAGAATTTATCGTGCTGTGGAAATTTATGTCACCAAAATTATGGGAGAGAAGTATGTCACTCCACCAATCATCAGCTATGAATCAATCTTTGAGCAGAGTACACCCGTGTCGCCAATCGTCTTCATTCTAAGTCCTGGCTCAGATCCTGCTAGTGATCTTGTGAAGCTGGCTGAAAGAATTGAATTTGGAAATAACAAGATAAAATTCCTATCCATGGGACAGGGTCAAGAAAAGGTAATTCTTCATTCAGTTCCTAATCAATGATAAATAAATGGAGATACTGAAATACAGTGTAGAATGTATTTATCATTTTATTTACTATATCTTAGACCTAACACCAGTTTTCTGATTGGATATTGAGCTCTAGAATAGGACTTTACTGTTGTGCAAATAGAAGCTAACACATCATGGTAATTCCAGTTTTTTTTACATATATATTAATACTTTTCTTTTACCTACAACATGTGGTAAATGTTCTTGGAGTATATATATATATATATATATATATATATATATATATATATATATATATATATATATATATATATATATATATATATATATAAATGCAATAAACTGACAAGCAACAGTGCAAAAACTAGTATTACTCCAGCCTGAGCGCTTTCGACTCTCAATGAGTCTTTATCAAAGGCAAATACAGAACATAGACAAGACAGACAATTAACTACAAAAACCGTGTTTACAGAACTTTACATGCCTGTTTCTACAGGAATTAAGCCTTGAAATTTATTATGTTACAACTAGTCGCGGATGCTGTAAAATGTGAAATCGATGAGCCAAAGCGACACATATGTTTTTGTATGTAAATTTATGTACGCGCAAATTATATCCCGGATATTTTATATTAGTAGTTGGCTATTAAGCAAATTTAGAGAATTATTTAAAAGAAAATGTGTCAGCTGGAAAAGATAATTAAATTTGTGTATGGCTGTCTTTTTCTAGTCTTCTTGGTTTAAACCGCTTGGTTTTAATGTTCAAAGGCGTCGTATCCAGTAGGATTCCTTTTCTTTCCTGGTTTCAGAACTCCAGTTGTGGTTGTGAGCAATTGCAATAAGTGTTATATCACACACACACATATATATATATATATATATATATATATATATATATATATAAATATATGTATATATGCTTGTTACAGATTTCACTTATGATTTTTTTGAATGACAGACTTGACATGTATTTATTGTTGTAGGTGGCACTGCAGTTACTGGAGACGGCCATTGCGCGCGGTCAGTGGTTGATGTTACAAAATTGTCACCTGCTGGTTAAGTGGCTACAGCAGCTGGAGAAGCAGTTAGAAAAACTGACTAAACCCCATCCTGACTTCCGTCTGTGGCTAACCACTGAACCAACTCCTAGCTTCCCCATTGGCATTCTGCAGCGATCCCTTAAGGTAAATACTTCACTAATACAATATGATAAAGCTTTAATGTAATGTACAGCATTTCAAATTGTGATGCAGTGTGATAATAACTTTTAAATGGTGTGATAGAACATTTAATATAAATGGTGTTACTGAGAATTAGTGTTTTTTAGAATCACAAACTGATATATAGTGATAAATCTTTACAAACGGATACAGCATTCAAAAGTGATATGGATTTAAAGTGTAATATTTCATTATAATGTATGATACATGTAGTATGACAGTTTGATAGTGTCAACATTACAAACAGTAATATAGATTTAAAGTGCGATATAGCATTAAAATGTATGATACATGTAGTATGACAGTTTGATAGTGTCAACATTACGAATCCTAATATAGATTTAAAGTGTAATATTTCATTATAATGTATGATACATGTAGTATGACAGTTTGATAGTGTCAACATTACAAACAGTAATATAGATTTAAAGTGCGATATAGCATTAAAATGTATGATACCTGTAGTATGACAGTGTGATAGTGTCAACATTACGAATCCTAATATAGATTTAAAGTGTGATATAGCATTAAAATGTACGATACCTGTAGTATGGATGTGTGAATAGTATCAGCATTACAAGCATTACAATAAAGTACTTAAGAACTATAACTTTTATGGCTTAAAATAATAAGTTATTTCAGTACAAAAACTGAAGAGTGTAATTGGCTTAAATTTCAAATTTATCACTGAATCATGAAGATTGTCATCTATTAGAAAGAAAATGAAACTGAACTGAGATTTATTGGCATAATGTTGAGAAACGTTTATTGTGTCATATGTTACATAGGATGTTTATAGAATATATACATGTATATCCCAGAACTAACCAGATTAGTTCTTAGCTAATTGTGTTACCCTCTTTAAATAAAGTCATTATTATTATTATTATTATTATTATTAACTTGAAGCACATAAATAATCATCAGAATGCAGTAAGAAAAAACAAACAGTGCATGCAGAAATTATTTTTAGAAAAAAAAGCTTTAGTGTTTCTGCTAGCAAAAAATATGTAATATTCTCTTTGTAGGTTGTGACAGAACCTCCAAACGGATTAAAATTGAATCTGCGTAGCACATATCTCAAGATCTCATCAGTAGCTTTGACTGAATGTCCTCATGAGGCATTCCCATCGATAGTGTTTGTATTGGCCTTCTTCCATGCTGTGGTTCAGGAGAGAAGGAAGTATGGCAAGATAGGTTGGAACATCTCCTATGATTTCAATGAGTCCGATTTTCGTGTCTGCATGCAGATCTTGAATACATACTTGACGAAGGCATCAGATCAGGGTGATGCCAAGATTCCATGGGGCAGCTTAAAATACCTGATTGGAGAGGTATGCCATACATACTGTTACATCTTTAGACAGATCTGCCATCCAAGATTTGTAATTGCACAATCCTTTTTTGTTACAGTACCCCCAGAGTTCATTACATAATTAAGAAAAGAAGGAAACTACTACATAAAACCTGCATCAGAATAATGTAATTATAAATGTAAGCTGTTTTTACCAAATATAGAAATGTAGGTGTTTTAATTTTGAGTAAGATAATGATACAATAACATTATTTTGACTTGGATATATCAATGTAAACATTTAAATTTAATCTTATGCATTGTAGAATTTTCTGGTGTTTAATGGATTTTTAAATGGTTTATAATATATTTTAAATTACTACTATTCATTTCTCTATGTCTTAAAATTGAAAATATAGGTTTGATTCAAACAGTGAATAAAAATGATAATTAATTTGGATTGATAGATTTTTTGTAAGTATTATTCATCTATAATTCTGTGAGTTGTCTCATGCCAGCCTTTGTAATAAACTGACTTAACCATTTCAGGTGATGTATGGTGGCCGAGCCATTGACAACTTTGACAGGCGAGTTCTGCGGACCTACATGGATGAATACATGGGAGACTTCATATTCGATGCATTCCAGCCATTCCATTTCTACCATAACCCAGAAGTGGATTACAAAATTCCAGACCTTGGACCTAGGGATGTCTATGTTGGTAAGTTGGTGATGAAGCTATAATAAACAAACAATGCCGTTGATTCCAATTAATATGAGCTAGATTAAAATTAAATCCAGCTAAGTATGAACTTAATAGTCTTCCATTGCATTATCCATTATCTTTATATTTCCCAGGTTGATGCAAATTACTTATTACAGAAGCCCACATAGCTTAAGCTGAATGGAATTTTTAGTCTTATGGCTGCTAATTAATCATAAAATCGAATACAGTAAAATACAAAAGGAAAAGGAGAGTGTATGACAATAACATTTATTAAGAGAGTCACCCGCATGACTTGCTCTTCCTGAAAGGGACAAGTTTTTTCACAATGAGAGTTTTGCAAAACCTGAAATTTGACAATCACCCATTTTCGAGTTGAAGGTGTCATGTAGTGACTTTAGATATTACATAAATCAGCATGTTGTGTATACAAAGAAATATATGTAGAAAGAAAACTCCACAAACAATTTTTGGAACACCAAACCCATCTTTGATTGGTGGCATCCTTATAGAGAACAGCTCACAGAGATGAGGTGATATTGTGCTGAGTGTGTATAAGGCATGCATATTTGGTGCTCAGTGTGTATAAGGCATGCATATTTGGTGCTCAGTGTGTATAGGGCATGCATATTTGGTGCTCAGTGCATATAAGGCATGCATATTTGGTGCTCAGTTTGTATAAGGCATGCATATTTGGTGCTAAATGTGTATAAGGCATGCATATTTGGTGCTCAGTGTGTATACGGCATTCATATTTGGTGCTTAGTGTGTATAGGGCATGCATATTTGCTACTGAGTGTGTATAAAGCATGCATATTTGGTGCTCATTGTGTATAAAGCATGCATATTTGGTGCTAAGTGTGTATAGGGCATACATATTTGGTAGTGAGTGTGTGTGGGCATACATATTTGGTAGTGAGTGTGTATGGGCATACATATTTGGTGATGAGTGTGTATAGTGCATACATGTTTGGTGCTGAATTGTATAGTGCATACATGTTTGGTGCTGAAGTGTATATAGGACATACATATTTGGTGTTGAGTGTGTATATGGCATACATAATTGGTGATTAGTGTGTATAAGGCATACATATTTGGTGATTAGTGTGTATAGGGCATACATATTTGGTGTTGAGTGTGTATATGGCATACATAATTGGTGATTAGTGTGTATATGGCATACATAATTGGTGATTAGTGTGTATAAGGCATACATATTTAACTTGCACATGCCTCCAGAAGGGTGAGCCTTGACCAGAGTGCAAACCCAGACAGTGGAGAACATTTTTGTAGAATGCATCTACTTTCACACTGAAACAGTTTATTGAATGTAAACTCAGGTCTGAAACCTTTTTTTATGGTATACGACAAGAGAAAACCTTTGGAGTGGAGTTTCTGTTTTTGTCCCATATCTCTTAATTTACATGACTTTACAGAATTATAACATATTTACTTTTAATATTTTATATTATCACATCACATGTTTACATTTAGTATCATAAAGTTACAAGAAGTTTTTTTTTGCAGTTTTTTATTTCAAAGTTTTTCAACTTTTTATTTGGTATAAATTTAGTATTGTGCTGGCATTCAGTATTGTGCTAGCATGCCATTAAATGCTATACATGTATACTTACTTATTTTTTGCATAATTCAGTCTGAAGTTCTTTGTTAATAAACAAAAGAATAATCACTGTTTTTTAAGTTTCATTTTTGTTTTCATTATGAGGATGCCAAATTAAAAAAGGGAAATTTTCCTTTATTCTTCCAAACAAAGATGGTAATCAATATTATCTTATCTTCCTTTGCCTGTTATTGTACTATAATTTTAAAAAGGAACTGAAGTGCCTAAGTGCATGCCTGACTCCCACCCAAAAGGTGCATGTTGGAATCCTATCATGGGATAAAACTGAGATCGCTATTGTGGTGCCATCTTGGACATGGAAGGCACTTTACCCCAGTTGTCTTGGCACTAATTAACTTAATTGTGTTGTTGTATCAAAAAAGACCAATCCAGACCAAATCATTTGAAATCATTACTTTGAGTGATAAGCAGAAAGAAGAGTGTAGTCAGCATATTTAGTATTTGAGAATTGTAGTTGTTTTGCAGTTTCAGAACAATATGATGAATATAAATTCCATCAGAAATATCACTTTATATATTGTAATTGTTAAAACATAACTTGCCAAATTTGAAAATGTAATTTTGGACATAATTACTTTGTTTTATGTCTGTTCAAAATACCTTTTGTATAGTTCATCTTCATGCACATACAAACTTGATACATGAACACAAATCAAATGTGTACACTTGCCCAGCTTAAAGAATGACCAACCATCAGCCATTCAATGGGTTTAGGAAACTACATGCATAACAAATAGAGTTAACCCCCCTATTAATGCTGTAAGTATTTCAAGAAATACAATAACAAGTATAAAATGACACAATATCAGAATCATGTCTTGATGTCTATTAATGCCAACTATGTTATGTACTGAACTGCAGTATGTCAGGTATGATTCAATATTTTAGGAACACTGGTAGCTTCCCTGTGTGTGTGTGTGTGTGTGTGTGTGTGTGTGTGTGTGTGTTTGTGTGTGTGTGTGTGTGTTATTCCAACTTAAAGCACAAGTATCTTCAGACTAAATATGTAAGGCATCAAGATTAATGCAGCTGGAGAAATTAAAGTTTTTTTTCCCACTTTGTAGATGGAATCTTCCTCAGCTTACGTATGATTAGATAGATGATCATGTTTCCATTGTATGGTTTCTCTTGTTTTCTGGTCCATTTAACACATTTGGATTTTTTTCAGATTATATTGAGAGTTTGCCTCTAACCAATACCCCAGAGGTATTTGGACTCCATCCCAATGCTGAGATTGGCTACTACACCCAAGCAGCACGAGATATGTGGCTCTATCTGGTAGAATTACAGCCTCAAACAGGTACTTGCACTCACTGACCTTTTATAGGTATAAAGAAAATTTTCTCTTCCTTAAAACATTTTTTTTTTCTTGCCAGAATTATGAAAAAGGTGTAAATGTTACATTCATGCCACAAGGTGGAGCATATCATGTTCTATACAAAATCTTTAGTTCTCCACCATCTAACATTGTCAAACTTTGTAAGTTGCTCGAGTTTCTGACACTAAAGAAACTGATTGGTTCCAGACTTTAAAGGTCAGATGGTAAACTCTTTTTACACAATAACTTATAATCCAGATATCTTGATCAAATTGTGGTTTGTATTTGAATCAAGACACCCATTGATTATAGAATCAAAGGTCAAGGTCACAGTGAGTCTTAAGTTAATTTGTTTCCATATAATATAACTTGAATTCTCTTTTATCTTCTTTGACCAAACTTTGTAATGCCTTGCACTTGAGACAAGAAAGGCAAACAAGTTAGTCAATCAAAGTGACTTATCTCTAGAACAAAGAAGTCAACGGGGAGAGATTTTAAGGTAGAGAATTTGTGATAAGTTCTAAAATGAATAGTTATCCTAATGATATTTAAAAAACAAACTGAAATGACTAATGCTGTATCTTTTTTGAATATAGTCACTGATAGATCAAGAGAAAGAAAAAGAAAACATGCATGGTGCTGGTACACTGTCCAGGTTTCGCAGGCGTATAATAACATAACACAGGGAGTACACCTTCAGCTTTGTCTGAAGACTGATGCCTCTTCTGTTGCAGACTTTTGTGTGTAGTCTGTCATATGCTGAGCTGGCTTTTGCAATCCTGGCATTATCTTGGTTATCTATTTATTGTTATCTATTATGATATTCTGGGAATGCTGCCAAGATAGGTGAACCTGTTCACTGTGATCAGTTTGCAGCAATTTACTGATTTTTGGTTCAGGATATGGTTTTCCTGGCAGTAATGTAACGTTTCTGTGACTTTGCTTCTATTTATTCCTTTTAAAAAAATTCTGTAAATCCAATTGCATTAATGTCAATAAAACTGCTTATTGCGGCTGACATATATTATGATACCATTGAGGAACAACTGTATATTATCGTGGTAATTGCTTAAGTATGGTAGAATGCAAATATTATAATAAACATAAATTTCAGTGTAATAATAAGATGCAATGTCCATGCTTACAGTGGTGGAATATTTCCACAAAAATAAAGGATCCAGTGATTTAACTGATGACACTAATATCAGGTTAATTGAAATCCAATGTAACAAAAGTAGAAATTAAAGCAAACAAAATATTACATAACTTTGTCAGAATTTTAAGTACAATGTGGGCAAAGAAATCTACATATACTTACTGATTTAAAAAGGTTTAAATATTATTGCTTTCTTATTTGTGCAATGTTTGGTTAATTTTGGTCCAAAATGGCTACCATGGAATGAAATTTGAAGCATAACCATGTATGTTGCCTTTGGTAAATGACCTGTAATCATAAAACATCAAATGATACACTGATTATTTCATAATCAAGACCAATGCAGATATAGGAAGTTTGACCAGAGTTTTGTACATGATGATCAATGGAATTGCATGAACTTTACAAAAAGGAGATGTTTATTGTTTTTAACATAGAATTAACCAAAATTTGACATTTTGGAGGTAATGAAGCTCTGACATATTTGCATTCTTCCTGGCTACAGCCTTATGTCTGTAAGCAACTGATGGCACATGTTCAAAATTATTTGGGAAATCCTGTGTGCCGTGATATTACAGCATCTGTGATAATATAGCATAGGAGTAAAACAACAAATCAAATCTTTATGCAAGGGAGATAATTCTGTTGGTAATTTTGGACATTCAGATTCATTGTTAATGGTGAATTTAGGAATTTGGTTGGAATATGTTTAACCTGAGATTTAAAATAGATAATTTATGTACTTGTAATATTCTACAAAAATTAAAATTACATTTTGAAGATTAAAAAAATTGAATTAGCTTTTATGTTCTGTACTACATGCATTGACTAAACTTTGTTTATGGGTTGTTTCATATTTTATAATGAATACACCTATAAAGTTGAACCTCACAATTACATGGGCTGAAGTAGAAAAATATCATTTCACAAAACTACTTAAGTTCTGTAAAATATGCCTTGACTAAACTGTGTACATAGCTTGCATTTATAGCAAAAACTATGCCAATGATTTTGGAGTACAGGGTCAAAGCCAGAGGGACTCCAAGGATGAAAACAGTTTTCACAAAATGATTCTAAGTTCTATACCATGGACCATTGCCAAATGATTCTAAGTTCTATACCATGGACCATGACCAAATGATTCTAAGTTCTATACCATGGACCATTGCCAAATGATTCTAAGTTCTATACCATGGACCATGACCAAATGATTCTAAGTTCTATACCATGGACCATTGCCAAATGATTCTAAGTTCTATACCATGGACCATGACCAAATGATTCTAAGTTCTATACCATGGACCATTGCCAAATGATTCTAAGTTCTATACCATGGACCATGACCAAATGATTCTAAGTTCTATACCATGGACCATTGCCAAATGATTCTAAGTTCTATACCATAGACCATGACCAAATGATTCTAAGTTCTATACCATAGACCATTGCCAAATGATTCTAAGTTCTATACCATGGACCATGACCAAATGATTCTAAGTTCTATACCATGGACCATGACCAAATGATTCTAAGTTCTATACCATGGACCATTGCCAAATGATTCTAAGTTCTATACCATAGACCATGACCAAATGATTCTAAGTTCTATACCATAGACCATGACCAAACCTTGTGCACTGTGTGATGATTTTCCAGCTGACAATACACAAAGAGTGTGATTAGATTAAGAACATCTGACATTATAAAAAGAGTGTGATTAGATCAAGAACAGCTGACATTATAACAAGAGTGTGATTAGATCAAGAACATCTGACATTATAACAAGAGTGTGATTAGATCAAGAACATCTGACATTATAACAAGAGTGTGATTAGATCAAGAACAGCTGACATTATAACAAGAGTGTGATTAGATCAAGAATAGCTGACATTATAAAAAGAGTGTGATTAGATCAAGAATAGCTGACATTATAAAAAGAGTTTGATTAGATCAAGAATAGCTGACATTATAACAAGAGTGTGATTAGATCAAGAACAGGACTTTGTTGTAGTTTAGCTTTTTCTTTGTTTTGTGAACCTTTCTGGTGGGGCTACTTAAACTTACTTGAAACTATATAGACATGATTGTACTGATGTGCTGTTAACCCACTAAAACACACACATGCCCATGCACACACACACACACACACAAACACACACACACACACACAAACATGAAAGATGCTTATAGATGTTCTTGGATAAAATTATCAAAGGCCAGTGTCACCGAGACTAAAATATAAATAATGGTTTTTGCAAAATAATTGTAGTTTTGTGTCTTTTATCTTGTCCAAATTTTGTGGATGGCTTACATTGAGACAAGGAAGATAGCTACAATATAGCATGTATGTTATTCTTGTTTTGCATTGGCACAAATGTCATCACTATTACGAGGGTTTGTTCAAGTTTGACTTTGTAAGGTCAGACATAAAGCATTATAGTGTGATGTGCAGACCAGACATATTGTTCAGGAGATCCTATTATTGGTTAAGTTTTTTTTATTTGATTGCTCTTTGACAGCACAATTTTCTTACCAGGAGACTTATGTGCGTATCCCTTGAAACCATATTTGACTTTGATTGATTTCAGTCCTGTATGTACTCACATGGCATAGTGCCCATTCTCCTTTGTTATATATAGTGTGTAACTATTAATAGTATCAAGTTTGATAGTCTTTCTTAAATTAGTAACAAAATAAAGCACTGGATTTTTAGGTCAATTTTATGTCAAGGAAGACAACTGAGATTACGGTAAATGATAATGGTTATCTCCTATAGATATTGTTTCACTGATGGTAATATTTGAAACAGCAGTATCCTTTTAAAAAAAAAATCACAATAATTCCTCCAGCAATGTTTCAGATGTTAATATGAACACTCTAGTGACATGGAAATTAATGAAGAAAAATTGTTTCTGCAATATGATTCAGTTCTCAGCTATATACCTTCACCGTAGTTGTGGATGCCTTGATGTTGAGTGAGAAAGAGGGCTTATTTTTTGTATTGCCATCGTCACTTTGCATCATGGTAGCACATCATGGTTGTATTTTGTAAATGTAAACAATAAGACATCAAAAACAAGTATTTAAAATGAAATCTACACTGTAGTTAAAGAGGCTGAATACAAAATAAATAACTTATAAAGTACATTTTCCTTCAGTTGGTATTTTTCTTCCTTTGTATAGGAGAATCATCATCAGGTATAAGTCGTGAAGATTTCATTGATAAGATTGCCACTGATGTACTTGGGAAACTGCCAGAAGAGTTTGCATTGGACAAGATCAAGAAAAAGTTTGGTGTGGACATATCTCCGACCACTGTAGTGTTGCTACAGGAGCTTGAACGCTGGAATGCCCTAGTTAACAGAATGAGGAAATCCCTGGCCACTTTGAAAAGGGTAAATATGTTTAAAGTGTAAACAAATTAGTTTGATAATATTTTATTCACTTCGGTTTTATTCTTTTGTTTAGATATAAATGTTGTTTTTATTATTTAAAAAAGAAACCATTAAAACAGTTGTTGAAATTAACAAAATTGCATAGAGACCCTGAGGAGAATCTATGTCATCTTTAGTTGTGAAACATTTTATGACACACCTGGGTTGAAATTCACAGTAGCAAGTAGATGATTACAATTTCATGTTTTATGGTTTGCTACTTTCTAATGATTCATGTAAAGATGTTTGTTCCCTAGAATTGTGAAAAGAAAGAATTTTAGGGTCGCTTTTGCTTATTGATGCATCCATTTACTAACTGATTAAAATATACAGATTGACTACCTGATTATGCCATGGTTAGTTGTAACCAAACATGCTGTGTAAAATCATTGTCTTACTAGAAGTAGAATGAAGAACAAGATGGCAAACAAGTTTATTTTCTTCTTGTTGTAGGCCCTTGCTGGAGAAGTGGGTATGAGCAGTGAGTTGGATGATGTGGCACGTTCTCTCTTCAATGGCCAGATTCCCAGCATCTGGAGAAGATTGGCACCAGCAACACTTAAGTCCCTTGGAAACTGGATGATCCACTTTGATAGCAGATACAAGCAGTATTATAGTTGGGTAGGTGTCTTTTGTCCTTAACTAAACTCTTTTTTCATGCTTTAAATGAGTTTCATTTTAATGGGGATTTTTTTAAAGTAAATTATAAAAATTATAAAGTTGAGGGGTTTAGATTTACTAGACATAAACATGATGATATTAAAGAAGGATAGATTGGGAACAAACACAACTTACAGTCTTGAAGGGATCTGAATATATCCAGGGGCTCACTTTTGAGGATTTCACTGTATCATAATGCAATTTATTAGTGCATCAAAAACTTGTGGTCATCCAAAACAGTGGTGTTTAAAATCAGGCTCTACTGTACCATGGATTTAGAACATTAAAAACAAGTTTGTTATTACCAGCAGTGAATTTTTAATTTTACTGAAATCTTTTTTAAGATTGTACGATGAACAATGCTTAATTTGTGAATCTGTTCATTAGAACATAGTCTTTAACAAGATAGATAATGTACAAAGAAATTAACATTCGGACCTCGTTAGTTCCTACAGTTTGTGTTTTCTGCACAATTGGCCTACCAAGAAATAATTCCCATTTTTAGCTTTAAAATTGTGATTCATAATAGAAATTAGTATTATTTTGTATCATGATCCAAGTTCACAATAAACTAATTACATTTTTTTACACAATGAGCTAATGCACTTCTATTGTCATGAAGGAAAATGAAATTGGCAGGCCAAAAGTGAGATTATATTTATTTTTTTGAGCTGAAAAAATGTTTGTTATTGCAGAAAAATTATATGGAATGCACAGATTTAAGAACTACTTATTTCTGAAAGTTTGCGAATCATTTTCTTATTTACAGGTGAATGAAGCTGAACCAGCAGTGATGTGGTTGTCAGGGCTTCATATCCCTGAGTCATACTTAACTGCCCTGGTACAGGCTACATGTCGTAAAAATGGCTGGCCACTAGACAAGTCAACATTGTACACTGCTGTCACAAAATGGATTTCACCCAGTGATGTGACAGAAAAGGCTCATCAAGGTTAGTATAATTTGATACTGAATGTAACAACCATAACATCATCAACAATTATGAAAATGCAGATAATTAAATTAAAATCATCACTATTTTTATGATTTCAGGCTGTTTTGTGTTTGGGCTTTACCTTGAAGGTGCAGCATGGAACCACGAGGAGTCATCATTGATGAAACAGAAACCCAAACAACTGATTCAAGAGCTGCCAGTCATGAAGATTATTCCTATTGAATCTCACCGGCTTAAACTTCAGGTAGGTGGCAGACTGTCATCACTTAATTCCACCAGAACTTCAGTACAAGTTTCAGGTGCCTGTGGAGCAGTGTCATTAATTTCTTGGACTGTTTTACTAGCTTTAATTTTAGAGAGGGGTGTTTGGGGAAATGATATTATTCCACACACAGTGTACAAAATAAATCAAGCAAGCTTAATTTGACTATGAGCAAGCAATATACTATGCAATCAGAGTATGGAATACTAGTTGTTGACTGTTATTCATTTGGTCATTTTAGGCCATATAAATCATTGCAAAAAAAACGTCAAATAACAGACATGTGAAAATCTGATTGTTGTGATCAGATCTGTATATTGACTTTGTTTGATATGGATTCTGATATTTATGTTAGATTCAGTGGAGTTGGTTCGAGAACCAGACTAAGTTTACAGGAGTACCTCACATGCATTAATCTGTCAGCTTGATCAAGCTTTTGTGTTCATATCATAATATTATGTAGAAATGTAATCCAACAAATGAAAATACAGTGAATGCCAAAGGGACAGTCACTCACTTAAAAAGTTCACACAATCAGACATTTAAATAGAAGTATTCCGATTCTTGAAAATGTTTGGAAAACATGGAAGGATAACAGTTACATTTATTGGATATCATGTCCTATTGATTGCTCATAGCTAGAGCAATGATTGCCACTGCATCATGAATTAAAAAACTCCAAAGATTTTATCAAGTTGAGAGATTTAGCAAGAGGTTGTTGATGTTAAGGGGTTTGGAATTGCAGTTTCTGAAACTGAACTGGAGATGCATGTTTTCCAAGTTAAGAGTAGCAGTAAATATTTTGTTACACCAAAGAGAAAATTGGTAGTCTAACTTTTGAAAAAATATTGACCCACTTTACTGCTAGAGTCTTGTTAAGTTTGACAGGTTTTAATTAAAAATGATTTTGTTTTTAATAGTTGTTTCCACTCATACATATTTGTAGGAATGCAAGTTATAAGTGCTCATGTACACATTGGTCAAACAGACTGACAGGTAGCGTTTGTAAGTCACAGACTGACAGGTAGCATTTGTAAGTCACAGACTGACAGGTAGCGTTTGTAAGTCACAGAATTTACTACTGTCATTCACTTGCCACAGTTGTTAAACTATGATTATTTCAGGAATTGCATGCTCATGGTAAATCACTCTGTGCTATACATTTATGCCAATTACCAAGTTTATAGTTAAAAAATTAAGTATAAAGAGTTATTAACAGACAGTACAAGCATTGGGTCAGAAAGAGAAATCACAGAAAATTCAAGACTTGAGCACAAAACTTTTTATTAGAAGGAGAAAAATAAAAAATGAATTTGGTTGTTTTTCTTTCTTTTTAAGGTTCCTACAGATATAGTGTAATTCTTATATTCTGTTTAGTTTTGTTAACCTTGAAATCTTCTTCAAAATCCTTTTTTTGACATTGTGATTTAATGGTTATGAAGATATAGGGTGAATGTAGGAGCAGTTCACTTTCGATTTTATATGGCATCACAAAAGGATACACCTGTTTGACATCAGTATGAATTTTTTTAACACTGCATGCTTAGTGTTTATCTGTTGATTTTGTCCATGCCTAATAATTTAAAAGCAAATAGAAATCTTGTAAGCCTTCATTTTATTTATTGCTTTGCTGATTTTCAGAACACTTTCCGAACCCCTGTTTATGTGACATCACAGAGACGCAATGCTATGGGTGTGGGCCTGGTGTTTGAGGCAGATCTGGCTACCACAGAACACATCAGTCACTGGACACTACAGGGAGTCTGTTTGACTCTAAACACAGATTAGACGCCAGTGTGACAAAGAGTACATACTTGTGGTAGTATATCACAAGTTTAAACAAGACAAATGTTTGCAATTGTTTGGGTGATCCATTCATTGCAAAAAGATTCTGAAAGTGATTGAGTTAATCATGTCAGACACATTTTCTTGGTTTTAAATTCTGTTGCAAAGCAAAACTTGTTAAATTTTGTTTAGTTGGAAAAATCATTTTTGTGATTTAATTTTTATTGAGATAATTATTTTGTTAATTGAAAGATAACTTTGACACCAGTAAGGTATTAATGAACAGTTTTGTATTTCTTGTGATGGACTGATATGATGCACACATGCAGCTGTTAGAAGGATGAAATGAATATTTCAGATAAATACATTATATTTTTATCACAGGAGTATCACATATCTGTAAGCTATTTTGGTCTGTTTTGTTTGCCTTTTAAGAGTTATTCATATTCTTGTACATGTCCTAACTGTGAACACAGTCAAATAATTACAGTGTGTCTTGAGTATTTAATTAAAACCATAGTAAAAGAATATGTATATTTATATATGAAGAAAACCAATCAAAGCTATTCATAACTCCTTTTCTTATATGATACAAGTGCAGTGAGATGGTATATTTCCTTGTGCATATATAATTCACCAAAAACATTTTTACAGAAATACATTGTCAAGCAAGCACATCTGTGATATTCTCACCATTCTTATCTTGAATTCCGTCCACAATTTTATCCATTTAAACAGTATTTTGTATCATTTCCAAGAGATTCTATCTTTTATTCTAAGTTTTAGACATCTATATTATTTTAGTTTAGTTTGAATGTGTTTCTTTTTTGTTTGAAGGTGGTATCTCCTGAGAATTTTTAAAATGTTTAAATGTTCTTTGTGTATTTTTATAATACATTTACTAAAGTGTGGACTGCCATAAAAATGTTAGCAGTAGATATTATATAATAGATGTATATATGCATAATTAATCTCCAATTGTTGTATATTTAAAGAGCATTTTTTTACTTTTATTTTTTATTGAATGATGTTGTCCTATTGGGCATATTTATTTTGTTGATGTGTCATCTTCCCATCACAAAAACATCCCTCCCTGAAAAAATAATAAAATTAAACACAAAAAAAAGGAAAATTAAAATCTATACAATGACATTTCTTCCTGTTATCATTCATAGAAAGTTTAAGATGATGGCCTGCTGAAGAAAAGAAATTTCAGAATACAGTTGAATAATATCTTTGTGGGTAACAAATTCTGTGTTCATCCAAGTTTATGCTCATCTGGCATAGTTGGAAGCTTGATTGCACAAAAATTACTTGGACATAATAAATTTTGTTGCCATATTTTTATGCATATGTAGATAACCTGATTAGAATTTCATCCCTCCAAAAAATTAAAGTATTCAATTTTTAACATAAAATTCTACAACCTTTGGGACTTGGACTCTTCTGATAAACATCTTGTCAATAGATTATGCAAAAACCATCAGACATAAAAGAAGGCAGGCAGGTATGTTTGCATTTATATCTTGATGACATTTTAAAATTTTTGTTCCACAAAGGCAGTTTATTTAAATTTTTATGATAAATATTTAACCTTTTAGGACTATAGTATGTATGTCTAAGAATCAGACAGTAAATCCAATGGTTATGGGTTTGATACTTGCTCATGCCAGCCTAGATGTCGCTGGGGAAGGAACATTGTTCCCATCACATCAGTATATTCTAGCAAATAATGTATTAAAAGTGCAGTTAAAACCGACAGCAACTACAATTTTGCTAGCATGATTGCACAAAATCACTTCAGAAATGAAAATTGGCACACGTTATATTCATATGAAAATGACCTGGTTTCATTTTCATGACACTAAAACAAGTTGTAGTACAAGTAATACTATACTTTCTACTGTTGTATTTCTTTCCTTGTCCAGGCTGCTAAGTCTACCAGTTCATGCTAAATATTCTTTCTCTATTTATTTAGTATTTTGGAGGCCTAGATACGAATTGATTATGATCCCAGCCGGATTCTATTATTCTATTATTATAGTCAATATATGGAATATCTTGCTTTTTTTCCTTGGACACACATGTGAGTACACATACATCAGAGGACACTTAGTAAAATTTGCTTTCATTCCTGTCGTTAACCATTGATTTTGCCACATGTTTCTAATTTTTATGTTGTCTTTTTCTCTCCAGTATAACATTATTTGTGTCATTTTGTTTTACTTTTTAATGAAAATGAAGGGTTTTTGCACCCTGTTCAACCTCGTGCTGCCTTTTTTTAAAAATTGTCTCAGTTTTTAGTACTGGATAAGAGTATGTATTTACCCATTTTTGGTTTCTGGTTACATTGTGGGTACAGGAAGGCCCTTTGGCACACTCACCCAATCTGTCTTATCATGTACAAATGTTCATGTATGGACAGATGTCCTGTTTGTTGACTGTGAATATATTAAGTGTGGTACTTGACAGAAAGTAACTGCTCTTAGTGCTATAGAAAAAAGACATCTCTCTTCCTCGTTTTCATCCCTTCTTTTTTCAAAAATGGCTCAATAGATCACCAACAAGATTTGAATTCCTGATGCTTGTTCCAGTGTTGTCAGTGCCTGTTAGGGACACATCCTTGGCTCTTACAAAGGGAGGAAAAGTGCTGGTGCATGAGAATCGATTGTAGCTTGCCAGCAGGGATAAGCAGCACTCTCAGGAGGACGGTGAAGAGATGGTGACTGATATGAGTAAGTTTCATGTTCCAGAAGATGGTTAAGAGCAACACTTGTTAATATAGCTCTGATGTAGACTCACTATAGTTTTGTCTATAGATCTATTCTGAAATGGTCTTTGATCAGTAATTTGGTGCAAGTCACACCTCACATTGCATTGGTCACTAGTCTTAGGGCGCTATTCACCAATTAATGCTTTTTGAGCAACCACACACTGAGGTTTGATTGATGGTTTGGGGACATGGACTGAGTCGATGTCCAGGTCATCACTCAATCCCTATGAAGATAGGGATTCAATGTTTGCTTGCCTATCTAGTGAAGGGGATCAGATTGGCATCCCCTCTGACTGATGTTCCTGTTTAATCCCAAAAGGATTTGGAGAGTCCTACTACTTTGTATGGAGTCTTTTTGCTTCCACCTTGACAATCATGGATGCAACAGCCATGGTTTCAAGTTATGTAACACATGACAGGCTGTGGACTTGTCCCATCTTCTCTGGCCCTGTCCAAAAGAAAGGAGCTGGACCACCACTTTCCTCCACGATTGTCAAGAAATCATCATCAATCTCATTCAAAGAAGAGGTAAGATAGTAGGGTTGGTACCGTTCTTGAGGGGCTATGGGATGACCAAAGGCCCACTCCAGTGTCTGCTTTTCAAGGGGCGCAGGCTAGGAAGGACACTGATTGACAGATGGGACCACCTCTCAATATATTTGTAAACAGGGCCAACTTCTTTAGCTGCATAAGCAAGCCCAGTTCAAACTCCTTTCTGCTTTTTCGACGCTAAACGTGCGGGTCGAAGTGTGGCTGTCTTTGGACTCCTCAATCTTTCCTAAGGTATGAGGCAGTCGGCCCTAGAAAGTCACACCCCTATCCTACATCCTCATCTTCCCAGTTTACAGAAGGCTTGTAGCTAGTCCTTTTCTTAACTTCGAGTATTGGACATCACAGACAATCACAAAATGTGTGAGACCTATCCAATTCGTTCTAGGGAACTTTCTCTCCTGTCCTAGGGGCCCCCAGTGGTCTAAAGCGCTCTCCGTTACGGATCACTGCTATCTCACCTCTGACTGCGTGGGTTCGAGTCTCTGATTCGGCCAATGTTAGTATGTAAGAATGCTTGCCAGTAGCTTCTCGTAGGTAGTTGGTTCTTTCCCGGGTTTTCCCGTGTTCTCCTTATTACTGGCCGCCAAGTATATCCTATCTTGTGCTGAGAAAATGGCGTTAAATCCTACTACAACAAAACAATCTCACCTGTCCTAGGCCCCATTTCTTTTCAGTAGTCAAAACTAGTTTATCTTAGGAAGAGGTGCACACCCTTCTACTGAACTGCGCAGCCAGGAGAATAGCAAACGACAAGAAAACCGGACTTCGATTACCTGATTTATAGGTATTGAAAAAATCGGATATTTTCAACTCATCGTGTAGGAATCTGAAAGCAGACGCGCATCTAGTTCATTGTGAGACTTCACGTGCGTCATCTCCAGTTACTGCGTTATGGAAACTGGAAACAAGTACCCACTATTGGTTTCAATTGCCCAGGATCCAATTTGTGTCTCCACCTGAGTTGGTGGCTAGATCGCTAGATCGGAATATGTTTCTGATAGGAGTACCGTTTCACAGTCATAAAAGCTCATTTTTTTACACGTATGTATCACATTCGGTATGAAGAGCTCACCCGTTGCCAGGTACTGTTCGATTTTGAAATAAGTGACCCATGACATAAGCATCCTTAATATGCGGACAGTCCTCTCAAGACGTAAAATGGTGTTTCAGTCGGATACAGCATTGTTGTGTGATGATCACATGAGACAACACCTCGGCGGTAGCGTACTTCAGGCGTCAAGGATATACACATTCTCCTTCTCTTTGCGTGGAAAATGTGGAGCACTTGCCACTTGCAGGTTCAGCCATATTCCAGGCACAAGGAGTATTGTGGCCCCGGCATGTCCAGACAGGGCCAGCAGCAGCAGAGGGGGCGAATCGGACAACTTTTTACAGGCGTCGATTCGGTAAACCTAGGCTTCCTCGTAAATCGTAAAAAAAGTGTCCATTTGGCTAACTAATGCTTTCTCGAAATCAAAAAAAAAATGGACGCCAACATCGTTGTCACTCACCCCCTCTGATGCTATGGGTTAACAGTTTTTTTTACGATGAAAATCCTTTTAGGATTTCAACCGAATATTTGACCTAATCCGATTCGATATATTATTCTAGGATCTACTAAGTTTATCGTTATAAAGCCATGTGGGATTGACTGAGCGTGATTAAAAAAAATTCTAAATCGATTATAGTCCATGTCACCGTCACACCAAGTTTGCCAAATATTTCTAATAGTATGAGTGTCAGTCCCATTAAATACTGATACTATGTTGCAGTTGTCTCTGATCACTTTAGGTATTTCAGTGTACCTTTGAGTGACATATATCCCATAGGTGTTTTTATGTCTGCCTCTGGAAAATATCATAGCGGGATTCTTTTGTCTATCTACATTACATCGTCATATACAACTAAATTATTAATACTTTCATCGATGTCTTCCACGGATGGGGCTTCGTCGATATCGGTAATAAACTCAATATTATCTCTGGTGATCTCTGCGACTCTCTCGTTATAATCTTTAAATACTTGATAGCATCGTTGATCATCTACGGTCGCTGCCACTAAATACAACTTGTCCCATTTCATCCATCTCATTATCATATCAATTAACAACTGTGTTTTACCTCTCCCTGACGGTCGAATGATAATCATTCGAATAGAGTTTGGTAACATAACATGATGTTTTACGGGTTCTGGTTCTCGTGTTGATGAATAATCAATTACATTCATGTCCATATAACATAAATATATTATGGATTTATATCGTGTGAAATGTAAGAAGCGTACAGGCACAGACTTGACGATTACAACTAGCAATAACAGATCAGCACATTCTGGTAAGTGTGTACAATGTAGTACAAAAGAATTTAGATTTGTTTCTATGAAATCTGCAGATAATTTTAAAAAAATCGAGGAGGTTATATTGCAGCAAAGTTAGTAAAACTCCCAGGGATACCATGGGCGAAGTATCCAGGAGAAAAACACCTTCCGGGGTATAGTTATTGTGGGCCCGGGATATCAGACTCGATAATCAAAACCAACCCCGACAGGGTGAATATCCAATAAACGCCATTGATAAGGCGTATCATGCTCATGATGTTGCTTATAAAAGCAGTAATCTGCAACACAGACATATCGCAGATGTGAACTTGATTCATGCGTTGAATTCTATCACTGATAAATCCTTCAAAGAAAAGTTGGCTTCATGGTTAGTAAAATCGGCAATGAAAGGTAAATTGATGTTGGGTGCTGGTAATTAATAACAACATGGAATCTATTTATTATTCTCCAAGAGGATTCTGGAGGGGTAAAGCAGCAATTGGTAAACTTGCTAGCACCGCAAAGGTGAAAAATACCACTGCGGCGGATTGGTTATCTAAACAGGCGATATGGCAAATTTATCTACCACCGCCTAAACGAATTACTACTCGCATTTTGATGTGACTGTTCCTAATGAGGTTCATCAGGCCGATATATTATTTCTGCCGCTTGATGGTGTTTACAAATATGCGTTAACCGTAGTTGATGTTGCCAGTCGATACAAACAAGCAGAACCGCTAAAGACAAAATCATCAACTGAAGTCGCTTCTGCATTTGAAAGGATTTATCGACGAGGTCCTCTGCGTTGGCAAAATCTATTACAAGTTGATCCTGGCAAGGAATTTCAGGGTGCGGTTCTATCAACAATGAAAAATCATAATACCACGTTACGACGAGGACATACTGCACTACATCGTGATCAGGCAATTGTTAAACGTTATAATCGGACACTTGCTGAGCGGTTATTTGGATATTAATACGCGAAGGAATTCATCCAGGATGAACGATCTCGTGAATGGGTCAAGAGATTACCAGGCGTGATTACCTCACTGAATAATGAGATTACTCGAACAATCAACATGAAACCTAACAACGCGATTGAAAAGAAGTATATACCCGTAAAACCGCAAAATGATTTTTCAAAACAACCAATATTCGGCAATGTCACTGTAAGATATTTATATGAACCAGGAGAGCTCGAAGGTGGCACAAAAAGAGCTACTGATCCTATTTAGAGTGTCACCGTACATACAATATCTAGTATAACACGATCTACGGATAGACCAGCAATCTATAGACTGGATTCAATTGCTTCTCAGCGAGGATTTACTCGTGAACAACTGCAAATAATACCCGAGGATACTCAATTACTTCCGCGTGGTCTTAACTAGCACCTCTTCGTCTGTTGCATTCAAGACAAGTCAGCATCACATTATCTCTGGTATGACCTACGCTGATATTCTTTCTGTCTACGGTAAATTGTCGTGAGACCTTATCCGACCAACACCAGCTCATTATACAATTGCAACTCGCACAGTGATTATTCTGTTGTTGTTTCAGTATAATTATTAATTCGGCATCAATATCAAAGTCTCGTTTATTTTTTTTATCCTGTTGTTTATAACCAGAGAGTTTTTTTCTGATTATATCATGGCTGACAATATCACTTATTGTAGTGTCGTTAGAGTCTAAAACAACTCTTCGAAGTTGATTTATTCTTCGTACTCTGGACACCGCCAAGTAAACTAAATTCGACCACTCGATGTGATTATCTACCATCCAAACAATTGTATCTGATATAGTCAATCCCTGTAAAGAATGTATCGTCGCTGCGTAACCTAGCGTCCATGGGGATTTATCAGCGCGCAATGCATCTTAGACGACATTGATATCAACCAACACAATATCATTTAACACTAAAACCTGCTTTTCACTTTGTCCGGGATTATCAACTTCAATATTCTGTTTTCGTGTATCCTTGGGTCTATAACACAGCGGCGTTGGAGGTGTTGCGAATTTTTCTTTATGCAATTCAAATAACTTCATCTGAAGTGTGTCTCTGACTATTTTTCTACTTGCTACTATCAAATCTTTTGGTCTCCACGCTTCTCAGAAATCATTTAATGGAGTTTCGACATTATTTCACGCGCTATTTCACATTGGATTTTATCCGGTTTTAATCTAATTAGTTTTTTGAACTCGCGTAATTGTTCATCAAGTGCTCTATGATCGGTATTAATTTCTTCATAATAGTCTACAAAATTCTTTAGTCAATTATGCGGGGATAAACCGACAAATGGTGGTGGTTGGCCATTATCGCCACACATTATTACTTTTGTATTCGCAAGCAATAGCCACTCGAGAAACTTTTGTAATACATCTAACGACACCGTGCATATCTCATCCCAAATTATGACTTCAGGAATAAATTTCTCACCCATTCGATCAGGAGTCCATTCGTCACCTTTCCATCGAAAAAAGCTGTGATAAGTGCTTGCATTAATTCCTCGTTGTTTCATTTCTCTTGCAAGACTGTGTGTCGGTGTTAGCACAGTCATGTTTGATTTCCCTCGAAATAATTCAATCTCACGAGTCGTCTTTCCTGACCCACCACAACCGTTTAAGTAAACGGTTTAATATCTACATAATGGATCATATATCTGCGATGCATTAGATAGTTCTGATATCTGATTATTTTTCAAGTAATTGTTTTCAATCGTAACATCTGCTGATTTGGAATAATCACGCAGCATTTCCTTTTTAATTCTCCATGGCCCCCAACTCTCATCAGTATTAGTGACTTCGGCCACTGCTTCGCTGTGTTTCACGTTTATATAAAATGAATCAGTGGCGACTCTAACTGCGGTGTCAGGAAATCTATTTATCATCGAAAATAGATTAATAGAAGCATAAGCTAGCATTGATGCCCACAAATGTGTATACTGAAGACTGTATCCATCGTTGTAAGTAACAATTGTACCCAATTTGGTTCCATATGACAAGAAAGCGTCTTTACGATTGACGTATATACCTTTAGATGTTACATCCGCTATTATAAAATCGTATTCAACGCTATCTATAATCAACCGTGAAGAATATCTGTTATTGTCGTATTTTCCACCCTGAGTGAATTTACCGATTATTCTTCTACCGAGTTCTTTTGTGTATTTATTTCTAACTTCAAATAACTGTTTGGACCATTTCAAGATATATTCTTCGTCAAGATCGGGAAATTGTTTTCTATTTTCGCTGATTATACTATCTAGACTATCGGGTTGTGGTTACCAAACCTCAGTCTGCGCTCGATATGATATAATCGTTTCACTGACAATCAACGATATCAGCATTTTAGAATCAATCATATATCGTAATAGCACTATTGGCATCCAGTGTGTTTCAGAGATGTGTCTACCAATCCAAGCATAACAGCACGGATGAAGTCATGTAGCCAATTCAAATGATACCACACGAGCGAATCCGGTTAAATCAAAATCGGGTAGTGGTCCATTAATAGAAACACGGGCTATCTCGTGTGTGGGATGTCCAAATCGTTTAAAGTACTCAGCGCATTCTCCGTACACGAGAAAACTCCCGGGATAACACGCAACCATATCAACCGAAATAATATATTCAGAGGTATATTTTGTATTCCATAATCCGCCGTGGTTATATTCCACACAACTTGATTTGATATCTGATAGAAATTCAGCTCTTGTTGGTTTCCACTTGTTTTTCTTACTCGCAAAATGAGCTGCAACCGACGGAATTGTAAAACAATTTGTTAATAATTGTTCATCGTGTTCCGTTGAAAAACTACTAGCTAGTTGTTTCATTGCGTCATGGAGGGCTTCAGTGCGGTATAATTCGCCGATTTGGTCTTACAAATTGATCGAATTTGCCCTCTTCGTGCTCAAAACTGTGAAGTAACCATACTGACACAGGATCGTTTTTACTCAATTGGTAAATAAAATGAAATAATTTCTCCTCCGGGGAGAATTCCGGGGAGAACTCTGCGGGTATATATTTTATTTTTCTATCTCGTGGAAATATTGTTACCGCAGGTGTCCATGCGTGTTCGTTATGATTAATAATTTTGATTGTAGCTCCTTTTGATTATATTTTGATTTGTGTAATACTTCTCCTGTTATCGTCATTATGGTCATTGGGAATCTTAATGATCTTTCTAATTTGGTTATATCCTGGATCGTTGCCCCCCGCCCCTTCACTGTTAGTCCCCATTCATTTATTTTTTTGCGTCTTAGATCAGTCAATTTATTTCCACGCAACGCATTTGTGAAGTGTTCTATTATTCGTTCTGCTACACAATTCAACGATGACAGTTTCAATAGTTTTAGTTTTTCAATACTCGGTTTATCATTTAACGGATAGATTCCATAAACAACTGCTGTTACAGGATAAGATCTCTCGTAGTATGGTTTGTCAATTCCAGTCAGAATTCCTGGTTTGGAATCATGACTCACAGTGACAGTTCCTTTATCCTTCAAGATGGGGTCAAATTTATCTCTGATAATCCAATCTCCTGTTTCCGAACGGATTATGAATGTCACTCTAAAAAAATACTTTTTTTTATCAAGGTGTGAGATTATCACTGCTGCTTTTTTGTCGTTCATGGTAGCATCAACACTATCATCAATTCGAAATTTTGACCAACAGTGAGATGCTTCATCGTGTTTAAATTCATTAAAACAATCGCAGATTCTACGCAATATGCTTCTATCACTTATTAGACCCTTTGGTGCTTCGGAGACTCTATCGAGATTGAATTTAACATTTTTCCAGGGTTTAATTTTCGCTAATCTCTCGAACTCCTTCATATTATAATTAAAACAAGTATTTAAATAGAGAATTTATATATAATGAATCATTGCAAATGGTTGATGATAGGATCAGTAACCCGATGTAACAAATCATACAGAAAGGAATTCTGTGGATTATCATTTACAAAGCGTACGGAGTGGGAGTCTTGGTCCGTTTCCTTGCATACAATGTGAGGAAGGGGTGCGTGGTAAATCACAGTTGTGTCTCGGTTGTGGTGGTAAGAGATACAGAGAGTTGGAGCGTTATTATGATAAACGAATTAAGAATTCCATCCCTGACGGAGTCAATGACAAGATCATAAGAACTCCTAAAGATTATATTGATAGATTCCAAAGTAATACTACAACCAAGTAATGAATTAGACAAAAAATATTATAGTATATAAATCAACCAAGAATTTCAACCACACCCCGTGATGTCCAATTATGAGGCATCCCGTGACGGTATTGTCAGACACTACAGCCTGAAAAAACCAGTTGGTGTTGTGAGTAATCGGGGGTATTTGATGTTTAGTGTTGGAAAGAAAAAATATTACTGTCTTCGATTCGTCTACGAGGTGTTTAATGGATTGATCCAAGTCGGATTTGTAGTTGATCACATTGAATCCAATCCTCAGAATAACAAATTGGATAATCTAGAAGCTGTTACACAAAGTGAGAATTTAAAACGAGGAAGACTGGTACTTATAAATTAATTGCAAGAAGACCTGTAAGATCATTTAATACTGAAAATAACGAAGAAAAAATATTTCAATCCATGAATGAAGCCGGAAAATATTTTGATATTTGTATGGCCTCAGTATGAAGAGTAGCAGAAAGAGTACAAAATTCGGCTTTTTCAAAAAAGAGTGGAAAAAATTCAATTTTCATATATCTGAATCATGTTTTGCACTATGTGTATATAACACCAAGGGGAATAACTCGTACGGGTATGTCGGCTTAGCAACGAGTTACCCTCAATGTGTTTTTTGTAACACTACGTCACCTGATTTCCCATGGGCTGGTTATAATTGTCATGATTCTCAGCGGATATAATCAATTATCTGTTTTTTTGTAAGAAAACGAATCAAATACGTAGTGTTTGCAAACAATTGTATTATTTTTGTATTTTTTCAAGTATACGAAAGGTATATAGATCACACCTCTTCCTTATTGACTTCCGCCAATCTGTATTACCTTACATATATATTATATTCAAAAGCATATACCTGTACATAAGAAAAGTTAGTGCATTCGTAATGCGTTGCGGTTTCGTCCCGAAGCCCATGGTTTAAACCCCGTTACAGGCATATTGTCGACGGTACCGATAGATGGTTTTATATAATGGGGGGTACCTCCGAAATTCAAATTGTGAAACAACCATATCAAACCACACCGTCATACGGTGTGAATGACTTTTCATTCAACCCGGGTGATTTTGTGAGAGGGTATGGTTGTTTCAGTTTGAATGTAGAAGTGTACTATCATCCATTGTCATTGTATATACCATATCATTCTATAATCCATTGTTATCTTGTACTGTCCTTTATAATCCATTGTTATATGTTGTATTGTCCTGTGTCGTCTTTTATCATCCATTCATTCATTGTGTATATACCACGCCATTTACATCATCCATTCATTCATTGTTATATGTTGTATTATCCTGTGCTGTTCTATACAACTCGCCATAAAACTCGAATTGGTTGTTGTCCAACCACGCCATTGACGTCATTCATTGTATATATCCATTCATTGTACAACCGCCATAACACTCGATTGGGGTTGTCTTATATAATCTATTGTTATATGTTGTATTGTCCTGAGCCGTCTTATATAATCCATTGTTATATGTGCTGTCTATTCACTAAACATATCCTCTTGTGGTTCTAACCCGTTATTTGATGAATTAGATCCACTCTCAAGGAACTATGTTTCGTGATAACCTTTGGGCCCGGTCAGATGTGAAGAAAACCTGAGGGGTCCTATTAGATGTGTTGTCGTATATATGTAACTTCTGGGCGCCTCCGATGTGAATAGCACCTGAAGCGCCCAAATGGGGTTATCATCATATATAATCGCATAATATCGATAAACATCTTGACACGAACAGGGTTCATCATCGTATATTATCGCATAATTGCATGATATCTCTGGGCGTGCTAAGATGATAAACACCTTAACACGAACAGAGTTCATTTTTTGAAATATATATATATTTTTTGTATTAGAAATATATGATTATCATATAATATGAATTCTGAAAATATCAATGAGATCATAACTAAGATCTCAAATTTGAAATCTCAAGGAATACAATTATCAGATCTATTAAACTGTGATCAAATTATTTCAGATTTCCAGGATATTGAATATGGCACCCAAAGGAATAAGTACATGTTACCTAGGTCGTACGCATTCATTAAAAAGATTCAACATGCAATATATGAAACTTTTAAATATGAAAATGAAATAAGTAAGTTTGTCCCGTTATTTACTATCGTGGAAAGAATCAGGAAAGAACTGAGACAGGAATACGAAATGAAACGGGCAGTTAATTAAAAAATTAAGAATATAAGAATGATTATCCTACAAAACGAAAATACCCTTTTGGATACTTCGGCTGAATAAAGTTGTAACCGACGATTTGACATGTATACAGTGTTAAGTAAAATTCTCACTGCATATAAATACTTTATGTTTATTTACAATACGAGGGACAGGTAAAATTCTTACTCAACGGGTGTGCGCTCAACTAGAACAAAATTTGTAAAGGCGGTTTAATCAATACCGGCTTTGAAATCCTAAACTGGTGTTTATCAATGAAGGCGTTGCTATAAGGAAGGAAGGAAGGAAGGAAGGAAGGAAGGAAGGAAGGAAGGAAGGAAGGAAATTTTCACCGATTTCATTATTGATTAATTACTGAAAATGTTTCACTGATTTGATTTTTTTAAAATTGATTTTCGCCTGCCTGAGTCGGGTCAAATGGTTGATTTCTCATTAGAAATTATTTTCCACTTGAAATCATTTTATGATGACAAAATTACTGCATTTAGATCGTACATTAATTGGAAATTGCTTTGCGATTGAAAATCTACGACTTTTAATAATGGTAAACGATGCATTAACGACCAGACTAGATCGTGAGAGATTATCCACGATTAAAAAGTTTATACCAATACGCGACTCTGTCAGAAATGAACTACAAGCTGGACAGAGTCTTCAGACTGTTTTTCTGCTGATTCGGAACAATTATTTAAACCCATCACTGCCACCACCGAGAGAGTTATATTGGGAGAGACTATTGACGAACAGGATAGAAAAAAGGGTATTCTCCCGTTGTTGAAACAGATAGCTGGAGATAAACAACCACAGGGTGATGTTACTAAAAAAAGTTAATGTTTGTTTAGTGGATAAATTTACTGAAGAGGCTAGAACACTAATAAAACAATTTCAATTATCAAAACAAAAGGATTATCAAGCTTTTGGTGATTTTGCTGCTAACAGCTATCATTCTAAAAAAGAGTTTTTAGCGGATAAGTATAAAGATAGTAGAATTAAACGTGATGACTGGGTTAATTTGTTGTATAAAATAAACAAAGGGATTGATCGTTTAGATAAGAGTGCGATAAGGTAAAAAGAATTTAAAAAAAGAATCAGTAATTATGATAAACAACAAATAGAAAAAACGATAACAATAAATAGAAAAACGACAACAAGAAAGAAAGCGCCTAACTCCAAAACAAACACGAAGACGAAAAAAACAAGAAGAACCCCAGTTAGATACATCACTTGACCAACGTGAGAGTTTTCAACATCAAGATGATGATGATGAACCTTTTGGGCGTTTACAAGATGATGATGATGATGCACAGGGTGCAACCGGCGAGGGTTTGTCTCAGAGTGGTCCAAGTGGAATTTCAGGTAGTGGTCTTATTCATTGTCCTGGCACTATTCTCAATGATATAACACGATTAGAAGTTCTCATAGGAGGGAAACGAGCTGGAAATAACTCACCGGAAATAATTAATGAAGCAGCTGATATCTGTAGGCAGTTATTTCAAGGTGGCATCATGGACATTGAAACATATCGAGATTTCATTGATGAGTTAGCCCAGCACCATGGTTATCACAGTGACTGAGCATCCAAAGGATTTTTCATCATCACATTAGATAAATAGTAATACAATAAGATGATTATACAATACAACCACGATAAACCAACCAGCGTCTATGTAATAAATTCACGATTGCCTGTTTATAGAGCGTACTATGGTGATAGTCTCGGTGATACCATTGCAGGGTTATTTTCAAGAATGGCTCCAAAAGTAGCACCAATCGCAAAACATTTATCAATGAAAGACATTGATATTATTCGTGATAAGGGTATTAGCGCCGCTGGTGATGCTGCCGGGAAGGCATTTTCAGCCGCGAAGGATAAACTAATGTCGTTAGTTCGGCGGCGAAGGAAACCATCAGCGACTTCGTCACCGATGATTTCGTCACTGGGACCACTACCATCTACACAAATGATGCCTGCAAGTGTTAGTAAAATAATAAATAGCGCAGTGGATAGGAAATTAGCATCATTGGCGACCAGCAACACAGATGATATAGCAAATATGATAGCGGGAAGTGGCTTAAAACCACGACGACGACGATAAAAATCATGATTTAGATCGAGGAATATATAATAAAATGTTCAAACGGACACTTGATCCAGCGTTTGATATGGAAGCCCCAGTGCGTAAAGATGATTCTGTACGTGATTATCAATTATATTCTTTTCATGCAGTACAATCGTATATTCGATCAAGAATTGAACTTCAAGTTCACGATACCAGTAAATACTTTATACCCGCTGAAGCGTTTATCGAAGTAGAAGGAGAACTTGTAACAGCTGCTGATACTACTGCTGTACCAGCTCTGTATCCAGATGGTACCCAAGCTGGTTTTGGCAATAATGGTATCATGGCGTTATTTGATAGCGCAAAATATCTGATTGATGGAAAAGAAATCGAGTCGATAGACCGTGATGTTGATGTAGCCACAACAATAATAGGACTAGCAAGATATTCCGATGATTATACAAGATCGGCGGGCCCTTCTATGATGTTTGCAAAGCATGGTAGAAATACTGCTGGAAAAAAATCAATTTGTTGTAAGACGACAAAATGATCGTGCTGGTGGTGCTGCTGCTATCGAGTATATGATTATAAATGCTGACCCCACTTTCAATCTAGGAGCTGCAACACGCATGTCGATGTTGGAAGGGTGGTGTAAATCATTTTCATGCGCGATTCCACTGCATCATATATTTGGATTCTGCAGAAACGTCCGAAAAGTTATCTTTGGACCGAAACATACAGTAGTACTTGTGCGAAAGGGTAATGATAATGACGCAATTTGGAGGAATCCAGCAGATGCTACAAATCCCAATGCTGATGCCGGTAAAGTTTTTTTTAACACAATTATCCTTGTGGATGCCAGTAATGACTCCATCAATCACAACAGAAGGTCAATTACTATCATTTATGGATACAGGAGGAAAATCATTAATAAGTTGGCAAACAACAACAACAGATATTAAACAATCAACTGTTAACGGTACATTTACATGGAACCTGGCATCAAAACAAGGTATTTCAGCCCCACGTCATATATTTATTGCACTCCAGGATATGACGAGAGTTGGTTCACAATTACACAGCCATATGATATTTGATCGATTCGGTGTTACTGACGTCTCACTGAGAATAAATGGCCAGTAGGAACCATCCGAGGATATACAACCTAATTACGATCAAAACCATATTGCACGAGTTTATCATCGTCTGTTGTCATAAAGGGGACGCGATCAAAACGTCCCCTACAAATATGACAACATGATTTTAGTACCCTTTATCCGATTTATTACTTTTCGTTGGAACATCTTGATTTGACAAGGCAGTCCGTCGTTGATATAGATTTTAGAGCTAATGTACTTCTTGGTGCTATCCCCGAATACAGAGCAATTGCTGTCATTCTCAGCGACAAATCAATGCAACTCAAAGGTGTTGGTGGAAAAATGATAGTCGATGCACCAGTGGAAATCATGTAACAATTAGATCAATCTGCTATTGTATAACGTCATATAGCGTTGTTAATGTTACGTTGACTCCTGGTCAACTTAAGAAATTGCAATCCGAATCGGCTAAAAAATGTGGAACCACAATAACGCTGAAACACAATCAGATGTCTGGTGGTCAGAATAAATTGTCGCTGACAACTCGTTAAAAAAACATTTCAATGACGCGCTAAAAGATAAAAGAGGCGTCCAGGTCACACTCTCCGCAGCCGCGATTAAAAACATGATAAAATCAGGTGGTATTTTTCCGTTGTTAGCCGCGATTCCCGCTTTGATTGCGGCAGCGGCCCCAGCGGTAGCTAAAGCGGCAGCGTTAGGAGCCGTTGATACCGCGGCATGGATGGCACTAAAGAAAGCAACCGTACGAGGATATAAAAAAGGGAAAGGGTCTAAGACTACCGGGAACTCCTCACTCGTGGTACAAGGGAAGCGGCCTGAGAATACCAGGAACGGTTTATTAACACCAATGTCAAATTTTGATTTACTCGATGCTGCTAGCGCACTTGCGATAAAAACTTCAGAGGTGTTTTTGTGAAAGATCAGCTGCCGGCACAACTCAAAAACGTTGAAACCGGTATTATTAATCTCGATAACAGCACCGGACCTGGAACCCACTGGGTTGCATATGCGATTGATCCGCGTGCAATTGTTTATTTCGATTCATATGGGTTAGCGCCGCCGAGGGAATTTATGCGTTACATAAACCGTTTAAACACCCCTCGTTGGTACTCAACGCTACCAACACAACATTTAAATGACCCACCAATATGCGGCAACGAAGTATTAAATGTCCTTGATGCTATTTCAACATCTGGAAAACAACCTCATCAGGCCGTGAAAGCAGTCACTGGGAATCGAAGATTCCTCAATCGAAGATTTTAGAGAAGTAATTAGTTTTACAATAACATGATTATTATTTGGGGACGATCTTTATCAGCGTTGAAGAAACCCGATGCCGATGGGGGTTGAAACCGGTGACATAAAAAAATAATCGAAGATGAAATAGCTGAGTTGTTGAACTTAGCAAGTGTTGACCCTAATGAAATAGTTGTATTTCATGATCGTCAGGGTAAATTAAAAACGAGTAATGTTTCCCTTGATGATATTTTAGTTATAACGCGGTGTAACGGAAAATGCTATCGCTTTGTTTTCCGATCAGGGTAAACTCAAACCAGGTGTACTTATTTCAACTATTGTGGATGCCCAAGAAAAACTACAATCAGAATATAACGATTATATAATTAATTTTGGTCGATTACAACAGAGTATAATTGATAACATCGAAGCCCCGATAAATAATTTCTTCGGGGTTCCAAGTTCGCAACCCGAATTGCATATCATACACGTAAAAACCGCTATCGATAATTTGACAAAATTGCGATCTGAGTATGACGCTCATGTAGTTTAATTTGGTAATCTGCGTAAATTTTAAAAAAAAAGACTGATGATGCCGTCGATGAATTTTTTGGTAAAGACGTAAAACCCGATTATATTAGCATAAAACTCGATGAAATAACAGCGATTAATTAGCGAATAGAAGCTTTCAACGCTGATATTAAAACTACCAACGATATTATCAGGGATGATATGCCGAAGATGATAAAAATACTTGAAAAAACAAAAATTCCTCATGAGAGAACCAAGAACGTAGTATACACAATTCAACACGGATCATTTGCGTGGACACCTACAAACAACATTTTACATATCACCGCGACCGTCAAAGGTATTTATCGATTAACAATAGTATCACCAACTCAATTTAATATATCATCAACGAGTTCATCTGGGGTCAACAATACGATATCAATGATCATCGACAAGGATACAACTGAACAGTTCACGATAACATCTACTGATAATAATCTGGCTAGGGTTTTAGTAACATGGTATGTGGAATTCGTAGCGGATTTAAGTAAACAATTAAACCACTAGCGGTTTCAGTTGAAATCGTAAAGGATTTGAAAATAAAATGTCATCATAGCAGTATCGCTATGATCAGTTCAGAGAATTTCAAACTAAACTCAAAACACTCACCGAGGAGTACCAAACAAAAATAAAAAAAATACCGACAAAGAATCATCGCAGTCGATGTTACTGTGTACTCGGTGAGTGGTGTAATCACCGGAGCTGGTATTATACTCTCCTCGGTGACAATGATTGCTCCGATAGCTGTTCCAATTTGTATATCAGCGGCGACAACAATCGCGGAAATTATTTCAGTAATAACAAAAAAAATATCATCATGCAGCCAGCGTAAACTGCAAGATTCCGTAGGTAAATTTCATGTTTTGTCAACGGCGTAATCGCAATTATCCTCTATGATATCATCGTCGCTCGATGATACATTAATATTCGATAGTAAGTTTTCAGCGATGGTACGTATTTATGATTCCGCGATGTCGACATTATAGCAGGACAATCATAATAACAATGACAACACCGCAAGAACTACTTCAATGAATAGTAAAAAATACCGAACCGATTCAACGAATAACTGAAAATACCACACCGGTGCAAACCAGCATGATCTCAATAACATCAACGAATCCTGAATTCAATGTGAATTTCCCTACTCCGATTTTCGTGAAGGAGATAGCACTAGCGAAACTAAGAGTGTATCACAGTTGGCAATATATTAGGTCGGTAGCATTTGGTGGTCAACAACCGAATAATTCCTTGGTGTTTGCGAGTAAGAATAAACCCGATGGAACTCCAGATTGGAACGTTGTTTCGCTACCAACTGGGTGTTACCAAATTGAACAAATTAATGCTGAATTACAGCGTAGAATAAAAAAAAATCCATTACTGGAAGAGAACAGAAAATCGCTATAACAGTTCACGAGCCGACATTATCATCTGCCATCGAGATAAACTCGCCCAGGTATGCCGTAGATATCTATCAGAGTTCTATAAGAACAATATTGGGCTGACCTGAAATCCCACCTCGGACATCTTATCAAATAACCGAACCTAAAAAGTCTGATTATGTCACGAATATACAATCATATCATGAAATCAAACCATCATATCTAAATTATTTACTTGATATAAAAAATGCAAAATTAACTGATAGATTCACATTTCTTGATAACAATACCATGCAATGGGAATTTGGTTTTGAGAAAACTCCTGATTCATCGATTGCAATTGTTTTCACGTTAAATAATGTCATTGATTATTTGAAAGAGATTTATCGATTACATAGAACACAACTAGAACGACTACGACGGAGCTTCCAAGAGCATCTCTCTGATATAACAAAATGTGATGAGATCATAAAATATGTTGAGATATTAAATCAACTTGTATCCGACATGTAATATATCAACAAACGAATAATTCAAGTAATAATTAATGATACGAACGGAGATAAACAAAAATTCCGAACTGGTTACAATATAATAGAGGCAGATTTACCTGATTTCAAGTTTCCTGGGTATAACGCAAATGAAAACGATCTTATTCAAGGAAACTTTTCTCTGATACTCGCCAAACGGAAACCACAAACAACAATTCTCAAACATAATAATGACCCAGACGGCGGTGGTAGACATATCGCCCCTCAAAATGTGAATATATCCTCGGTGATTGCATTGAATTTAGTATGTGATGTTATCGAAGGAAGCTATCAAATAAATCTCGAGCATCAAATCAAGCCCAGCAGGGATATATTTTATATTTATTTGCACCAACAGCTCCTCCAGGATTTCTAATTATTGAGGATCCAACTAAGCCAGTCTATTTGCGATGTCATAATAATTCGTTAACGAGATTTAATTTCAAACTCACTGACCAGTCCAATAATCTAATTGATTTACGAGGTGAGGTTTTACAAATTAGTCTGTTTGTAAAGTCTTAAATTAACCCATAGCAGCAGAGGGGGTGAGTGACAACGATGTTGGCGTCCTTTTTTTCGATTTCGAAAAAGCATTAGCCAAATAACCGCTTTTTTACGATTTACGAGGAAGCCTCGGTTTGCCGAATCGAAGCCTGTAAAAAGTTTTCCGATTCGCCTCCTCTGCTTATTTTACCCTTGGACGCTTCTATTAAACATTTACGAGGAAGCCTCGGTTTACCGAATCGACGCCTGTCAAAAGTTGTCCGATTCGCCCCCTCTGCTGCTGGGCCGTTTCGCACGAAATGGTCTCTGCACTCGTCAGTTTTTCAAATATTCGGGAGGCTATTTGTGGACTTGCTTGGTACGAGACAAAACAATAAGCTACTTCCTCATGTCTCTCTAGTACCAGATCAAAGGGCCTGATCAATGGATGCCTTTGGTTTGAAGCGAGATGGTCTGTATTATTACAACTACCTATCTCTTAAAATAATTTCACTGTCTCAACACAAGGTTCATCTTACATAACAATTCTTAGATTATCCACTTTAACATTGACAGGAAGGAAAAGTCATCAAAATCAAAAGAGCTTATAAGCGCCTTCACCAAGAGAGATCTATCTTTCCTGAGAATTGGAGATCATTATATCTTGCTGGTCCTAAATGAAAAGTTTGCCAAAAGCACAGCCAATATGGTTGCCAATAGGGCTGCCATGAAAATCTTGCTGTCGCTACTCCTCCTGAATGGATGGCTACATTGACATGGAATTTCTACCACAAGACTTCTAATGTCTACATGATCCATGTTATCTAGTATGTCTGACACAACAACTTAGTTGAAAAGTTGTTATCCCTGAATAAAAAGATCAGTAATGGCTTCATCACTCAGCAGTTAAACTGGAGAAATTGTCCTGTTTGAACTGTTGTAAATTCTTACACGTCATTTCGAAAATCAGTTTATTCGATGGACTCAACATTTATCTCCCATGTTTCTAACATATATTGAGCAGATAGCTGGACACAAGTATTATTTTAAGTGGCAACAATGGTTCCATAGTAGTTAACAGCGACAGAAAAATCCTCTACGCAGCAAGTTCCTTTATAGGCAGTCATTAGTTTCCAAATTTAGCTACCAGCGTACTGTTGATTTTGGTCAGAAAGGTATCATGAAGCAAACAGCAAATAACTTACTAATTGTCGTTGTTTGTGACGTGCGCGTGCTCGTATCAGCGGTTCAGACAAGTAATGAACTGCTGTTGGTCACTTGAAACTCTCAAGAGATTATTTAACCTCACCCTGGCATCTTCATTGTACATTGGCAGGTTAATTCCATATATATATATATATATATATATATATATATATATATATATATATATATATATATATATATATATATATATTGCCTCAAGAATATCGCTTGCTATAAGGAGGTACTTTACTTCTCGAGTATCGTGTTGTATAATAGGATACTTTACTTCTCGAGTATCGTGTTGTATAATAGGATACTTTACTTCTCGAGTATCGTGTTGTATAATAGGATACTTTACTTCTCGAGTATCGTGTTGTATAATAGGATACTTTACTTCTCGAGTATCGTGTTGTATAATAGGATACTTTACTTCTCGAGTATCGTGTTGTATAATAGAATACTTTACTTCTCGAGTATCGTGTTGTATAATAGGATACTTTACTTCTCGAGTATCGTGTTGTATAATAGGATACTTTACTTCAAGAGTTTTATATAATGAGATACCTTAATTCAAGAGTATCGTTTCGTATAATGGAATACCTTACTTCAATAATATTGTTTTGCTGTGGTATGGTTTATCGCCATTTCTAAGCACACGATAAACTATACATGGCGGCCAGTATTAGATGAAGGAAAAACCTGGGAAAAGCCCCAGAAAGAATTACCGACCCGCGAGATGCTACTGGCAAGCTTTCTCACATACCCACACTGGCCGAATCTGAGACGACTCACGTAGACAGAGGTGAGAAGGTAGTGATCCGTAATGGCGCGCGCTTTAGAAAACTCTGGGGCCCCAGTATGGTTTTGTATATGGAATACCTTACTTCAAGAGTATCGTTTTGTATAATGGGATACTTAGCTACATGATTGTTTTGTTTAACGGGATACATCAAGATTTCTCACTTACCCACACTGGCCGAATCCGAGACGACTAGTGTAGACAGAGGTGAGATGGCAGTGATCCGTAACGGCGCGCGCTTTAAGACCACTCGGGGCCCAGTATCGTTTTGTATATGGGATACCTTACTTCACGAGTATAGTGTTGTATAATGGGATACTTAGCCACATGATTATTGTTTTGTTTAACGGGATACATCAAGATTATCGTTTTGTATAATGGTATATTTTTACTTCACGAGTATAGTTTTCTATAATGGGATACTTCAAGAGTTATTTTGTATAATGGGATATCTTACTTCAAGAGTATAGTTTTATATAATGAAATACATTACTTCAAGAGTGTCCTTTTTGTTTTAATGGAATACCTTACGTTAAGAGTATCGTTTTGTACAATTAAATACCTTCGTGAGTCTAGTTTTGTATGGTTCCATGCTTGCTTGAGTTTCGTTAGATTCGTAAAGCCGACACAGCTGCTTCAGTTTGTATATACGATAATTCAAACATCGGTGCGGTGTAGATTAAGAGTTTTCAACAAACCTTTGTCGAATTTTAACGAAAAATACGACTGTCTCATTCATCGGTAAAGAGCAGTCTGTATGGTTCTTTACACTCTCACAGTATAATTGCCTTTGCTGGGTTCCTAGTTTAAAACGTACACATGTTCTTTAATAATTTGTTGTATGGTGACTGATTTACTCTCAGTAAAGATTATATTTTAAAATTAAGCACATCTACATGGGGAATATAAAGATAACTAACACTAGGTACATAATTATATTTCGATAGTTTATATATAAATGATCGTCTTTAAATTAATAATCGAATAAGTAGTGTTCATCGATAGACTAGATTCAGTGCATGATTGGCAATATATTGCGGACAGTATATCTGGTGGAAGAAGAACCAACGACTCCCGGTAAGAGACTGGCAAGCTTTCTGGCATACCCATGATGTAGGAGCCAGAAACTCAAACCATCGCAATTATAATGATGTCAATGATTTATAAGGGCGAGAGCCTCTGATCACTCGGCCACCCGGAGCCTCAACATTTTCTCTACTTCCGCCTCTGGTGCCCCGAGTGGTTGAGTGGTCTAAAGCGCTATCAGTTATGGATCACTGCCATTTCACCTCTGTCTACGTGGGTTCGAGTCTCAGATTCGGCCAATGTGGATATGTGAGAAAGCTTGCCAGTAGCTTCTCGTGGGTCGGTGGTTCTTTCCGGGGTTTTTCCCCGGCTTCTTTCGCCACCATTAATACTGGCCGCCATGTATAGGCTATCAAGTGCTGAAAATGGCGTTAAACCCCACAACAACAACTACCGTCTCTGAGGTGGTTTGGGTTCTAAACCAGAGATCAAGGTTTTAAACGGTTCTTGAACAAGGTTCTTGGCACGAGGGCAGGAGAGTCACGATTACACTCTACACGACTCTAGAGCATTATTTTAGGTCTCGCCCTAAGAAATCTAAACGCGTCATGTAGAAAATTTTGTATCTAATTTATTTTGAGGGATCGACTAATGTTGGTACGTGTGATTGCTTGCCATTAACGTCCCCTGGTCAGTGGTTCTTCCCCCGCACAAGATTATGGCCGCCATGTATAAACAATCATGTGTTAAAAAGGGCGTTAAACCCCACTAAGCCAAACAATCTTATGCTTAGATTACAGATGAAGAAAAGATTGGGAAAACGGGTTAAAATAATAAAATGTATAAAAGTGTATGGTTTTGTCAAGATAGACAGGATAAAGAACCGGAAAGTTATTTTTCACGAATAAATAGTTCTTAGACAACAAGAACGTGTAAACAGAAATGATTAAAGAACCAAGCGTGCGTAATAAGAGACTACACTATTATGAATATATTTCATAAACTATTACTGTTGTGCTAGATGCTCTTAATTTTTATCCAAACGGAAATTAGTAGGAACGAGTCCACTTCTTATATTTAATGCGAACGATGTCAAGCATTTTGTCCACCCCCTAACGACTTTTATTTTGAAGTTGATTTGTTTTCCAATAATGTGAATGCTGCATGTTTTCGTTATGTCTTTATACTCAGGAAGTTGATCCAATGGTTGTCAGACCAAACTGAGCGCATGCTTTAGCAAAGCGGTCCATTAGGTATTGTAGCTCAGCTTCTGGTGTGAGTGGCTATGGCAGTATCTCCTGCGAATAGTATGTCTCTGATTGTTGCTTCACTCACTTTGCTCTTTGCCTTAGTAATGCAGGTTGAACAGTTCGCCGTCTATTCGGGTGTGCAGGTAGATCCCTTCTGCGAACGTCCCAAAGGCATGCTTGAGTAGGACAGCAAAGAAGATGGCGAAGTACGTGGGGGCTTGGGCGCAACTATGTTTGAATCCGCTACGGACGTTGAGCCATCATACTACACTGTGCCTTTCATGTCATCGTGAAAGGACTGTGTCATGCTCAGCAGCTTTTGGCGGCCATCCAATCTTCGTCAGGATTGTGATGAGTCATCTGCTGATCAGATCGACCGCATGTGTTGTTCTCTGCATTTCCCCTGCATTTGGCTGACGGAGAAGATCATGTCGATCGTGGACCTCTCTGCGCGAAACCAGCACTGCGACTTTGCATACACTGTCAGCAAGCGTCTGCAAATCTGCTTAGGATGACGCGTGCGAAGACTTTACTCACGATGCTGAGAAAGGATATGCCCCTGTAGTTGTTGAGTCACTTCTGTCGCCTTTTATTCTTGTGCAAGGTTATGATGATTATACTCTGGAGTATAGTTTAGAGTTGTGTTCCACCAAACATTCCATATGCTTGCCCTTGTCGTGGATGGTATCATATGCGGCAGACTTCAGTTGTGCTATCAGCTATTAAATAGTATACATGTAAATGCGGAGAATAACACAAGGGTCTTTATGCAAGTGAATGCAATTGTGTTATGGGCAACCACATAGAAGAACTAGTGGAGGTTACAATAACTTATTTGAAGAGTTACGTTTCTTAAATACAATTCTTAACGTCTACAAATTTATACATGCGGAAAACACCGAACATTTTTGTATCTTTAGGGAAGACTGGATTAAGGTATTATTGGGGGTTTTGATCAGATCTGTTACCGCATTTTTTCCCTGCTAAATTCTTGCAGAAGTTTAATGTCAAAGATTTCAATCTCGGGGTATCAAAGTTTGCCGCCTTGCTCCATTTGAAAAGGCAAGACAAAATAGATTATTTAATAATTTTGAATCATCTGTATATAAATGAATTTCATTGAATAATGTCAAAATGCGGTATTACGGTGGGAATAAAAAGCAAACTGGGTTTAGATCTAAATGGGGAAACAAACAATTTGATGAATTCAACAAAGCCATTCGCATACAATGCCAGTCTCTACCTCGTCAACGTCACTGATAAACTTAACAGCAGAATACGTGAAATATGATTTTAATCCACATGGAGATTCAACATTCAAAACATTTACAACATGATCTTAACAGCAGATTTAAAATAAAACGATGAAAAAATTGTACTCTCTTTCTCGAAAGAACTTCTAGATAAAGGACAACGCTTCCTTTGCTTCATCTGGGATACATTTGTAGACCTTGAACTGGAAGAAGAAAAATACAACTTTTGACGTTATGATATAACAACGGAATCCGTTTCAACGGCAGTCTTCAGATTACTTAAATTGAATGTACATTGGAGAGGTAAAGATGGATTTATTTTATACATACTTCATAAAAAGAAGTCAATGAATGGCGCACATAATGTCCCGGTATCAGAAAACATGTGACTTTGTTTGCTCGACTTTTATTATTTGGTATAATGAACAAATGTACTGCACTTGTGAAGGGGAGATCATAAAGATTTGTTTATCGGCAAGAAATAATGTTCTGTTCAGTTTTTCTCCTTAGAACGATTTGCTTTGGGTGAATGGTGAACAAAACTTTACATCTCCCAACACAAGGGCAGTGCATATATAATACTGTTCGAATAAAAACCCTTCCACTGTTATATTGATGTAATAAAATATATTTCAGCCATGTTCAATGTTAAATTACTTCTTTTGTTTCGATTTTGTTCATGAAAATCAACCATATCGTAGCTTTCTAATAAAAATGTTATCAACTTAAAACATTGTTTTATTACCAAAAGAAATTATCAGGCAATAGTCTTTCAGATGTATACAAAAGATGAATTCACGGAAATGCCACCAAAAACAGGGCGACAATTACAAAAAGGGCAGATTCACGGCAGAAGAGATGGATAGAACTTGTGCATATACTAAAATTTAAGACAATGCCATCACTTGCTCAGAAAATCGATTAACATGATTTTGAATCCTACCTCGTCAATTGCTCCAGTAAAGTAGTCACTTTTCCAAGTAATAGATGGCCGTCCAATAATCAGGCCCGACATTCGTTGATCTATGATACCTAGAGAAAGAAAACAAAGAAAAATTACATTTAAAACAGCAACAGATTCATTGGGCACATCTTCTCGTCAGCGTGGTCAGAATATCAAAATAAAATGTACATTGGCTGAGGATAAAAATTAAATTAAAAAATGTCAGTTGATACTGGCAGAGGCAGTGTATGTCTGTGTGTGTGTGTCTGTCTGTCTCTCTCGTGTTTTCGATATTCTTTGCACTCCGATCTAAATCAATTGGTATGAAGTTCCTATGTGTGGAGAACCTTGAGACACAAAATAATTTTACATCAAACGATTTCAACAGAAATGATAAGATAAAGATCTCATTTTTGTGCTAGTTGATTCATGTACATATTTTCTCAGGATATAGTTCTTTGTACAAGATTCAAACAATAACCGATTATATGTTAAAATATTTCTTGATGCATACGTTAGCCAGAGTTTGTTGCAAAGTAAAATGCACACACAAGACGGTCTAAATATCCTGATGATCTGCTGAACGAATGCCTAACATGGTCATCTTTAATTCAAGACTACACATGGAAAAATATGAATAGCCAGACAAACGTCTTTACGAGTCGATTTGTTACTTTGATAGACCAGGTATAATGAAGGCCGCATATATATATATATATATATATAAAAAACTAAAAAAAAACAAACTAAAAATATTTTAAAAAGTGGCACTTGATCACTACAAATTAACTGACTTACTTTATAGATGACCAATCGTATCGCCAGTTGCGTAGGAATAGTAATCTTCTTATCACTGTGTACCTTGTGCTAAGTCCTGGTACATACCATTCAAAAGCCGAGGTAGTTTTCACATCGTAAACGTAAAATACAAATTGATGTTGACAGTGTACGCTTTTTTGTCTGGTTTTAAAGAGTGCTCCTGATAAGTAATGTAAGTACTGTTAAAGCAGGTGTGTTAAAGCATGTGTGTTAAAGCAGGTGTGTTAAAGCATGTGTGTTAAAGCAGGTGTGTAAAGTCAGAAGCGAATACAATTTTATAGAAATGCAAATGCTGTGGAACAATGTTACATTTGTTGATGATGTTTAATGTGCAACCAAGTACAAGTACAGGAGAATACACATCGGATCTTATTGAATACACATCGGATCTTATTGAATACACATCGGATCTTATTACCTTTCTGGATGATGTTTAATGTGCAATAAAGCATAAGTACAGGAGAAAACATCGGATTAAGTTACCTTTGTTGATGTTTAATGTGCAATGAAGTAAAAATACAGGGGAAAACATATTGGGTTATATTACCTTTGCTGATGTTTAATGTACAAGTACAGGGGAAGACGTATTGGATACTATTATCTTTCTAGATGATGTTGAGTGTGCAATCACGTTCAAGTGCAGGAGAACATATCTGACAATATTACCTTCATGGATGATGTAGGACTCACTGTTGCCAGATTTCACTCCAAACACTCCTACTTTTTCCGACTCGTACACAAACCATACGTGATTCCATTCTCCAAACTGAAAAAGTAAAATAGATGGAGGTGGTAATCCATAGACACAATCCAATACCATGTCGTTCTTTCTGAATCGGATGATACAGCAAAACTTTTAAAATCACCCAGAGACGTAAACAAATATTTTTGGTATTCAACCCTCTTTTACAGAAACGTTTAAAATTGTTCATTTGCAACAATGGTCGTTACTACTCGTCGTCTCACAGGTGACAAACACATTATTATTTTGGATATATTTTAATTTCGTTTCAAATGACATATATTTTAATTTCGTTTCAAATGACATATATTTTAATTTCGTTTCAAATGACATATATTTTAATTTCGTTTCAAATGACATATATTTTAATTTCGTTTCAAATGACATATATTTTAATTTCGTTTCAAATGACATATATTTTAATTTCGTTTCAAATGACATATATTTTAATTTCGTTTCAAATGACATATATTTTAATTTCGTTTCAAATGACATATATTTTAATTTCGTTTCAAATGACATATATTTTAATTTCGTTTCAAATGACATATATTTTAATTTCGTTTCAAATGACATATATTTTAATTTCGTTTCAAATGACATATATTTTAATTTCGTTTCAAATGACATATATTTTAATTTCGTTTCAAATGACATATATTTTAATTTCGTTTCAAATGACATATATTTTAATTTCGTTTCAAATGACATATATTTTAATTTCGTTTCAAATGACATATATTTTAATTTCGTTTCAAATGACATATATTTTAATTTCGTTTCAAATGACATATATTTTAATTTCGTTTCAAATGACATATATTTTAATTTCGTTTCAAATGACATATATTTTAATTTCGTTTCAAATGACATATATTTTAATTTCGTTTCAAATGACATATATTTTAATTTCGTTTCAAATGACATATATTTTAATTTCGTTTCAAATGACATATATTTTAATTTCGTTTCAAATGACATATATTTTAATTTCGTTTCAAATGACATATATTTTAATTTCGTTTCAAATGACATATATTTTAATTTCGTTTCAAATGACATATATTTTAATTTCGTTTCAAATGACATATATTTTAATTTCGTTTCAAATGACATATATTTTAATTTCGTTTCAAATGACATATATTTTAATTTCGTTTCAAATGACATATATTTTAATTTCGTTTCAAATGACATATATTTTAATTTCGTTTCAAATGACATATATTTTAATTTCGTTTCAAATGACATATATTTTAATTTCGTTTCAAATGACATATATTTTAATTTCGTTTCAAATGACATATATTTTAATTTCGTTTCAAATGACATATATTTTAATTTCGTTTCAAATGACATATATTTTAATTTCGTTTCAAATGACATATATTTTAATTTCGTTTCAAATGACATATATTTTAATTTCGTTTCGTTATTATTTTGGATATATTTTAATTTCGTTTCAAATGACATATATTATAAGTACTGCTTAACTTCCTATCATCTAATAACATATAACCCTTATTTCATGCACTTTTAGCCGGTGTCATGTCCCAGGAATATATTTGTCTTTCAAGCATAAAAATGATCGATTCTATCCTCTAAAAAACATACGTCTATTAAGGGAAAGCAAATGCCCATCTATGGCGGTCTAAACTTGAAACCATTTCAGACAGACGGACAAAATACTAATGAAAATACCCAAGTCCTGAGACTAAAACTGATAGCTGTTAATTCACGATGAAACAACTGCATAGTGTTCGTTCCTAAAGCGCGACTACGCTAAAGGCATAACAGGTTTACTGTTATTACTTAATACTCTTTTATTTAACTCTTGTCCGTTTGGAAAATTAAGTTATTAAAATAAAACAAGATAACGTGGAGGTACGAGCTCCAAGGTAAGTAACACAAGTATAATTTTGTCTGAAATAATACTTTGAAGCTATACATTTCCTTACCGTGACATTTGTCATAAGCTTTAGTCTCCTGTTTTCCGAGACGACAAAGGTAAACAGTTTCTTGTTTGGACGGAGCCTAATTTCGACTGAGCCCTCGCACTTTAAATCCTTGCAGTTCCTTCTCATTTGCATGTGATTGGTCAGAATCGTTTGTGTGTAGTTGAAATTCCCGTCTGGTCTAATCCAGAACGAGATAGCGAGCGTCTTCGTGTAGTAACTGTTGCTAAGCGTCACTATGTTGACATAGGAGGAACCATTGAGATATACGTATTTAGCCCGTACATGGTCTCCGCCGTCGTTAATCATTTCGACCCCATAGCACTGAATGCCTTCCTCGGGAATAACGGAATCAAAACTCGAGTAAGCACTTGGTTTGCAGCCTGAAATTACACTACGGTGGCATAAATTATGGTACAGTACACAAAATTATGGCCCGGGATATTTCACCTTTCAAGCTGTGAAAATGTAATTAATTATAAACTGTTCTATATTACTACCTAACCGATCGAATGTATGCATTAGTATTTAAATTTCACTACCTTAGTTACAGCGGCCTCTTGCATGCACAAGGAGACTAGACTCGCAAAGGCGGAGTGGACGGAAAGAGTGCAAGTTAGAATCCTGCCATCGGATCAGTCTAGTTCTGATACAGTTATGTCCTTGAGCTACTTCTGCAGAGTTAAGTCCTTCACCTAGAAACTTTACTGCAGTTATCTCTGTATTAAATATCCTATATGTGTTGATGCATCGTAAAGAACAAACGACAAAAACACAACATCAACTTCACCCACGGAAAAATCGATGCTCGCTTGGAAGTCCTCGGACGGAATCTTAAATTTAAATCTGGAAACGCTGCATCAGAATACTTGCCACAAAGCAAACTCGACATATTTACAGAAATCACTGGGCCGTTCAAAAGTCTTAAATTGTTTTATCAAAACTTGCCAAGCATTAAGCCGGCTTATAGTGGCATAAACATTTGATATTCCAGAACTTTGGTAGCAGCCGAGTGAGAATATAAGTAGTTAAGTATTGAATAATTTTCATTTTTCAACTGAAATAAGTACCATGTAGTTCTTCTTATCTAGATTCCAGACAAGAACTGCTCTAGAAACTTCTAATTAATAACCAAGGAAAGTCGAAGGCATTAGTAAAGTTTGAACAAGTACTGTGTAATTCAAGGAAGAAACTGATTAAAAACTTGCGCAATGAGAATAATGCCACATACTCCTAAACGAGATGAGTTTTTTTGGGTGGGTGGGTGGAGGGGGTCGACAACTGTACCGATAGTGCAACAAGTGATGTCCAAGTTTTCAATAACATGCCGAGAACGTGACGTTCAATGCAAGTGCATGCTACTCACAGCACGAGTATACACTCGTCATACGATTGGTCTACTTTCGATGTTTTGATAGGAACTAGTGCTACACTGATTTCGTTTGTTTTTGTGTGTGCTTTAAACAACATCAGCACACGAGGGTTATTCTGTTTTGAGGCAAGCAGTCAAATGACTTGCTCGCAGCCAATGCATAGCATCTGACCTGGAATAATCTGATGGCACGATTCAAAACTGTATCCTTCTGTTAGTAAGTCTAATTCGGAGTTACTGCGGTTCTATCTCCTCATACAATAGTTTTGTGTGTGTTGTCTAATCAGTCCCTCTCACTATATAGAAGTGACGAATTGTTAGTGCTTTATTGGCCAAGTACGATGGCATAGCGTAATCTTTAAAAACAAGCATTGTTTTGTAAAATAAGTATTGCCAAGTTAAAGACGTAATTGAAGGAAAGACACGATTCTGAAATTGATGAAAATGCTATCCCGTCAGGCAAGCTAAGCACATATAACAAATGCATCAAACATGAATTTAGTCCGGGAACTATTTTAATTTAAAAAAATTTATCAATTGACTAAAGTTTAATTTCAAATATATATACCTTGGTAATCCAGCACTAACTCTTACAATGTAAAGCATTTTGGAATTTCCAGCACACATGGTGTTTTATGCGCATGTTCTGAAGATTTTCTTTTAAAATGTCATGCATGAAAGAATCTGCTTTTACGATACGTACCAGGCATCACTACCACTTTTTCTTTAGCGAACGTGCATGAGCAGATCTCCTGCAAAAACACAGTTCCTGGAGGACACTGAAAGGTGAATGTCGTGCCATCAACCACTTCGTGAAACTCTGTCCTAGAGTCCAGCTTGGAGGTGTATCTGCATTCTGTAAGAATATTTCATAATGCAAGCTTGTAGAGGATTTTATGCAAGTAGGGCGCTATTTTTCCGCTCTAATCAAGATCTGTATTTCTATATTTGCGAATGAAATGGAAGTCATTTCTCCTTCCGGCACCGATGGTTATCAATAATTCAAACGCTTAAGCAATGACACTCTTACGTTGCCATAATGACAAACCTATAATGTTATTTTGCTTACACGTTTCTCCATTTTGATGTCTGAACAAGTTTCATTGTTTTAATTCGATTAAAGAGCTCTTAGCTCAAAACGTTAGCTTTGAACTTCTGTTCGTGCCCCGTTAGAAATACAAAAAAGCCTTGTATATGCATGATGTTATGGTAGACTTTTATGGCTAATCGGTTTTCTCTGGGTTTACCAAACTGTTGTATACCATAACCATACGTGATATGATAAAGAACAAGATGCCCTCAATTATTATTATTATTAATTATTATTATTATTATTATTATTATTATTATTATTATTATTATCGTACCCTGTTCTGGAATTAATATACCGCAGTTAGTGTTGTTGCAGGTCAAACTTGTGTCCGGTATACACGTATGCAGGCCCGGATGATATTTCTCTTTGGCAGGACAGCAGTTGGCAACAGACTTTCCGTTTACACATTGCCAGTATCCTCCACATACAGCCAACATCCCGTAACGGTACCCGTTTATCTTTGTTGCATTGAAACAGGGATCTGGAAGTATTAACGAACAATTTCCATACAATATGTAACACGGAGGACTGTAAAAGCCAGATACATTGATATTCCGATATAAATTAGCGCTGAAGGTTGCTGAACCATAAATGATATTCCACACAGAGAAGTGATTATACCTGAAAATAGGAAACATTTACCAAGATAAAAAGTTTCTAAACCGTAAAATTGTACTCCGCTAACAGAAAGTCAGAGGTCTTAAAATATCCCCTTTTCCGGTCATTGTTGAAACCTTGACCTTTGCTTTCCAGCAACGGATGTAAAATCAAGCTCTTACCTGGAGATAAATGCACTGATATCCTATATTTTGTGAAATATATTGGTGTTCCAGAGTCGATACCGTTATATTTTGTCACGTGCATTACAAAATGTCTACGCAATTCAAGAATTCAAGTCATTATGTGGAAACTGGCTTAAAGACATGTTCTATTTCTTTTAAGAATGACCGCATCATTCGATCTACATTACAAAATAATGTACACCAGAGCTTCATTGTAATCCGTTAAACAGACCTTGAACCGTTATCTAAGTATATGGAATGGAAACGAAGAATACATTGTTTAGTAACGGCAACATTAACCTTGAGCTTATTTTATGGTTCAGAGAAACACTAAACTAATTCAATGAGATCTGAATACTAGAACTTCAATTACAGTTTGGAAACTTAGCTTGATAGACGATAGTTTACACCTAATACTATAATATTACAGAAATCGGACGTAATGTGGTATTATGGCTAAAAAGAATGTTTTACTTTTGATTATCTCAAGAATGTACAAATATTTCACCTGGACATTCCGACTCCTCGGGTCTGACGCAAGTCAGCAGTTTTTGAGACCAGAAGCTGTTGTAAGCGCACGAGCGTTCCAATACGTTCATTTTGTTATTGCCGTCCCTCCAGCACTGGAAGTAATTCTGGCATTTTCCTGGACTAGAGTTGAATGCGAGCTCTTCCATTATCCAGCCATCCTGGCACTCCTTTGGCAAATGATTCCTCTGAGAGTCTGTAATTGAAATAATATAAAGCATCACACAATTTGCACTGCTACATGACAAACGAGTGCATTGGTATATATTGTTTATTTGTTGATGCTACAAACACAAGTGCAGCACTATGTCTGCATGCACAAAGCGTTTCTATGGGGTCACACTAGCTATCCACAATTTTCATTACGACGAGGACTGACCAATGAATAAAATATGGGGATACTCAGAGAAAAAATAAGCCCCCCCCCCCATCCTTTACTTGGTAACATTTTAGTTTTCATTCAATCAATTGTCATCATCATTTTATCTGTGTCGTTCAATCTCAATACAATGTCTGAGTCATCAAATGGTTACTAACTCGAACTGACCGACCACTATCCACTCACCCGACCTCCCTATAATGAGCTAACCAAAATTATAAAAGCTTATTGCATTTATAAATGACTTCCAAATAATAAAAGGTAGCATGTTGCCGTCTCTAATGGGAGGAATCAAATATATTACAAATTCCAACAAAACTTCAGGACCACATGAACTCCATGGCTGTATCTTTCATGTATTTAAATCATCCATTTATCAAGTTTCGGAATAAATTTTAGATGAAATCTTTTTCTGCAGACAAAAAAGGTAGGATTGGAAAGATGGCGATGTGTGCTCAAGTTTTAAATAGATGACAAATATGAAACACTGATTTTTAATTAGGACACATCATCGCTACTATCATAGTAGTTGATATGGTAGGATCCGTGACATCATCCCCTTAAGCAAAAAACTGTACAATGCCAAAAGATAACTAAAACAAAGATGAGTTTATCCAGTTGCTTAATTATCTCGTAGTCCAATTAAAGACTGCTATGACAGGTGTCATCATGAACGTTTTTATAGAAGTAAATCAATTTTCACAAGAGGTCCATGATTGAAGGGGTCGTTCGCGAAATAGAAACCGATAACCCTCGGTGACTATAGGATGGACCACTCTTCGTCCGTGACAACTGACCAAGCCACCGAAAAGAGGCATACTTGTGTACCTTCGGTAAGTTTGGAAAAGGAATACACAGCAGGAGAGGATGCAAGTTCATAGGGCAGTCCAGAATCCTTTCTTATGGAATAAAGACTGATTGGGGAGCCTCCTCTTAGTGACTATTCAATTTTTGCGCCGTGGATGTGACTGACGATGATGTCTAATTTGAGGTTGCATAATGGATTGAAGCTACATCTGCTTAAAGAAGTTTGTGGATGTCCATTGCGACGGACCATAAGCTGGTATGAAGGATACATGTGGATGATCATTCCATCCTTGTGAATCCGCGGTAGGGACGAATAATTGAAAGATAGTCTTGGTATATGTGGTTAAGCAAGATTTTCGAAGAGTCCAGCACAACGTTACGGCAGATACCGATAAAAGCTTTTGCGACAGAAAATGAAAACCGGGATGTCTAGCACGGGGAGAGAAGTGGCTGGATTCGGCATATTGAACTAACCAAGAAGATGTCGGCATGAGAATCTATGGCGACTAAAATCCGGCTTCTGTTTAAAAGTATGGGACTTGACCGTCTCTAGAGAGACTGATCCCATGAGCTCATGGGATCCAGGAATGATCTTTCGAACTGAATAACTAGTCATCTTGGAGTGGGTCCTTTGTTGTACTGCAAGAGAAAACCTAAACATTTCGAATATGAGGGGGATTTACGGCTCATTCGCCCTCTATTAGTACGATCAAATTTCAGTTTTCTTAGAACATGGACTCATAGTTTTCAAAACGCACAAAAATTATTCCTCAGCATTTTGGACCAAGGGTGGAGTAACATAACAGATTGACCAGACACTGTTTTTAGAAACACAAAAGTTTGTGAAAGAAACCAATAAACTAAATATATTGTTTATGTCAAACGTAAACTAGCCTGTTTTGATATCTCATATGCTTCATACACCCCAGTTCATGAACTTGCCTGTGCACAAGGTACACACTATATTAATTCATTTCGATTCGTACAGCGGCTAATTGAGGCCTTCCAGGGCCCTAAGCACCGAAAATAATGTGCAATTCCTCCAACCCCAATGCCCGAGAAACTAAAGAAAAACCGAGACTGAAGGCTGAAATGGTGGGAAAACAGTGTTGCCATCATTCCGATATACATGCAAAGGGCCGGACCTGCTATAGGGGCCCAGGGGGCCCAGCGTCCCCTCCCCCTTTAAAAAAAGGTGTGTGTGTGTGTAGGAAGAAAGAACAAAAGACAGACAGTCAGAAACAAACAAACAAACAAAGAATAATATTAGAAGCTAGTGTTTAATTTTATGAGTATACTATTTTGCGGTCTATGTAGTCGACTAGCTTATAGTAATAGTACGTATACTATGTTAGGCCTACCGAGATTTTGTTTGCAAAGCGGTCAAAATACGCTGGCTGACCCGCTGTGACGTAATCTTACTTCCGACTGTGGAAGCTTTTTAGCGCCTAAATTTTGACATTAAACTTGAAGAAATGAAAGAAAGGAAAATACATTTTGAACAAGATTATCTCAAACACGAGCGCCCACGCACAACTGATTCTGTTTATCTTCTTCGCTATACTTTGACTGTGCATAAGCTGTCTGTGGTTAAAATCGCATGTTTTGTTCATTACAGGTGGCAATCGGACTTGCACCAATCTGAATGTGTCACCCACCTCTGCTACAAAAAAAACCTATTCACTGCAGCAGCAGAGAGGGTGAACCCTACAACCTTTTGAGACAAAACGAGCCTTCCTACGAAATCTTATTTAACCAAAAAAAAAAAAATAAGTCTCCATTAAGCAAACGGAGACGTTACGATTTTTAATCAATTTTGGTCACAACGTTGTTGTCGTTCACCCTCTCGACTGCTATGGGTTAATAATTCTTTTACGATTTCAACCAAATATTTGATCGAGTCCGATACGATATCGTGTCCGAGGATCATGTAAATTTATTGTTATAAATCCGTGTGGAGTCGACTGAGCATGACTAAAGAAATTTTTAAATTGATTGAAGTCCATATCAGAACACCATGTCTGCCAAATATTTCGTAGCGTATGTGTATCAACGCCGTTAAACACAGCAAGAATATTACAGTTATCTCTGATCACTTTTGGAATCTGAGTGTAGCGTTGAGTGACATATATCACGTCAGTGTTTTTATGTCTGCCTCTGGAAAAGATCCTAGCTGGGTTTTTTTGATTGTCTAACATCACATCGTCGTATACGACTAAATTGTTAATGCTCCCATCAAGGTCATCCACGGATGGCGCCTCGTCAATATCTGTGATAAAATCAATGGCGTTCTCACCCTTAATTTCTGAAGCGTTTTCATTAAAATCTTTTAGCACTTCATAGCATCGTTGATCATCTACGCTAGGGGCAATTAAATACAACTTATCCCACTTCATCCATCTCATTATTAAATTGAGCAACAATTGAGTCTTGCCGGATCCAGATGGCCCTATTACAATTGCACGGATAGAGTTTGGTAGCGCTGCATGATGCTTAACTGGTTCTCTTGTTTTAGTCGCTGAAAAATCAATTATATTCATATCTCTATACATAAATTATGGATCTATATTGTGTGAAGTGTAAAACGCGTACTAACACAAATGATGTGACGACGGTTACAACTAAAAAAAACAGATCTGCACTAACTGGTAAATGTGCGACATGTGGTATAAAAAATTTAGATTTGTTTCTACAAAATCAAAGATTTTACAATTCGGAGATGTTTTAAAAAAAAACGAGGAGGTGATATCGCAGCCAAATTGGCAAAGCTCCCTGGAACCCCATGGGCAAAGTACCCCGGAGAAAAGCACCTTCCAGGATATAGCTATTGTGGCCCCGGAACACAATTTGATATCAGACCTGATGATCAAAATCAACCCCGACCCGGCGAGTATCCGATAAACGCTATTGATAAGGCGTGTCATGCTCATGATGTTGCATATAAAAGAAGTAATCTGCAAAACAGGCATCTCGCGGATGTGAAATTAATTCATGCGTTAAATGCTGTTCCTGATAAATCTTTGAAAGAAAAGTTGGCTTCGTGGTTGGTAAAATCAGCTATGAAAGGCAAATTGATGATGGGCGCTGGTAATTAATAATATGGAATCAATTTATTATTCCCCAAGAGGATACTGGAGGGGTAACGCTGCAATCAATAAACTCGCCAGTGCCGCAAAAGTGAAAAAGGCCACTGCGGCTAATTGGTTATCCACACAGGCTATATGGCAAATTTATCTACCACCGCCTAAACAAATCAATTTCTCGCATTTTGATGTTACCGGACCTAATGAAGTTCATCAAGCTGATTTATTGTTTTTACCACATGACAACGGTTACAAATACGCGCTAACCGTAGTTGACGTTGCGAGTCGATACAAACAAGCAGAACCGCTAAAAACAAAATCATCACCTGAAGTTGCTTCTGCATTTGAAAAGATTTATCGACGAGGCCCACTACGCTGGCCAAATCTGTTACAAGTTGATCCTGACAAGGAATTTCAAGGTGCTGTTTTAACAACGATGAAACATCATAATACCACGTTACGACGAGGACATACTGCGTTACATCGCGATCAGGCAATTGTTGAACGATTTAATCGGACACTTGCTGTGCGGTTATTTGGATATCAATACGCGAAGGAGTTTATTCAGGATAAAAGATCCCGTGAATGGGTTAAGAGATTACCAGCTGTGATTACCGCGCTCAATAACGAGATTACTCGAACAATTAACATGAAACCTGTCAACGCGATTAAGAAAGCGTCTATACCTAAAATGGAAATCCAAGGAATTTCACAAAAAGATTTCCGAGAACAAATTCTTGGTAGTAATGTCACTGTAAGGTATTTATACGAACCAGGAGAGCTTGAGGGTGGTAAAAAAGAGCTACTGATCCTATATGGAGTGTCACCGTACATAAAATATCTAGTATAACACGATCAACTGGTAGACCAGCAATCTATAAGCTGGATTCAACTGCCCCTCAGCGAGGATTTACTCGACAACAACTACAGGTAATTCCCGAGGATACTCAGTTACCACCGCGTGGTCTTAACTAGCACCCCTGCGTCTGTTGCACTCAAGACAAGTCAGCATAACGTTATCTCTGATATGACCAATGCTGCTATTCTTTCTGTCTACGGTAAATTGGCGAGGATCTTTATCCGAATACTGCCAACGCATTATACAATTGCAACTCGCGCAGTGATTATTTTGTTGTTGCTTCAGCGTAATTATTAATTCAGCATCAATATCAAATTCTCGTTGTTTTTTTTTTTTGTCTTGTTGTTTCTAACCGGAGAGTTTTTTTTATCAATAACTTTAACATCAACGATGCTAGCATCATCCATTGTAGCGTCATTATCATCCAGGACAACTCTTCGAAGTTGATTTATTCTTCGTACTCTGGATACTGCAAGATAGACTAAATTCGACCATTCGATGTGATTATCCACCATCCAAACAATTGTATCCGATATAGTCAATCCCTGTGAAGAGTGTATCGTCGCTGCGTAACCTAACGTCCATGGGGATTTATTAGCATGCAATGCATCTTTAACGACGCTGATATCAACCAGCACAATATCATTTAATACGAGAATTTGTTTTTCACTTTGTCCTGGAATATCAACTTCTATATTCTGTTTTCGTGTATCCGAAGGCCTATAACACAACGGTACTGGAAGTGTTGCAAATTTTTCTTTATGCAATTCAAATAACTTCATCTGAAGTGTGTCTCTGACTATTTTTCTACTTGCAATTATCAAATCGTTTGGTTTCCACGCTTCCCAAAAATTATTCATGGGAGTTTCTGAAATTATTTCACGCGCTATTTCACATTGGATTTTATCCGGCTGTAATCGAATTAGAGCTTTGAACTCGCGTAATTGTTCATCAAGTGATCTATAATCAGTGGTAATTTCTTCATAATAGTCTACAAAACCCTTTAGCCATTCATGTGGGGATGCACCGACAAATGGTGGTGGTTGGCCGTGATCACCGCACATGACGACTTTTGTGTTTTTGTTTAACAACCACTCGAGAAATGTTTGTAATATTTTCAAGGATACTGTGCATATTTCATCCCAAATTATGATTTCAGGAATGAATTTATCGCCCATTCGATTAGGGGTCCATTCATCGCCTTTCCATCGAAAGAAACTATGATAAGTACAGGCATTTACCCCTCGTTGTTTCATCTCTCTGGCGAGTCTCTGAGTAGGTGTTAGGAAAATCATGTTTGATTTTGAAACGCGGAATAATTCAATTGCACGAGTTGTCTTTCCTGACCCACCACAACCGTTTAAATAAATTGTCTTGTATCTACATATTGGATCAGATACCGGTGGTGCATTAGAAAATTCGGATTGAATCTCATCACACTTTAAGTACTTTTCATCCATGGTAATATCTGCCGATTCACAATACTCGTGTAGCGTCTCCTTTTTAAATCTCCAACATCCCCACGCTTCCTCCGGGGATGTGAATTTAGCTACATTTGATTTATATTTCTCGTGGATATAAATAGAATCAGTGGCTACTCTAACTGCGGTATTAGGAAATCTATTTATCATCGAAAATGAATTGATAGAAGCATAAGCTAGCATAGAACTTCTCAAATGCGTATATTGTTTAATATATCCATCACAATAGGTAACAATTGTACCTAATCGTCTTCCATCGGATAGGAAAGCGTCTTTACGATTTACAAGTTTTCCCTGTTTCGTTAAATCCGTTACAATAAAATCGTATTCAGCGATGTCTATGATCAACCGCGAAGAATATTTTGCATTGTCGTATCTTCCACCCTGGGTAAATTTACCGATTATTCTTCGTCCAAAATCTTTTGCTTGTTCTTTTTTAATTTCAAATAACTTCTTAGACCAATTCATGATTTGTTCTTCATTGAAATTCTTCGAATTTCCATCTGGAAACTGTTTTCGCTGTTCGCTAATTATACGATCTAGATCGGGTTGTGGTAACCAAACTTCTTTCTGAGCTCGATAGCATATAATAGCTTCGGAAACAATCAGCGATATTAGCATAACACAATCAATCATATATCGTAGTAACACTATTGGCATCCAGGCCTTTTCAGATATATGTCTACCAATCCAAACATAACTACACGGATGTAACCCTGTAGCGAATTCAAATGATATCACACGAGCGAATCCTGTTAAATCAAAATCAGGTAATGGCCCATTAATCGCAACACGAGTCATTTCATGTGTGGGGTGTCCAAATCGTTTAAAATAGTTACTACATTCTCCATACCCGAGAAAACTTCCAGGATAACACGCGGATATATCAATTGAAATCATACCATCACGTGAGTATTTCGTATTCCACAGTCCTCCATGACTAAATTCGACGCAACTCAATTTAACGTCCTCAAGAAAATCACTTTGTGTTGGACGCCATGAGTTTTTTTCTCTTGCGAAGTGAGCTACCACTGATGGAATAGTAAAACTATCCGTTAATAGTTTTTCATGGGAACTCTCCGGTGAAAAATCATTAGCGATTTTTCTCATTCTGTTATCTAATTCTTCAACGCGATATAATTCACCATTTGGTCTTACAAATTGATCAAATCCTATTTCGGGATCTTCATCACTTCTAAGTAACCACACTGACACAGGATCATCTTTACACAACGCATGAATAGCATCGAATAATTTCTCATTATAAAAAACATCCCCGACGAATTCTGGAGGGATATATCTCACGGTTTGTTCTCGTGGAAATATTGTTACTGCAGGTGTCCACGCGTGTTTGTTATGATCAATAATTTTAATTGGCGCTCCATTTTTGTTATATTTCGGTTCGTATAAAACTTCTCCGGTTATCGTCATAACGGTTATTGGGAATCTTAATGATGTTTCTAATTTAGCTATATCAGAAATCTTTGCACCGTGCTGTTTCACTGTCAGTTCCCATTCGGTTATTTTCCTACGTCGCAGATCAGTTAGTTTATTTCCTCGGGATGCATTTGTGAAGTGTTCCATTACCCGTGTTGCTACACAATTCAGTGAACTAGAATATTTCATAGGAGCTAGTTTTGCAATATCGGGTTTATCATTTAACGGATATATCCCATAAACGATTGCTGTTACGGGATAAGATCTCTCGTAGTATGGTTTGTCAATTCCAGTTAGAATTCCTGGTTTGGAATCTCTACTTACAATGACAGTTTTTTTTATCCTTGAGGATCGGTTCAAATTTATCCCTGATAATCCATTTGCCTTCGACTTCGATAATGAATTTTATTCTGAAAAAATACTTCTGTTGGGAATTGCCTTGTTTTGGAATTGCTTTGCAATTTACCTTTGGATTTCAATCTTTGATTTTCCTTGATAAAATTCTTCGAATTTCCCCTTTGGATTTTACACCCTTGGATTTCCAGCTCCTTGGGGGGCCAAGGTGTGAAATTATCTCAGCTGCTCTTTCATCGTTCATAGTAGCATCGATGTTGGGTACATTGACATCTTCATCAATAATTCGAAATGTCGACCAACAGTATGCTTCACCGTCTCGGTAGAATTCATTAAAACACTCCCTGATTTTACTCAGTATAGTTCTATCACCGATTAGATGTTTTGGTGTATCAGAGACTCTATCGAGATTGAATTTAGTATTTCTCCAAGGCTTAATTTTCGATAATCTGTTGAACTCCTTATCGAAATTGAATTTAGTATTTCTCCAGGGCTTAATTTTCGATAATCTCTTGAATTCTTCCATGTTATAATCAATGAATTTAGTATTTCTCCAGGGCTTAATTTTCGATAATCTCTTGAATTCTTCCATGTTATAATCAATGAATTTAGTATTTCTCCAAGGCTTAATTTTGGATAATCTCTTGAACTCTTCCATGTTATAATCAATGAATTTAGTATTTTTCCAGGGCTTAATTTTCGATAATCTCTTGAACTCCTCCATGTTATAATTAAAACAAGTATTTAAATAGAAAAATATAGTATAATGAATCACTGCAAGTGGCTAATGATTGGATCAACAACCCCGTGTAACAAATCATGCAGAAGCGAATTCTGTGGGTATCATTTACAAAGCGTTCGGCGAGGAAGTTTTGGCCCCCTTCCGTGCCTCCAATGTGGGGTGGGCGTTAGAGGAAAATCGCAGTTGTGTCTTGCTTGTGGGGGTAAACGATACAGGGAACTAAAACGCTACTATGACAAACGAATCATTGACCCTAACGTCCTTGATAAAATCAAGGACAAAATCATAGAAACCCCTCAAGACTACATTGATAGACTTATAATTAAAGCAAATAATAAATTAGACAAGTAGTATTATTATACAAATGAGCCAAGATTTCAGACCCCATCCAGTGCTTGTTAATTACGAAGCCTCCAGTGATGGTGTTGTCAGGCACCGAAGACTAAAAAAACCGGTTGGATATCTGAATAATATGGGGTATTTGATGTTTTCAGCTGGGAGGAAGAAGTATCTCTGTCACAGAATTATTTTTGAATGTCATAACGGATTAATCGAAGACGGCCTTGTTATTGATCACATAAATGGCGTGAAGACTGATAATTGTCTTGTGAATCTTCAAGCCGTCTCACAAAGTCGGAATTCAAAATTAGGTGGAACTGGCAAACATGCAAAACGCCCTAGGAGAGTTAAATCGTTTGATTTAGAAAATAATGAAGAGAGAAGCTTTCGGTCGATAAATGAAGCCAGTAGATATTTTGACATTTGTGGGACTTCAATACGATTTGTTGCAGAAAATATAATTAAAACTGCTCTGTCGAAAAAAAATGGTCATAAAGTAAAATTCGTATACACCTGAAACGATTCAAAGGAAATAAATCCTTTATGGATAAATCCGCCGCAACTCATAACACTTATCTACTAAGTTCCCTTGTATTATGACGTCAAAGGAATTAGTCGTCTGCTATATTACCTGTAGAGAGGTATAATTGACATGTGCACGCCCCACGTGACTGTAATGGAGTATAATACATGTGTTTCGTTAGAATTGTATTTTTATAATTCTAAAATGTTTTATTGTCGTTTGGGCTAAAACTGCATTTATTTAAACAGTTGTATTTATTTAGACCATCTATTAATACACTTTCAGTACAGACGTCCTTTATAATCTAGCGCATTTTACCTATGTTCGCTCAGCCGGAACGCGAGTGTTTCCCATTCATTGAAGTAGGTGGGCGTGGTTAAAATTCCTTGTATACAGCTCTTTGTGATCTAATCGATAATGCATTTTTGTCTAGAGAATTAGAACAGAGTAAATACACGCTGTTATCTAACAACTATATTCTTTTGTTTTATGTTTCATTTAACTATTTGTCTCATTTAAATGTTGTGAAACAGCATTAATAAGTAATTCGAGGAAATAAAATAACACACCCGTGAATCTACGCTGCTGAATTAGTCACCTTATATAGCATATCAAAGGTATAAAGCTTGGGGCTTTCGAAGGCCAATGCGACCGATCAAAACTAACCAACGCCATTAACCCAGGCGTGTGGTTGTCTTTTGTTCACAATCATGCAACCGGGTTAATTTAATTGGGATGCTTTTGATTGGTTGGTTGGCCGTAGAAAGTCCGCCCCGTCGTTTCATGTTTGTGCTGTCTTGTGCCGTCCCCACGTTCCCCAAGCATATCTTCTGGGCGGTCTAAGATGACGTTTGTCACCTTAGGCCTCCCGCCGGAGATGTATGTTTCGGGTCTCCTTGGGCTTACTTGGATGTGAAGGCAACCAAGGAGTTCCAAAGATGTGCTGTCCTAACCTCTGGGTCTCTTTCACGTTATTTGACGCGAAAGGGGTTTCCAAATGGGGTTTAAACTCTGGGTCTCTCTGACGTCATAGGGCGCCACCGAGATTGCCAAATGAGTGTTTTTTTTTTTTTAATAATTAGAGATACAGTATACTATAAAAATATGGATATCAAAGATGTAAATTCTATAATTGCTGAAATCTCAGATTTAAAAAATCGAGGAATAGTATTATCTAAAGATCTCGACTGTGACAGGATTGCCTCAGAATATGAAGACATAGAGTATCAGTTTAGTAAGGGTCGTTATGTTTTAACCAAGATGTACAGGCTCGTGAAAGGAATTCAAAAGTCCATCAATGCTTGCTTGTACGGTAACGATATTAACGTATTTATAACGCTATTTAGCACCGTTGAAGCAATACGTCAAAAGCTCGGCCAAGAGTATCAAAAACGAGCTGAAATTAGTTCTAAGGTTCGTGATCTTAGAAAAATATTAAACGAGGAAAAACCAGTATCTTAACCACGTGAGCGATAGGCTTTCCAGTAAATTTTATTAAAAAATAATTTTTTTTAGCGTTTTTTGTAACACTCACATGGGATTTTCTCCTGAAAGGATACTCAGCAGTCTGGACTTGCCCATGCAGTTATGTGCATAATGGATGATCTGGTTGTAGTAGCAAGTAATCACCGCGACGCCTCCATTTTCACGTAGTTGTTCTTGTTGCCGCGTCGTTAACACAAATCGTTCATCGCCGTTCTCAGATATTACAATTCTAAAACCCCCAGCGATGTTATTTCTGAAACACTCGCGGATAGCGTCGTACAGTTTAACCCTGTCGAAGATGGATACGTTAGCTTGATGGTACATTATTTAATAACTCATCTTTTAATTGTGATAGTTTCACATTTGAAAAATTAGTTCACAAATAATATATGGTAGGTGAATCGCTTACAACTAGATTAGCCCGAGAGCGGCTAGCAGCAATTAAAAAGTTTATACCGGTTCGAGACAGACTTCGTGGGAAACTTCAACAACGACAACAAGCGCAGACTGACTTTTCTGTGTCAAGTGAACAACTGTTTACTCCGATAACAAGTGCGACCAAAGATGTGAAAAAGTTAACTGAAGCAGCGATATACGGAGATATTCCTGAGCGAGAACGAGCAAAGAAGGCGCCGCTGCTTGATACACTTAAAAAGATAGCAGCAAAGGCCGAACAAACATGCGCAGGGATACAACAGCTATCCAGTGATATAAAAACCCAACACGAGTATGAACGATTAGCTGATATTGATGATTCTGCACCTGAAACTCAAAGAGTTTCCACACCTGATCCACAACCTGTTGATGTCGTCACCCCAAGAGGTGTTTCCTTTATCGACAAACTCACCGAAGAAACTATAACACAAATCAAACGATTTCAATTAATAAAACCCGAACATTATAGGATTTTTGGTGATTTTGCCGCCCAAAGCTTTCATTCCAGAAAGGACTTTTTAAAAGACGAGTATAAAAACAGTAAAGTAGGCCGAGATGAATGGGTTGATTGGTTGTATAAAACGAATAAGGCGATTGGCCGTTTAAATAGAAGAGAAATGGGATATAAAGAATTTAGAAGGGGAATTGATGAGTATGATAAAACTGGTACAACTAAAAAAGTTACTGCTAGCGGATATTCGATTAAAAATCCTTTAGATTTCAACGCAACCGTGACATGCCCTGGTAACATCCTAAGTGATATATCACGGTTAGAGGTTCTCATCGGAGGGAAACGAGCCGGAAATAACTCACCAGAAGTAATTAATGAAGCAGCTGATATCTGTAGACGATTATTTGCCGGCGGTATCATGGACATTAATGTATATCGAGAACTCATTGCTGAATTAGTTGAAAATCACAGAGACGCTCATGGTTATGATGAAAATCCTATGGATCTTAGCGATTGATCATTAATTGAAAAACTACTAGTTTTATAACAAGATGATTATACACTACAACCATGATAAACCCGTAAGCGTCTACGTGGTGAACTCACGATTGCCTGTTTATAGAGCATATTACGGAGATGGTTTCGGCAATACCATTGCGGGGTTATTTACAAGAATGGCTCCCAAGGTGGCGCCGTTAGCTAAACAATTATCAATGAAGGCCATTGATATTATTCGTGATAAGGGAACCAGCAAAATCGGAGATTTCGTTGGAAATCTTGCCGGAAAGGCATTTTCTGCCGCGAAAGATAAAATAGCATCATTGGTGCGAAAGAAACCAGGAATGACTTCGTCATTAGTGCTGCCATCAACTACAGTGATGCCTGCAAAAATCAGCAAAGCAATAAATAGTGCAGTGGAAGAAAAACTAGCGTCATTGGCTGCTTCGGTGACTCCGTCACAATTGACGACTTCACCGGTAACAGATAGCGCTATCATGAACGCGATAGCAGGAAGTGGTTTGAAACAAAAAAGAAATTCGAAGAATTTTCAACGACGATGATTATAAAGAGTTTCACAATTGAAAACACTAGTATTTTAATAAAATGTTTAAACGAACAGCTGATCCGGCCTTCGATATAGAAGCCCCAGTACCCAAGGACAATTCCGTCCGCGATTATCAATACTATTCCTATCATGCAATACAACCCGACCTACGATCGCGAATTGAACTACAAGTTCAAGATACCAGTAAATACTTTTTGCCATGTGAAGCATTTATTGAAATCGAGGGAAAACTCGTAACAAATGTTGCAGCTGATACACCATATGAAAATGATCCAAATATCCGAGTTGGTTTTGTTAATAATGGTATAATGGCGTTATTTGAAAGTGCAAGATATCTCATTGATGGAAAAGAAATTGAATCAATAGACCGCGAGGTTGATGTTGCAACAACAATAATCGGGCTAGCAAGATACTCCGATGATTATACAAGATCGGCTGGTCCGTCTATGATGTTTGCAAAGGATACCTCTGATAACGCTGACCACCTTCAATACATTAAAGTTTTAACACCGCAAGACACTTCAGTTGATAATCAACGAGAAGCAACTAATCCAGAACGTCGAGCTAGACCCGGAGCTGCGTTTGAAATTATAAAAGAAGTTAATGATAATTTCAATCTAGGGTTTGCAACACGAGTAGCAACGTTGCAAAGACCACAACGATATTTTTCATGTGCGATTCCACTCCATCACATATTTGGATTCTGCAGAAATGTCAGAAAAGTCATCTATGGAGCCAAACACTCAATCGCGTTAGTACGAAAAGGCAATGACAATGATGCAATTTGGCGTACTGGTGCCGATGAAGGTAAAGTTGTTTTGAGTAAAATAGTATTGTGGATGCCAGTAATGACCCCATCAATTACCACGGAAGAGCGGCTACTTTCATTTATGGACACAGGTGGCAAATCATTGATAAGTTGGCTAACAACAACAACTGATGCCAAAGATGATAATGTCGTTGGTACATTTACATGGCATTTGGCATCAAAACAAGGCGTTTCAGCTCCACGTCATATATTTATAGCGCTGCAGAATCGGAATCGATTAGGTTCCCAAGAACACAGTCATATGATATTTGATCGATTAGGGGTAAGTGAGGTTTCACTGAGAATAAACGGACAACAGGAACCATCTGAGGATATACAACTTGATTACGACACTCCGACGTTACGTGTGTATCATAGAATGCTGTCATATATGGGTCGTGATCAAAATGTTGATACTGGTTTGCAAATATCGCAACTTGATTTTAAAAGCCGCTATCCGATTTATTACTTTTTGCTGGAGCATCTTGATTTAACAAGGCAATCCGTCGTTGACATACATTTTCGAGCTCGTATAGCCCCTGGTGGTGTTAATTATAGAGCGGTTGCTGTTATTCTCAGCGACAAATCAATGTTGTTAGAAGGAGCTGGCGGACGAATGAGACTTATTGATGCACCAGTGGAAAATCTATGATTTTCAAAAATATGTAAATGAAACTTGAAGAGTTTCCAATTAGATCAATTGAAAGTATAAATATGCTTTACAATAAAATGACATAGTGTTGTTAGTGTCAAGCTGACTGATGGTCAGGTCAAGAAATTGCGATCAAAATCCGCTAAAGAATGTGGAACAACAATAACGTTAAAACCAGCGCAGATGTCTGGCGGTACACATAAAATATCATTAACGGATCGTCAAATAAAACATTTCAATGATGCAATGAAAAATAAACGAGGAGTTCAAATAGAATTTTCAAAAGCTGCAGTCGCGAACATGATAAAATCAGGTGGTATATTTCCATTGTTAGCTGCAATACCAGCATTGATTGCAGCGGCTGCCCCAGCAGTGGCGAAAGCGGCTGCGTTGGGAGCCGTTGGGACCGCGGCAGGGATGGCGTTGAAAAAGGCAACTGGGAAAGGATATAAAAAAAGGGAAAGGGTCTAAGACTACCAGGAACCCCGTATTCATGGTACAGCGGGAGATCCGTGAACGGATCGGGTCTAAGAATACCAGGAACGATTTATTAGTTGAAAACCCAACTCTCCCTATGTCCAATTTAGATTTAATTGATGCTGCTAAAAAACTAGCGATAAAAAACTTCAGAGGGGTTTTTATGAGAGATCAGTTACCAAGAAACCCAAATAACGTTGAAACTGGTATCATCAATCTTGATAACAGCAGCGGATCGGGAACTCACTGGGTTGCATACGCGATTGATCCACGTGGGATTGTCTATTTCGATTCATATGGGTTAGCCCCACCGAACGAGTTTATGCGGTATATAAATTCTTCGATGAAACTCAAAGAGTTTCCGATTTTTTATTCCACGTTGCCAACACAACAATTAAATGATCCACCGATATGCGGCCGTGAAGTATTAAATGTCCTCGCAGAGATTTCATTAAAATCCTTTAGATTTCCGTGGAAACCACCTCATCTGGTTGTAAATAAATACACGAGTGGGAAATTACTAGGTAATTTTAGAGAATCAATAAATTGAAAATACTAGAGTCTTTATAATAATGATTGATATTTGGGGACGATCTCTGTCAATGTCGAAACCCACCGCGGAAACATCTGCTGGTTCTATCGAGGGTGTAAAAAAAATAATTGAAGATGAAATCGCTGAGACGTTAAATTTAGTAACTGTTGACCCGAACGAAATAGTTGTATTTCAAGATCGCCAGGGTAAATTGAAAAGCAGTAATATATCCGTGAATGACATTTTGATACGGCAGCGCGATGCCGCTGAAAACTCTATTGCGCTGTATTCCAACGATGGACAACTTAAACCAGGCGAACTTGTGTCTACGATCACCGACGCGATTGCCACCCGCGGCCGTGAGCTGGATGATCATATACGAGGTTATAACAATTTTCGCAAAAATGTCGTACATAAATTCTTTGGAACCCCGCTTGTGGTTGGCATGACTCTCGCTGAAATTAAAAACTATCTATCGCTATTCTTTTTTAACAAGGACGCGAGAAGGATGATGAATGAAAATGAAATCAAGGCAAATTATCTCGATATTTACAATGATATTTCTAAACTAATAGAAAATCTTGAAAAGGTACAAAAACCCACTAACGACGTCATTGTTAAGTTTTTTGGAACACCACTTGTGGCAGGCATGACTCTCGCTGAAATTAGCGAGTTTATCGGCAAGCATACTCAAAATGCCTACGTCGTTAATAGTTTCTTTGGTGTCCCAGCTACATCTACAATGACTCTCAAAGATATTAATATGTTTATGGTGAGACAAACAACACTTAATACCATCGTTGATAAATTTCTTGGGAGAACACCTGTGTCTGAAACCACATCGTTGACAGGCCCAACCCTCGCTGAAGTTAAAAAAGCTATTGACGAACAAAAACTCATCAACGAAATGGTTAATAAGTTCTTTGAGGGTTCTAAAAGTTACGATATCATCACGAAATATTCTGAACTCAACGTGCATTATATCGATCAAAAAGTTATGGTATTTAACCACATTTTGTTTTCATTTTTTAAACGCCGCGATAAAACGATGATGGAATATTCCGAAATCAAAAAAACCTATCTCGACGTCATTGACGATATTTCTAAACTAAAAGAAAAATCTGAAAAGGTACAAACCCCCGCCAACGACGTCGTCGATAAGTTTTTTGGAACCCCACCTGTGGCAGTCATGACTCTCGCTGAAATTATCGCGGCTATCGATGAAAGTAAAACAACAGTTAATGCCGTCAAAGATGATTTTACAAAAATGACCGAACGACTCGATAAGGTAAAAATTCCACATAGTGTAAGCGTCAATAACATCGTGTACACGGTTGATAGTGAAACTTTTGATTGGATTCGAGGAAACAAAAATCATCTTTATGTTGGCAACATACATACTGGTGCACCAGGTTGCTATCGATTTACAATAATACATCACAAAAAATTTGATTTGGAATTCAGCAACACAGGTATCAACGGTATTAATACGCTGACATATATATTAGAGAAAGTACCACGACCTCCACCCAGTATACCAGTCTCATTTCGGATTATTATAAACAATTCCGACGAGTCTGTGATTAGAGACTCACTACCCTGGATAATAGAATTTGTATCCGGTATCCCCTCATCCGATCCTAAAACCGTTTCAATAATAGGATAATTGAAAACACTATCAGGTTTAAAATAACAATGTCAATTACAGCGTCATCGCAATATCGATTCGACACCGTGAAAGAATTTTCCGCGAACTTGAAATCACTTTCTGAGCGCTATCGTGAAAAAATGAAAAAATACCGCAGAAGAATTACCGCCATCGACATCACCGTGTACTCGGTGTCCGGTGTGATGGCCAGCGCCGGGGTTATTTTGTCGACGGTGACCATGATGGCTCCGATTGCAGTTCCAATCGCTATCTCCGCGGCAACAACAATTGCGGCAGTCGCTACCGCGATAACTAAAAAATTATCATCGTGTTCTCAGAAAAAACTCAGTGATTATACAGCTCGGTACCGGGTGCTATTTGACGCGTACTCGAAATTATCCGAGTTGATCTCGCTGTCAATAGATAATTCGTTCATATCCGATGTTGAATTTTCCACGATGACCCAGTTGTATAACTCCGCGATGTTGAAATTGGAAATTGAAGACAGCGTTAACAATAATGTCACTATAATTCAACGAATTGCAACTGCTTCAACGAATCGCGGAGAATACCACTCCGATACGAACAAGCATGATATCAATAACATCAACAAACCCACAATTTAGTGTGAACTTCCCTTCTCCGATTCCAGTGCGTGAGATCGTGCTGGCAAAATTACGAGTATATCATAGCTGGCCTAATATCAGATCGGTTGCATTTGGTGGTCAGCAACCCAATAACGCACTGGTGTTCTCGTATAAGAATAAACCCGATGGTACTCTAGCGTGGGAAACTGTTTCGTTACCAACTGGGTCGTACCAAATTGAGCAAATCGATGCTGAAATTCAGCGTAGAATAAAATCAATCACTGGAAAAGAATCAAAAATAGCTATTAAACTTCATGAACCGACGCTCTCGTCGTCGATCGAAATAATCACAGAGGGATACATTGTAGATATCTATAACAGCTCGTTAAGAACAGTGTTAGGATGGCCTGAAAAACCACCGGAAAAATCCACCGCCGACTTAACCACGGACGTACAATCATATCATGAAATCAATCCCAGTTATCACGATAATTTATCTGATATAAGAAAAGGAAAAATCGCCGATAGATTTATATTTACCAACAAAGACACATTGCAATGGGATTTTATCATTAAAAGAACAGCCGACTCATCTGTTACTATTTCATTTACACTAACTGACATCCGTGGTTATTTTAATGAAATTAAACAATTATATGAAACACAACTAGAACAACTACGGCAAACAAGATCGCAAAAACACGTTGAAATAATAAATCAACTTATATCTGACATGAAATATATCTATGAACTAATTATTCAAACAATAATTAATGACAACAACGACAGTAAACAACGATTCCTAACCGATTACAATATCACAGAAGACAATCTGCGTAATTTCAAGTTTCCCAAATACAACGCTGATGAACTAGCAAGAATTGTTAGAACCGATATCAAGGCGCTACAAAAACCAGATTCAACTGTCCTCCTCAGGTATAATAATGATCCAGATGGTGGCGGTAGGCATATTGCCCCACATAATGTGAATATTTCAGCGGTGATTGCGCTCAATTTAGTATGTGATGCAATTGAAGGAAGCTATCAAATTAATCTAGAGCAATCAAATCAAGCTCAGCAGGGATATATTCTTTATTCGTTTGCACCAACAGCTCCTCCAGGATTCCTAATTATTGAAAACCCAATTAATCCTGTCTACATGCGATGCCATAATAATTCGTTAACGAGAATTAATTTCCGACTCACCGACCAGTCAAATAATTTAATTGATCTACAAGATGAGCTGTTAGCGATTAGTTTGTTTGTGAAATCATAAATGATTTTTGTCCTAAAAACTCGATCAAATATTTGGTTGAAATCGTAAAAGAATTATTAACCCATAGCAGCAGAGAGGGTGAACGACAACAACGTTGTGACCAAAATTGATTAAAAATCGTAAAGTCTCCGTTTGCTAAATGGAGACTTATTTTTTTTTGGTTAAATGAGATTTCGTAGGAAGGCTTATTTTGTCTCAAAAGGTTGTATGGTTCACCCTCTCTGCTGCTACTGCTTTTGATAAAAGATGCAAAGGGGGCTCCGAATTTTTAAATTTTTTATTTATTTATTTATTTTAAATATTTTTTTAGTGTTTTTAAAGCATTGCAGTTTTTAGTCACTTTTGTTAGATCCTTTTTCAAGGTTCAGATAGCACCAGATTGCACCATTTTGCATTCTTGAAAAAAAAAAATCCGAGGGGGGGGCATGCCCCCGGACCCCCGTAGAAGGCTCGGCTTAACCCAATAACAAGTTTGGCCCCCCCCCCCCCATCCCTGAAAATCTGAGGTCCGGCCCTGATGCAGATCAAAATGGTTATATAATTCATTCCATTTTATCATCAATAATTAACTGAGTTTTTTCAGGTGCCCTAAGTAGGTGCTTAGTAAGCTCAATGGGTAATCCATTCCTGTATTCTTAGAAGCACACACATTACGGTGTGGTTATTGATAATAGGTACACATATTTGCTAAACTGCCACTGAAACAAACAATTCACTTTTTGGTAGTTTCTCAAGACATCATTAAAATGAATTACTTCACAATATTTGATAATTACTTTCATCATTTTATTTCTTTTTTTTCTTTCTTCAAATCATGCCGGATTTGCACCATAGATGTTGTAACTGATACTTTGGGTGAACTGTTTCAGAAATTTTATAAACTAAAATCAAACAATATATTTTTTGTTATAATGGTAGTTGACTCCGTACATCTTTTTGTAGTTGCTATAATCGATGTATTGTTAGCAATCCTAATTGGCCACAGCTTTGTACGACTTTACATTGATTAGCAACAGGGGATGATTTTTTCATGATTATAGAATATAAAAAAATGGAATGTTTTCTGCATAATTTGAGTGTGCAGATTTCAAAAATAAGCCAATCCTTATGATATCTTTTAAAATAAATTCACAGGAAGCATTCAAACGCATGTACCGCTTTAAGATTAAATTGACTTTTTCTATCTTTCAGTTAATTCAGAAGCCCCCCTGTGCCTTTTTATCACACTCCCTTCCCCCCAACATTTTTGCATTAAATACTATATTTTTGAGTCATACACAAGTTGAATTTATATCACGCTTTGAAAATGGAATGTCTTTTGCTTAATTTGAATGTGCAGATTTAAAAAATGAACCCATCTTTATGACATCTTTTCAAATAAATTCACAGGAAGCATTCAAACACTTGTAACGTCCACCATTTTTTAAAATATTGGTATTTAGTCACTTTTTGAAAATTCTTGACATGTTATTTCATGCTGAAAGTTGCACATTTTTTTACATATGGTTATATATAAATGTGTTGTGAACATTCAGTTTCAAGAATAAATTGACTTTTTTATGTTGTAGGTACCTCTGAAGACTTTCTGTGCCTTGTTATCACTCCCCCACCCTAACATTTTTTGCATGAATTAAAATAATCATGAGTCATACCAAGTTGAAATTGTATGTTACTCTTACAGCCAAAAGTGCATATTCATTAGTGTTCTTGTACAGATACACATTGATCTGAAATCACAATTTAGTACATAACAATTGCTATTTTAGAATTTAGTTGTCATAAGATATATTTGGCCAGTTTTTATATCTATGAAATAAAATCAATGACAAAAGACAAAAAATGTGGTTGAGATAGAAAAGAAACTGACACAGAGTTAGTTCTCAAGAAATATTTATGATTATTTGTCTAAATGGAGAAATACTACAGTTCGATTCTCTATGCATTGGCTTATGATGACAACATTCATATTGATATTCGCAAAAATGGCATTAAAATTTTAAATGCATTTTGTTTTCATTCTTCAAAATTCTGAAAAATTATTTAACTTTGTATTATTACCTCTTTTGCGTCTCTACTAATCATGAACATTTTCATTTTAATACCAGTGTCTCTGATAATATCTCAGTGATCACAATCACATACATATTATCAATAGTATCACTGAATCAGTGGGTGATACTGCCGTCGAGTCTCTAACATCGAAAATATATTACACAACATAGTACAAATATTTTGTAATAAGTTTGGTATCGTGAATGACAGTACATCTCTATAATCCGATTCCTTGCTATAAACGTCTGCCTTTTCATACAATCAAGTTTTCGTGTTTTTTAATCCAAATTATGTCATATTGTTGTAATTGTTTACATTTTGTACATAAAGAGTTCTCGTTCTTACTGGCATGGGTGACCATTGAAAAAAACGTAATTTGTGGGTTTTCCGCAAATAGTCGCACCTATTTTACCATTATTCTCGTAAAAAGAACTCCAAAGAATTTGAAAAGAAGGCATAGGTGAGCGTATATGTTCGTTTATTTAGTTTTTCAGCGTTTTGAAAAATTTGGTTTTCGTTTTTTCCCGCTGAATAAGTTGTAGAAATGTCCCAATGTCATACGCTAATTATATACATTTGTCCTTTCACCCATGAATAGATTCGGAAGTAATAATTTCGGCTTTTTACATATTAAGCAGAGAAAGTATCAGGTGTAATGAGGTTGACATTTTGAGAAAACGTTAATCTTGATCGTCATTGCCCTCTAGCGGCACCCCCTGTTGTTACATTGATCAGTTGAAGTCATATCGATACAAAAAGACATTAACAGGCATTCCTTTTATATGCTGTTGAGGATGTTAAAATACGATGCCTTGGATATAAATATTTGTAACCCATCTTCATCACGCACAAAACCTTTCTGATCTATGATGATGTAGAAAATGAACATTTTGTAACCAGTCTTCAATATGCATATCGCCCATCAGGTCTATATGCGCTTATAATAATTATATCCTATTTTCGGATCATGTTTTTCTACAAATGCAAATTGAACATATTCCAAAATAACTGCATGTGTAAAACAATATAAGCATGTTGATATTTAATTTAATATATACAAAAATTGATTTCAGCTCGTTTGTAAACCAGTCATACCTTTTGTGCCTAGAGAATAACCGATTTTAATTTCAAGACAAAGCACGGTCAAGGTTATAACGAGTGCCACCGCCTCCATCTGTATAAAGAAAAGAAAAAAAAATATACTTCAATGATTGCAAAATTATGCAGCTCTGGTAGACTGAGCACTTGACCGATGATTCTGAACATTATATTGATGCAAACAAGTTTGTCCTAACGCGTAATTTAGTTTCCATAGTTTAGTTTCCCCAGACTCAACTTTCCTTTGCGGTCACAAAATATTTTCACCGTACAATTTATATGCAAGTGATTTAGAACAATGAACATACATAGTAATTTTACAAATGTACGTATTTTCTGTCAAGAACTGGCGTACATTTATTTAAAGTAAGACGTGTTGATGATTTTTCCCCCGTCATGTTCTGCATGACACATTAGGTTATCAATCTGAGTCGCAAGACGTTAAATAATCTACCCATTAAAACTATAAAGAAACTCCAGCCTTCTTCACGAGGAGTTGTGACATTTTTTTCTTCACGCAAAGAAAAAATATATGCACATGTTTTGTATGCAGTAATGTAATAATATAACTTACATTATACTTTTTCTAGTCACAACACTCCCAATGAAAAAAGGAATACGTTGAATAAACAAGAATATGTCCGAAAATTAATAGCTGCCAGTCACTGTGTACATTAAATAATGCAATGTCGATGAATGATAAAACAAGTTGAAATACCTTTAATCTTCTGCGTGAAGATGGGCAAAATAACCCAAGGTAAAATCACTTCGTCTCGCTTATACTAAGGAAAACCTCTATTTGCTGCACGAGCAATACGTGGCTGCATCAAGTGGCATGCGATTAAAAAATACCATTAAAACTTGTACGGTTTTAATCTGACCTTGAAAAAGTAGCTAATTCCATCCATCCAACTATCCATTCAGATAGATAAAGCTCGCACGAGAGAGAGAGAGAGAGAGAGAGAGAGAGAGAGAGAGAGAGAGAGAGAGAGAGAGAGAGAGAGAGAGAGAGAACAATAACATTGGACCGCACAGACATATAGCATCATTTCTCACCCATGCGTCAGAGAAGTGTAGCTGTTTTCTAACCTTTTTTTCTTGTCTCAGTCTTGTTGTGTCAGTCAGGTCTTTTCAATCATGGTCGCCACCATCTTTGCTAGCCAAGGTTCCAATATTTTAACCCTATCGTAGTGGATCGAAAATGTATTTTAGTACTTTGTCCTAACGACATCTATTGGATTTCCTGAATTGCCTCTCTTTGTAATGACGGTTAACCAACAGCGTGTAACTGCGGTAAATTGAAAATCGGCCGGAACTATTGTAGGCAATTGGCTTCAAAAAGATATTTGTTAAGTTTAACATCAAACGTATGGCATCATACAGCAATTACAGGCGTGTTTGTGTAAAAAGTATTTGTACAAACACCGACCAGCAATGAAATATTGCTTATTTATAAGTCCATTCAAAATGTATGCTCCCCTTGTCTTAATCATGTAGGAACAGTTGTCAGATGTGAACAACTTGAATTTGATTGGTTGCAGTGGCTTGCCGTCGCATTCAATGAACTTCACTTATCCGATGTACATACATATCTGCTCGATCCGCCAAGGTGTAGATAGAATAATCATGTCGGAACCTTAACTAGCAAGCATGGGTGTCCACGCGATAGGAACTAATTTTAAAAACAAGAAACCGCTACTGTCTTCTGATGTGCTCGACAGTTGTTCTAAACTAAAATTAACAACTGCAGCAATAGCAGATGTATAACACAAACAATAAATATGACAACTGAAGGTCTGTCCAATTTTGAGAACACACTGTTAAACAGTTCGAGACAGACAGACAGACAGACAGACACACACACACATGAAATCGAGATATTTGGTAGTATGCTAGAAGCTATAGTTTATTTCGTACATCAAGGTGATGTTTATCTAGTCTGTAGTCCTAACTCAGCAAAGTTGCTGATCAGCGCAGTTAAATGTAACCAAATTTACCTAGTTTTAAATACTTCGTGTGAAACGAATTAGATACTGTTAGCTACATTTAATGACGCTGACCTGAAAATTTACCGAGCTATTGATAAAATTCGCGATACTGTGTCGAACGAACAATGACAGAAAACACTGTTCCATAATCTACACACATCAATGATTGCAAAAATGTAAAATCCAAACTCTCTCAAGAGCTACCGCAAAGATCGCAACAGCTAGATATATGTTGTACGAGACTGCCTTCTTTAAACTTTGACAAACACCACCAAACAATTCCAGTTGAATCAAACATCGTAAACAAATGAAAATTAGTACCCTTACCTATAGTGGTCATTCATCAATCCATACGCTATTCCACAGGAAGATGTCCAGCTAGCGTTGTATTAGTAATAGCAACACTTGCCATATTTCCACGAAAGAAATTATTAGATTCCAAAAATATAATTTATTAAAAGTCTCCCCTTAGAAATATCCCCCGTCACTACATACTTAAAGCTGTACAGTTGTCTGTACACAGTATTGTAATGCATCATAACGTTGCCTACCATCGAATGTTTGTGTTCTAAATCAGAACTGATGAAAGTTAAATGTTATCCGTATAGAAGATTTAAATGATTTATTGCTATTTTCACCCATTGATTAAATGTAAAAATACAGTAATACAATCAACTGGTTTTCGTTTTCTATTTTCTCATGCGAAGAACTTGTTTACCTAGAGCCAACAAGTCGCCCCATTGCCATCATTACCATATTCGTATAAATGCGTAGTACTATATTTAGAGCAAGAATAGTACTTGGCTCATTGCGCAATACTTCGAACACCTAACAATTAAAACTTTGATTTTTATTCTCCTTTTCTAAGAAGAGCATATATAGCTAGCTTCTACTTTGATAATTATTCCGATTTTATAAAAAGAGAACACAGCTGATCACTTTTTATACAGAATAATAGCATTAATAATACCGGATGAATAATACTGTGTTTTGAAACTGTTTACTAAATTGCAAAAGTGCTGGGTTATTTTAACTTAATTAAAAAATTGAGTGAGAAAAATAATCTGTGTTTCTATCAAGATGAGATATCACGAGTCGCGGGTTTACATTATTTGTCTCTCCACTCGGCAGTACCTCGTGGGAGATAAATAATATTACGTACTCGACTCAGATTGATAAATAATGTAACCTACTTGACTGGGATTTCTTGTCTCGGACCAAACCCCAACATAGATTACCTTAGTCCTACCCAGTCACATTATCCTGATACGAGGCCGACAAAAAGATTTTCTGTATGATTTGACTGGGGTTTTGAACCCGCGATCTCCTGCGTCCGTGGCGGACGTTCTAGCCACTTAGGCTACCGAAACGTTCAAATTAAGCCTTAGGATAAAGTGTTCCAAACGAATTCCAGTGGTTTTCTAAATAAATTCAAGACTTGAATGTCTTAATGTGCCAATATTCTTAGATGCACTGATGTGCTAACAATATTATTGTATCATAATGATATAATCCATAATGCCTTTGAATGAATTCACAATAATCCCAAAAATGACTTAGTCCATATGTCAATGAACACTTTGTAAAACCCATTGAATAATTTAAATAAATAAATCATCTCAAATAATAACTGAACAAAACTAAAAGAAACATTCCACTACATATGTTAGTATAGGAATGAATAAGTATGATGTATACAACCTTAATATATAAACTTAAGACAGAATAAGATAACCAGGATGAGGGTCAACAATTTTCAGAACTTCTATGTTGTAAGCAAAATCATGTCTTTTAATAAAATTCTGTAAAGAACATGATAAATATCAACTAGACCAGGAATTTCCATGGAAAAAACCAATGTTCGAACTCGGGTTCAAGTAAACAATTTTACTAAATATTACATTTGTCAGGTAAGCTCAAACTCCTATCCTTAATTATGAACAAAGGTCAATCACACAATACAAATCTAAGATACATGACAATACTTACAAGGAAAGATTGTATGGTTCTAGATCAGTTCAATATCAAGCATCGATGCAAAGTGACGTGCTCTTCAGGGTTGTTTATGTATAATTGGATCTTTCTGAACATCTTCCTCATTACCAGAAGTAACTTGTACTTGACAACTCCTCATATATTCAGGTCAGACTGCCTCACGATGTACTTGGCGCTGTGATAAGAAAATTGTTTAACCTGTAATTATTGTTCGCGTATGTTTACGAACTCAGTTCGTATGAAAGCAAATGGGTTCATTTTTAGACTCTACCTGAACCAAGGTTACCCAAAACCTTGGTGGTGCTTTAGACCCAAGTATATTTATAATCCAGAGCATTAAAACACATTCCACGTTTGCTATATTTAGTCAAAGCGTGTTTGGCTGCTAACTGTGCAGTCTATTTCTCGAACTCGTCCACCAATCTCACGCATGGATAGCGCAGTGTTGTGCGCTTGAGCGATCAGGATAGCATACTTGACAACAGGTCATCGAATTAAAACTGACGTTTTGTATGCATACAATTTTATTAAATCTTAGGAACGTTCTTCGTTATGTTCATTTATGTATGTGTGAGTGTGTGTGTGTGTAAGAGAGAGAGAGAGAGAGAGAGAGAGAGAGAGAGAGAGAGAGAGAGAGAGAGAGAGATTTTGAACGTAATGTTAACAATTTGTTCAGTCATATCGCTGCAGTGTGGCAGTTTATATTGATGTCCAGCACTTGGGCAACATGCTGCAGACATGTAGCATCAGTTCCCGCTCAGTCCTAACACTAACCTTCTTAATGCTGAGCGTCTAGCGATGTAGCTGCTGGTATAATGTTTGTAAGTCTTTGGTATAACACGGCCAAGGATCGAACTCAGGACCTTCTGCATTCTTACCACTAGGCTACCGGCGTGGCCCGTTTTGTTCATCAAATTTTTGTTTTATCGGAAAAAATTATAAATAAGACTGTGTCACTGTTGATGGTGACAGGTCAAGTATGATATAAACTACGGAGAGTTTTGGTGTTATAAATAAGTCTGTTAAAGCTTCTACATATTCTATACTACCACTACTACTACTAATCTTTTACTGGAGATAAGACATTTAATTTATAAGCAACCAATCAAATATTTAAATCTCAAAAGAGATTGTATTAAAACTAGACATAAAACGTATGTACAAACAAGACTTACTATAGGAAACAAAATTTGAGCATTCAAGATATCTAACTATACGGGTCATACGAGATGTCCACATGACGCACGTACACACGCACGCACACACACGTTGATGTTTTGGAGATGGGAACATGGATGGAGTGCACCAAATTAGGTATCTAAATGTTTTAACTGACATAATCAGCTAGAAGAAATTTGTATAATGATATGGTGTTAGTTCATCTGACCAGAGATAGACCAGAGATAGAAGAAGGACTGTAATAACATTGGAAATCATATTCTTAGATTGTAAATTTTATACTAAAAGACAAATGACTGTCTTATTGGATCACACCGTGTGTCGTCTTCATTCTTGATCCATCTAATGTAAAAGATAAAAATCAACTGTCGGCTTCATCGACATAAATAGACGCTTGAATGGTATTGTTGTAGGGTTTAACGCCATTTTCAGCACACAATAGGCTATACACATCAGTCAGTATTAATGGTGGAGGAAGAACCCGGGAAAACCCAGAAAGAAACACCGACCCACGAGAAGTTGTTGGCAAGCTTTCTCACATACCCAAATTGGATTCGTTGACTCGAACCCACGCAGACAGAACTTGACATTGAGATTACTGGTTGCTATAAAAGGAGGTATCTCACTAACATGTACATTCTGCCAGTAAGTTATGTATAACTACCACACCTTGCTGGCTTATCCGTATAAATACAGTATAATGAACACGGATATTCTGTATCTAAAGCTATCATTTATCAAGACATGCATCATTTCTTTCAACCTTGACGCACATCAGTGGTAGGAGCTTATCATATATTAATATGCGATTTTCTCTGATTTTGGGACTGAGAAAGTTATTTTAACTGTTTGTTTCAAAAGTAAACCTGATATATCTTCACTGTATTTCAAAGGGGATCAAAGTGTGATGTCATGCTGTTTCTCTTTCGAGGATAAAATTGTGATTTTACATCCCACACAGAAAGTTGTTTGGTCCAATATTGACTGATTGAGAAAGCTGTTAAGTATAGTAGCGAAGCGGATATTCTACTGGTGGCTTGCCATAATGCAAGCATGCTAAAGTTGTGGAGACCGTGATTATATTATTACATCTTTGTGTCCAATTCATAATGCACGGAATTTTTGAGTACAGGTATGTTATTTTCTTATCTTTACTCTTCGGATTTTTCACTCAAACTACACCTTACGAAATGAGATCATTAAACCATTACATATTATAGGTAAGGGGTGATTTGTCATAATGTTCAGTCCGGATTTTCATCGCTCATATTGGCTGCAATCTTTTTAAACTTTGAAGACCGGATTTAATATAAAAAGAAGGACAGTATTGTTGAAAAATCGATCGTTGGTGGGTGTGTCGTAAGGAAGAGCAATTACTTGAGGGGACGAGAGCTGTTGCCGATCACTCGAACCATTGTTGTCACTGTCCTTGATTTTTTTAGGAACAGTGGGAATATTGACATAGGAAGTTAACTACACACCAATCTCTTTGATTGTAGTAGCAATGATTTCGTAGTTCTCATTTACGATTTGAGTTTAAAACTAGTTTGTATTAAATTCTCTTCTAAACTTGAATATGTCTATTACTATAGTTTATGACCACTTCAAGGCCATGCTGTTCTACTGTTCTATCGTATTAACACATCGCGTCTGTTTTATTGTATCATATTAACACAATCCCATGCGAGAGTTAATGCGTCTACTTTTCTTATTACAAATAGCTGTTCTACAAAGATGCCCGAATCTCGTTTTATTAAATCGACACATTTCAAGCAAGTTATTAGAGACTTTAACGCGAATAGTTTTATAACAAATTCAGTGTTTCACCTTAAATCAGACCCATGGTTGGTAAAACATAAGTGAAAGTCAATGGTTATGTTGTTAAAAGATGATCTTGAAAACGATTTTAAATGAGTTTATGGAAGTATAGGTGATGATGTATATCAGCCGGTATGTTCTATAACGGAGATAAAAACTTTAACAAAAGGTTGCATTGTGCTAAGATATTGAAGAAGAAAACCTTGTGAAAATTTTCTTTTCATGCGGACACGGGTTAATTTGAAAACACAATGAAACATTCAACTTCTTTTCTAGTACTCTGGACTTAAATATTGCAGATTTTAATGTTTCATTTATATAGAAATTTAAAGTACATTTTAGAAAGTATAAAAAAAATCGCATTCTGTATATGAAATATTTTCAGAATACTGTTCATAAAGTATCTCTTTCAGATAGAGACAAGGGATATGGCGATGAAATATCTTCAACTGTATGTTCCGGACCTTTCCACGTCATTAATACAGAAATTCAAAAGTCAGTCAAGATCATTGGAAATATATATAAACAACCAAACTTCTGAGGCCCTGGTATTTCTTGAGAGTTACTTTTTCACCGGAGGCATGTTTGCCAGCAATGATAAGCCTCGTGATGTCCAACCTCATTCAGGCTGCGTTTATTTTTTAGCCAATAAAAGTATGTTGGCAGGTGTATCAGGTGGATTTAAGTTTAAAGTGGTGGGAAAAGATGTATACATGTATCTGGGTTTCTCAAATCCCCTCATAGGAAGTTACAAAACATTTGTGTACCTTATGAAGGACGGATACCAATCTGCGGAACAGGCCTATGACATGGTAGAGAACGATTCACTGAAAATGGTTGTTTGTGACGAATATATCGCGGAGGTTACACTTACATATCCATATTATTCCCCATTTTCGAGGATACACTGCAAGATATCTTACATGGGGAATACAATAGTATAAATCTGTCCTATTCCCTGTAGGATATTTTGCATGAGAAATACAACAGCTTAAGCACTAGTGTCCCATTCTCCTGCACACTATGATATTGCTCTAGATCACTTCCAGTGTGTTTCTTAGTCATAGAATTAGGAAAGGGACACAATCAAAGATATTCGGACTTTGTATGTACATGTATCTGTCATCACTGTTATGTCGTTTACTTCAAGTACGCGATGGAGAGTCAGACTATTTTAAAATGTTCTTTTTCACCTGAATCTGGAAGAAATTTACAAAAATGTATCTTTTAAGGAGATCATTAAACGTGGTAACATTTTAATATCTATTGAATATATTTCCAAAATATACATACTACTTCTAATACCGTTTTGCCTACTGTGAGCACGGCCAGAATCCTTGCTTTACGCTTGCCTGTTGAATAAAAAGAATCTCCGTACGTACAAGAACAGTTACTTGTCATTTAGTCAAGAATCGCAATCAAACATTTTGTAAGCAAAAGCTAAACCCATTTGCAATCAAGATTTTACAAGTAACTAGAAATACTTATATAAAAATGATTTTTGTCCCTTTAGATTTGGAAGGAAATTCAACATATGTAATCGGGTATTATACTGTGCATTTCTTACAAAAATATTAAAAGCAGATGAAACCACCTTCTGATTTTTTCTATACAGATGAGGTCATATCAGAGTCGGTAAATCAATTACTCATAATGTTGACACAATGTCAGAATTTTTTTAAACGATAGGTAATAATTGAAAACGTATGAAATAATGGGATGGGCACTGATTATGGATAAGCTTCATACCAGTCTAGTGTGGGTTAGAGTCTAAGATTTGGCTAATGTAGTTATGTGAGAAAGCTTGCCAGTATCTTCTCGTGGATCGGTGGTTCTTTCCTTGGGTTTTCCGGGTTCTTCCGCCACCATCAATACTGACCGCTACGTATAGCCTATATTGTGCTGAAAAATGGCGTTAAAAACAAAAAATAAAACATACCAGTCTACTAGCAGCAGAGAGGGTGAATCCTACAACGTTTTTAGACAAAATTTGATTGAAATCCTAAAACGAGCCGTCTTATAATCTTATTTTAACCAAAAAAAGGCGAACCCTACAACGTTTTCAGACAAAAAATTGATTGAAATCTCCCTATGAAATCATTTTAACTAAAAAAATGAAAACGATTTTTTAATTAATTTTGGTCGCAACTTGTTGTCATCCACCCTCTCTGCTGCTTAGTGATTTCATCACTGGGTTAACAAAAAATAATAAATGATTTTAACCGAATATTTGATCCAGTCTTTAGGACGAAAATCATTTATGATTTCACAAACAGACTAATCGCTAACACCTCTTCTTGTAAATCAATCAGATTATTTGACTGGTCGGTGAGTTTGAAATTAATTCTCGTTAACGAATTATTATGGCATCGCATGTAGACAGAATTAATTGGGTTTTCAATAATTAGGAATCCTGGAGGAGCTGTTGGTGCAAACGAATAAAGAATATATCCTTGCTGAGCTTGATTTGATCGTTCGAGATTAATTTGATAGCTTCCTTCGATAACATCACACACTAAATTAAGTGCAATCACCGATGAAATATTCACATTGAACGGAGCGATATGCCTGCCACCACCATATGGGTCATTATTATGTTTGAGGAGGACAGTTGTTTGTTGTTCTGTTAATTTCTTCCATGCGTCATGGATTATTTTGAAACCAACATCGATGGCATCACTGAGAGATTTTTGTAGTTCTGGTACGTTATATCCTGGTAGTTTGAATTTCGGAATATCCTTCACTGAGATTTTATAGTCTGTTGCAAATATTGTTCTCGATGTGGGGGTTTTATCACCGAGTATAACTCGAATAATTTGTGAATTAAATGTTTCCATGTCATTGATGATTTTGTTACATGTTTCTACAACACTGATAAATTCATCTCGGGTGAGAGAGCCGGATTTAAGAGATATTAACAACAGTGAAAAATCATTATTCATTTCTGTGAAATTTTTAACGACTTTAGGTTCGTTAACATAAAGATCTTTCTCTATGATATCCTCCTCTCTTCCAGTTGAGTGATATGCGAAATCAAAAAAATCTACATCGGATTGGTAATCTTTATAACTTTTTAATGGATTTTTAGGTTTTATTCTGTCGGTGATATAATCAGATTTTTGTGGTTCTGGTAAATCAACGGTTTCCTCCAGAGTTTTACTCTGGGGCGGTAATTCAGGCCATCCTAGTACGGTTCTTATTGAGCTTTGATAGATATCTACGACGTATCCTTCTGTGCTTATCTCAATTGCGGATGATAGTGTCGGCTCATGAACTGTTATAGCGATTTTTGATTCTTTTCCAGTAATCGATTTTATTCTACGCGCGAATTCATTATTGATTTGTTCGATTTGGTATGACCCTGTTGGTATCGAAACGACGTTCCAGTCTGGGGTTCCGTCGGGTTTATTCTTATTCGCAAACACTAAAGAATTATTGGGTTGTTGACCACCAAATGATTTTGATCTGATATTAGGCCAACTGTGATACATTCGTAGTTTTGCTAGCGCTATCTCCTTCACTGGGACCGGAGAGGGGAAATTCACACTGAATTCTGGATTCGTTGATGTTATTGATATCATGCTTGTTTGTACTGGGTTCGTGTTCTCCACTATTCGTTGAAGTAATTCCTGCGGTGTTGTCATTGTTATTATACTCATGATTTATTTTTAATTTTGGTATCGATGAATCATAAATACTGACCATCACTGAGAACTCACAATCTGGTAATGTTGATATTATTCAGATCATTTTGTTTTTTGGGTTCGTGTTTTCTGATTCCATCGGTGTTGTCATTGTTATTATACTCATGTTGTCGCTCTAATTTCGATATCGCGGAATCAAAAATACTGACCATCGCTGAGAATTCACTATCTGATATAATCGTATTATCTAGTGACGACGATATCATCAATGATAATTGCGAGTATGCGGTTGATGCAATATGAAATTGAAGTAAGTAATTCTGCAGTTTACTCTGGCTGCATGATGATATCTTTTTTGCTATCCCGGTTGATATACCCCCGATTGTAGCCACCGCAGAAATGCAAATTGGAACTACGACCGGGGCAATCATTGTAACCGATGCAAGTATTATTCCGGCACCAGTGAGAACGCTTGACACCGAGTATATAATAACATCAATTGCGGTGATTCTTCGTCGGTATTTTTTTATTTTTATTTGATACTCCTCAGTGAGGGTTTTGAGTCTATTCTGAAATTCTCTGACCTGATCATAGCGACATTGAGTTGATGAAATCATTTTTATTTTAAAAACACTAGCGTTTTCAATTGTGAAATCCTTTCAATTTAGTTATTTACTTAAATCCGCTACGAATTCAACATACCAGGTTACTGAAACCCCAATCAAACTTTTATCAGTATATGTTATCGTGAACTTTTCAGTTTTATCCTTGTCGATGATCGTTGAAATCGTATTGTTGACCCCGGATGAACTCGACGATGATATATTAAATTGAGTTAATGGTGTTACTAGTGTTAATCGATAAATACCCTTGATAGTAGCTGTGATATCTAATTTGTTGTTTGCAGGTGTCCACTCAAATGATCCGTGTTGGATTGTGTATACCACGTTGTTGGTTTTCTCATGAGGAATTTTTGTTTTTTCAATGATTGTTATCATCCTCGAAAAATCACCTTTGACGGCTTCGATGAAAGTTTTCGTCTCATCGATGAATTTTTTAATATCAGGGAGTTTTATTTCAATTTTATCCAACGTGGTTCCAATAAATTTATCCATGATGTTTCTACGAAAAACTGAAAAAAATTTTCCGTTTTCTTCAATTTTAGATTCAAGCGTTGCCAGTACAACCACAAAATTTTTTAACTCATCGTTGAGAGTTTTTAATCGATCTGTAATCGTCGAAACGAGTACACCCGGTTTGAGTTTACCCTGATCGGAAAATAACGCGATAGTATCCTCGATTGCGTTTTGTTGTTTAACCAAAATATCATCCAGAGAAATATTACTGGTTTTCAATTTACCCTGATCGGAAAATAACGCAACGGTGTTCTCGATTGCGTTTCGTTGTTTAACTAAAATATCATCCAATGACACATCACTGGATTTCAATTTACCCTGTTTGTCTTGAAATACAACTATTTCATTAGGATCAACACTTGTCAAATTTAACGTCTCAGCGATTTCATCTTCAATTATTTTTTTTATATCCTTGACAGAATCAGGTGGTGCAGTGCCATCGGGTTTGGGTTTCAAAGATCTCCCCCAAATATCAATCATGTTATTGTAAAACTCTTTCTCTCTCTAAAAAGCGATTGCTAGTGTATTCATTCACGACAACATGTGGTGGTTTTCCGCTTGGGTTACTCAAGGAGTTAGAAATAGCGTCAAGGACATTTAATACTTCGCTGCCACATATTGGTGGGTCATTCATTTGTTGTGTTGGTAGCGTAGAATACCAAGTCTTCATTGGAAGGGTTTTTATATACCGCATAAACTCTTTTGGTGGGGCTAATCCATATGAATCGAAATAAACAATCCCACGTGGATCAATAGCGTATGCAACCCAGTGAGTACCAGGTCCGGTGCTGTTATCGAGATTAATAATACCTGTTTCAGTTTTGTTTGGTTGATGTGGTAATTGATCTTTCATAAAAACACCTCTGAAATTTTTAATCACTAGTTTTTTAGCCGCATCCATTAAATCGAAATTGGACATGGGAACCATAGGTTCCTCAATTAATAAATCGTTCCTGGTAGTCTTAGACCCTTTCCGCTGTACCACGAATACGGGGTTCCTGGTAGTCTTAGACCCGATCCGTTCACGGATCTCCCGCTGTACCACGAATACGGGGTTCCTGGTAGTCTTAGACCCTTTCCCTTTTTTTTATATCCTTTCCCAGTTGCCTTCTTTAGTGCCATTCCCGCTGCAGTACCAACGGCTCCTAACGCTGCCGCTTTAGCCACCACTGGGGCTGCTGCTGCAATCAATGCTGGAATCGCAGCTAACAACGGAAATATACCGCCTGTTTTAATCATATTTTTGATAGCAGCCGCAGAAAGAGTAATCTGAACACCTTTTTTGGCTGCAAGTGCATCATTGAAATGTTTTATTTGACGAGTTGTCAGTGATAGTTTATTTGCACCACCAGTCATTTGGTTGGGTTTCAACGTGATTGTGGTTCCACATTTTTTAGCTGATTCCGATTGCAATTTTTTTAATTGACCGGGAGTTAACGCAACACTAATAACACTATATGACATTATACATAATTGATTGATTCTAAATCGTTTACATGTTTTCTACTGGGGCATCTACCACTCTCATTCTTCCACCAACACCTTCAAGTAGCATTGATTTATCACTGAGAATGACAGCAACCGCTCTATAATTAGCAATAGCACCACGAGTCACATTAGCTCTAAAGTGTATATCAACGACGGACTGTCTTGTTAAATCGAGATGTTCCAGTGAGAAGTAATAGATCCGATACAGATTTTTAAAATCATATTGTGATATTTGCAAACCAGTATCGACATTTTGATCACGTGCCATAAATGACAACAGACGATGATACACGCGTGCAATATGATTTTCTGTGTAATTAAGTTGTATATCCTCGGATGGTTCCTGTTGGCCGTTTATTCTCAGTGAGACGTCTTTCACACCTAACTGATCAAATATCATATGGCTGGAGAGTTGATTGCCAACTCGTGTGTTATCCTGTAACGCAATAAATATATGACGTGGCGCAGCAACACCTTGTTTTGATGCTAGATTCCACGTGAATAACCCGTTCAGATTTGATTGCTTCACATCTGTACTCACGGTTAGCCAACTCAACAACGACTTTCCTCCTTGGTCCATAAATGATAGTAATCGTTCTTCTGCGGTGATTGCTGGAGTCAACACTGGCATCCACAATGATATTTTTGTTAAATTGACTTTACCGGCATCAACATTTGGATTTGCAACATCTGCTGGAATCCTCCAGATTGCGTCACTATCATCACTCTTTCGTACAAGCGATACTGTATGCTTCGCTCCATAAATAACTTTTCGGACGTTTCTACAGAATCCAAATATGTGATGCAGTGGAATCGCGCATGAAAATGATTTACGCGCTCCTTGCAACATTGAAATACGTGTTGCAGCCCCTAGATTGAAATTAACATCGTTGTTTATAATCATATCTTCGATACCAGCAGGAGCAGGGTTAGCAGCACGATCATTTGGTCGTCTTACAACGAATTGTTTTCCTCCAGCGGTATTTGTAGCATCTTTTGCAAACATCATAGAAGGTCCTGCTGATCTTGTATAATCATCGGAATATCTCGCTAACCCGATTATTGTTGTAGCCACATCAACATCGCGATCTATCGACTCGATTTCTTTTCCATCAATGAGATATTTTGCACTCTCAAATAACGCCATGATACCATTATTGACAAAACCGACTTGAGTACCAGCTGGAAACGGTGCTGGTACAGCAGTAGTATCAGCAGCTGTTACAAGTTCTCCTTCTACTTCAATAAACGCTTCACAGGGAAAAAAATATTTACTGGTATCATGGACTTGAAGTTCAATTCGCGATCGACTATTTGCGTCTATTGCATGATAAGCGTAATATTGATAATCGCGTACAGAATCATCCTTGCCAACTGGGGCGTCTATATCAAACGCCGGATCATGTGATTTTTTGAACATTTTATTCTATTTATCAGAGTCTAAATCGTGAAATCATAAACGATTTTCATCGACGTAGTTTTTTAAAGCCGCTTCCTGCTATCATATTTGCAATATTGCTTTGGTCCCCTTGATTTATCAAGGGAGTTAAAGCCATCGACGCTAATTTTTCGTCTACTGCGTTATTTATAATTCTACTAACACTTGCAGGCATTTCCGCTGTAGACGGTAACGGTTTCTTTTTTCGTGATTTCACTAATGATGTTAATTTATTCCTCGCAGTTGAAAACGCTTTTCCAGCAAGATCTCCAACAGCACCAATACCCTTATCACGAATAACTTCAATTGCTTTCATTCCTAGTTGTTTAGCTAACGGCATCACTTTTGGAGCCATTCTCGCAAATAACCCTGCAATGGTATTGCCTAAACCATCTCCGTAGTATGCTCTATAAACTGGAAACCGTAAATTAACTACGTAGACGGGGGTTGGTTTATCATGATTGTAGTGTATGATCATTATTTGAAATCAGAAACCATTTTTCAATTGGAAACGCTAGCGTTTTTATTCAGTCTCGGTGATTAATCACTGTGATACCCACTTTCCACTAACTCGTCAATGAAATCTCGATATGTTTTGATATCCATGATACCGCCGGCAAATAACCGTCTACAGATATCAGATGCTTCATTAATTATTTCCGGTGAGTTATTTCCAGCTCGGAACCCTCCTACAAGAACTTCTAATCGTGATATATCATTGATAACACTACCAGGACATGAAATCCTTGGATTTTCCCTCGAAGAGTTTCCAACTAAACCACTGCCTGAAAATCCTTTGGTTTTATCAGTGATACCGGTTGCACCTTTTTCATGATCAGCTTCTCTCGTTATTTTCATCTGTTGGGGAGATTGTGTTATATCAATAAATTTTGATTGTTCTGGTAGTCTAAGAAATCCGGTATCCGATTGCTCCCCTATAGATGATTCAGCTTTTTTTATTGCTGCCATATATTCCTGAAATGTTTTATCATCTCCTTTTGCTTGAGATGAACCTGATAGTATACGATATAACCCCCTATACCAATCTTTTTTAGGGGGAAGATTATAATTATCGTAAATATATTTTCTTCTCTGATGAAAACTCCTAGTGACAAATTGGGCTAATTCTTCCATAGAATCAAATTTTTTATTTCTCAATTCATCTAATTTACCGGGAAGAAGTTTTTCATTGAATGCAACTCGTCCACTAGTAGTAGTATCCTCCCCTTCTTCTTGAAATTCGGGTGGGGGGATATCTTCTTGAAGTTCTCCTTGTTGTTCTGAAGCGGTTGATATATCCTGAGGAAGTGTTTTCAATGATTTTTTTGTTTGTTTAGTTCTTTTTGCTATTTTTTCTAACACAGGAAGAAAAGAGTCTTCTTGTTTTTTTCCTTCTTCAGAGATTGTTGACACTATCTGTTTCGTTGCTGTGGTTACTGGTTTAAACAATTCTTCAGATCCTCGCAGCAAAATCAGTCTGAAGACTCTGTCGTTGTTGCAGTTTATTCCGTACAGAGTCACGAATTGGTACAAATCTCCTGATTGCATCTAGTCGTTCACGAGCCAATCGGGTTGTTAAGGCTTCATTGACCATTATTTAAAATCAGAAACAATTTTTCAATTGCAAAACAATTTTTCAATCCGACCTAACACCACCGTAGAAGCGTTATTTCACTGTGAGACAGCTTCTATCAGTGATGTGGAAAGTGTCCAAATTGTATATAAAATAATTAATTATGACACTTTCCACACTTTTCCCTTGATCAATCCGAACCAGCCATCAATTTTTTATTCACTGATTTCAACAGTTTTAATCAAAAAATGCTAAAAAAAAATTAAAATCTCTATGAGGGACGGTCACTATCAAATAATGATAAATGGTTGGTCAATCAAAATTGTTCATTTTCTTGAATTAACGCCCGTAGGTTTCTAACTTTAGAATTAACCTCCTTTTTCAATTCGTATTCGTACCCCAATTCTTTTCGTATTCGTTCTACGATGGTATACAACGGAGCGAACACACTTACGTCACTGGAAAATGCGAGAGAGTCCTTAATAGAATTCTGAATTCTTTTGATGAGCGCATACTTCTTTGGTAGCATGTATTTATTGTTGTTAACTCCGTATTCTATATCCTGAAAATCAGACATGATTTGATCAGGATTTAACCCATCTGATAGTTCAATATCCCAACCTTTCAATTTTGAAATCTCGGATATGATGCTATTCATGTTTTCAGAATTCATTATTCTATAACAATGATATATTTCTAAATGAAAAATATGACGTATTAGACATAACTAAATTTAACTTTCTGTCCTGTCTTTTTTGAAATCGCCGTTTTGGTTATCCCCTCTGCAACGAATCGTACAGAGGATATACAAATATCGAAAAATTTACCGGCTTCATTCATTGATTGAAATAATTTTTCTTCGTTAGTTATCGTATTCAAAGATTTCACAGGTCTCGCTTTTTTCGAGTATTTCCCAGTCCCCCCTCGTTCGGAATTTTCACTTTGTGTGATAGCCTGCAGATTTGATAAAGAATTGTTTTTGGGATTAGAATCGATATGATCAATAACAAAATCATCCTCGATCAATCCATAAAAACACTCATACACGAAACGATGATTGAGATATCTCTTCTCCCCGCCAACAGTAAACATCAAGTACCCTTGATTATTCACAGAACCAACTGGTTTCTTCAGTCTGCGGTTTCTTACAACACCATCACTGGATGCTTCATAATTTGTGATCACAGGGTGTTGTCTGAATTCTTGGTTCATTCGTATACATAATACTATTGTTTGTCTAATTCATCGTTTGGTTTAATGATAAATCTTTCGATGTAGTCTTGAGGAGTTCTTATGATTTTATCCTTGATACTGACTTTGTCAAGGATACTGACTTTATCAGTGTCAGCGTCAAGGATACTGACTTTGTCAGCGTCAAGAATACTGACTTTGTCAGCGTCAGGGTCATAATTTCTGATTGATTGTCCATTTTTTATTCTTTTATCATAATATCGCTTCAACTCCCTGTATCGCTTACCACCGCAATTCAAACACAACTGAGATTTTCCCCTAACCCCAACTCCACATCGTATGCACGGTAACGGACCAAGGCTTCCACGACGAAAGCTTTGCATATGATACCCACAGAACTCATTTCTGCATGATTTGTTACACGGGATTACTGATCCAATCATAAGCCACTTGCAGTGATTCATTATATAAAAATCTTTCATTTAAATGCTTGTTTTAATTATAGCATGAAGGAATTAAGGAGAACGCCTTCGAAAAATGCTGATAAGGAGTTTAAGAGATTATTAAAAATCAATCCTAGATTTAATCTCGATAAACCCAAAAAACGTAACAAACGTCCAATAGACGGAAATATGAAAGAGTTTAAGAGATTATTAAAAATCAATCCTAGATTTAATCTCGATAAACCCAAAAAACGTAACAAACGTCCAATCGACGGAAACATGAAAGAGTTTAAGAGATTATTAAAAATCAATCCTAGATTTAATCTCGATAAACCCAAAAAACGTAACAAACGTCCAAGAGACGGAAACATGAAAGAGTTTAAGAGATTATTAAAAATCAATCCTAAATTTAATCTCGATAAACCAAAAAGACGTAACAAAATCAATCCTAGATTTAATCTCGATAAACCCAAAAAACGTCCAATAGACGGAAACATGAAAGAGTTTAAGAGATTATTAAAAATCAATCCTAGATTTAATCTCGATAAACCAAAAAAAACGTCCAAGAGAGATTACCCCTGGAAAGATGCTCAATTCAATCTCGATATAGCTTCTAATACACCAAAGAATACAATTCTTGATAAAGCCATGATTAGTAAAATCAGAGACTGTTTTAATGAATTCAAGCGTGATGGAGCATCTTATTGTTGGTCAACATTTCGAATTGATGGTGTTGTTGATGCTACCATGAATGATGAAAAAGCAGCAGTGATAATTTCACGTGTTGGGGAAAAACGGCATTTTTTCCGAATCAAATTCATTATCGAAATCGATGGCAAATGGATTATTAGGGATAAATTTGAACCAATCCTCAAGAATAAAAAAGCTGTCATTGTGAGTAGAGATTCCAAACCAGGGATTCTAACCGGCATTGATAAACCATACTACGAAAGATCTTATCCCGTAACAGCAATGGTTTATGGGATATATCCGTTAAATGATAAACCTGATATCGCAAAACTAGCTCCTATGAAATATTCGTCAGGGCTTAATTGTGTAGCAGAACGAATAATAGAACACTTCACAAATGCATCCCGAGGAAATAAACTAACTGATCTGCGACGTAGGAAAATAACCGAGTGGGAACTGACAGTGAAACAGCATGGTGCAAAGATTTCTGATATAGCTAAATTAGAAACATCATTACGATTCCCAATAACTGTTATGACGATAACCGGAGAGGTTTTATACGAACCGAAATATAACAAAAATGGAGCACCAATACAGATTATTGATCATAACAAACACGCGTGGACACCTGCGGTAACAATATTTCCACGAGAACGAACCGTGAAATATATCCCCCCGGAATTTTCCGGGGAGTTAGTCGGGGATGTTTTCTATGAAGAGAGATTATTCGATGCTATTCATGCGTTGTGTAAAGATGATCCTGTGTCAGTGTGGTTACTTAGAAGTGATGAAGAATTCGATCAATTTGTAAAACCAAATGGTGAATTATATCGCATTGAAGAATTAGATAACAGAATGAGAAAAATCGCTAGTGATTTTTCACCGGAGAATTCCCATGAAAAACTACTCACGGATAGTTTTACTATTCCATCAGTGGTAGCTCACTTCGCAAGAGAAAAAAACTCATGGCGTCCAACACGAAATGATTTTCTCGAGGATGTTAAATTGAGTTGCGTCGAATTCGGTCATGGAGGACTGTGGAATACGAAATACTCACGTGATGGTATGATTTCAATTGATATATCCGCGTGTTATCCCGGAAGTTTTCTCGGGTATGGGGAATGTGCTGAGTACTTCAAACGATTTGGACACCCCACGCATGAAATGACTCGTGTTGCGATTAATGGACCATTGCCTGATTTTGATTTAACCGGATTCGCTCGTGTGATATCATTTGAATTAGCTACAGGGTTACATCCGTGTAGTTATGTTTGGCTCGGTAGACACCTATCTGAAAAACACTGGATGCCAATAGTGCTATTGAGATATATGATTGATTGTGGTATGCTAATATCGTTGATTGTTTCCGAGGCTATTATATGCTATCGAGCTCAGAAAGAAGTTTGGCTACCACAACCCAATCTAGATAGAATAATCAACGAACTACGAAAACAGTTTCCAGATTTCAGTGAAGAAGAAATCATAAATTGGTCTAAGAAGTTATTTGAAATTAAAAAAGAACAAGCAAAAGATCTCGGAAGAAGAATAATCGGTAAATTTACCCAGGGTGGACGATACGACAACGCGAAATACTCTTCGCGGTTGATCATAGATGTCGCTGAATACGATTTTATTGTAGCGGATTTAATGAAACAGGGAAAACTTGTATCCCGTAAGGATGCTTTTCTATCCAATGGTGAGAAATTAGGTACGGTTGTTACCTACTGTGATGGATATAATTCCCAGTACACACATTTGAGAAGTTCAATGTTAGCCTATGCTTGCATTAATCTATTTTCGATGATAAATAGATTTCCTAATACCGCGGTTAGAGTAGCCACTGATTCGATGTATATACACAATAAGTACAAATCAGCTGTAGCGGCATTCACAGATCCCGAAGAAAATTGGGGGCGTTGGCGATTTAAAAAAGAGATGCTACATGAGTATTGTGAATCCGCAGACGTTGCCATGGATGATAAATATATTTGTTGTAACCGTATTGAAATTGGAAACACTAGTATTTCTACAGAATTTTCTAATGCACCACCGGTATCTGATCCAATCTGTAGATACAAGACAGTTTATTTAAACGGCTGTGGTGGGTCAGGAAAGACAACTCGTGCAATTGAATTATTTCGTGGTGGTGGAAATACTTGTATTTCTACTAACATGATTGTGCTAACACCGACTCATAGACTCGCCAGAGAGATGATACAGCGAGGGGTAAATGCTTGCACTTATCACAGCTTCTTTCGATGGAAAGGTGACAAATGGACTCCTGATCGAATGGGTGATAAATTCATTCCTGAAATCATAATCTGGGATGAAATATGCACAGTGTCATTAGATGTATTAAAAACATTTCTTGAGTGGTTGTTAACCAAAAACATAAAAGTCGTCATGTGCGGGGATCAAGGCCAACCACCACCATTTGTCGGTGCATCTCCACATGAATGGCTAAAGGGTTTTGTAGACTACTATGAAGAAATCACCACTGATTATAGATCACTTGATGAACGATTACGCGAGTTCAAAGCGCTAATTAGATTACAACCGGATAGAATCCAATGCGAAATAACGCGTGAAGTGATTTCAGAAACCCCAATGAATGATTTCTGGGAAGCGTGGAGACCAAACGATTTGATCATTGCAAGTAGAAAAATAGTCAGGGATACACTTCAGATGAAGTTATTTGAATTGCATAAAGAAAAATTTGCAACGCTTCCAGTACCCCTTTGTTATAGGCCATCGGATACACGAAAACAGAATATTGAAGTTGATATTCCAGGACAGAATGAAAAACAAATTTTGGTATTAAATGATATTGTGCTGGTTGATATCAATGTCGTTGAAGATGCATTGCGTGCTAATAAATCCCCGTGGACGCTAGGATACGCAGCAACAATACACTCTTCACAGGGATTGACTATATCGGATACAATTGTTTGGATGGTAGATAATCGCATCGAATGGTCGAATTTAGTCTATCTCGCAGTATCCAGAGTACGAAACATAAATCAACTTCGAAGAATTGTCCTGACAGAGTCAGGCGATGATAATGACACAACAATAAGTGATATTGATGTTAGCATCATTAATAAAAAACTCTCCGGTTACAAACAACAGGACAAAAAAAAACAACGAGAATTTGATATTGATGCTGAACTAATAATCACTTTGAAGAAACAACAGAATAATCACTGCGCGAGTTGCAATTGTATAATGCGTTGGCAGTATTCGGATAAGGATCCTCGCCAATTCACCGTAGACAGAAAAAATAACAATCTCGGTCATGTCAGAAATAATGTGATGTTGACTTGTCTTGAGTGCAATAGACGCAACGGTGCTAGTTAAGACCATGCGGTGGCAATTGAGTATCCTCGGGAATCACTTGTAGTTGTTGTCGAGTAAATCCTCGTTGAGGGGCAGTTGAATCCAGTTTATAGACTGGAGGTCTACCCGTAGATCGTGTTATACTAGATATCTTATGCGTAGTGACGCTCCAAATAGGATCAGTAGCCCTTTTTCTACCCCCTTCAAGCTCTCCTGGTTCGTATAAGTACCTCACAATGACACTACTACCAAGAATTGGTTGGGAAACGCTAGCGTTTCTAGGGAAATCTTTTTGTGGTTGGACGGGTATTGACTTCTTTTTAATCGCGTTGATAGGTTTCATGTTGATTGTTCTAGTAATCTCGTTATTCAGTGCAGTAATCACAGATGGTAATCTTTTAACCCATTCACTGGATCGCTTTTCTTGAATGAATTCTTTTGCGTATTGATATCCAAATAACCGCTCAGCAATCGTCCGATTAAATCGTTCTACAATGGCCTGATCGCGATGTAGCGCAGTATGCCCTCGTCGTATGGTGACATTATGATGTTTCATTGTAGATAACACTGCACCCTGAAATTCCTTGTCAGGATCAACCTGCAATAGATTTGGCCAGTGCAGAGGACCTCGTCGATAAATCCTTTCAAATGCAGAAGCGACTTCAGTGGCTGATTTTGTTTTTAACGGTTCTGCTTCTTTGTATCGACTTGCAATATCAACTACGGTTAAAGCGTATTTGTAACCACGATCATGTGGCAGAAATAATATATCAGCCTGATGAACTTCATTAGGAACTGTCACATCAAAATGCGAGAATTGAATTTGTTTAGGCGGTGGTAGATAAATTTGCCATAGTGCCTGTTTGGATAACCAATTAGCCGCAGTGGTTTTTTTTTCACTTTTGCAGCGCTAGCGAGTTTATGGACTGCTGATTTACCCCTCCAGTATCCTCTTGGGGAATAATAAATTGATTCCATATTATTAATTACCGGCACCTAACATCAATTTACTTTTCATAGCCGATTTTATTAAAAAGGAAGCCAATTTTTCTTTGAAGGATTTATCAGGAATAGCATTTAACGCATGAATTAATTTCACATCTGCTAGATGCCTGTGTTGCAGATTGCTGCTTTTATAAGCAGCATCATGAAGGTGACAGGCCTTATCAATGGCGTTTATTGGTTCTTCACCGGGTCGGGACTGATTTTGATCATTGAGTCTGATATCAAGTCTGGTTCCCGGTCCACAGTAGCTATATCCTGGAAGGTGCTTTTCTCCGGGGTACTTTGCCCATGGGGTTCCAGGGAGCTTTGCCAATTTGGCTGCGATATCACCTCCTCGTTTTTTTTTTAAAACATCTCCGAATTGTAAAATCTTTGATTTTGTAGAAACAAATCTAATTTTTTTTGTACCACATGTTGCACATCTACCAGTAAGTGCTGATCTGTTATTTTTAGTTGTAACCGTCGTCACATCATTTGTGCTAGTACGCGTTTTGCACTTCACACAATATAGATCCATAATTTATGTATAGAGATATGGATATAATTGATTTTTCGGCGACTAAAACAAGAGAACCAATTAAGCATCATGCAGCGCTACCAAACTGCGAGAATTGAATTTGTTTAGGCGGTAGTAGATAAATTTGCCATAGTGCCTGTTTGGATAACCAATTAGCCGCAGTGGTTTTTTTCACTTTTTCAGCGCTAGCGAGTTTATTGATTTCAGCGTTACCCCTCCAGTATCCTCTTGGGGAATAATAAATTGATTCCATATTATTAATTACCAGCACCTAACATCAATTTACTTTTCATAGCCGATTTTATCAAAAATGAAGACAATTTTTCTTTGAAGGATTTATCAGGAATAGCATTTAACGCATGAATTAATTTCACATCCGCGAGATGCCTGTTTTGCAGATTGCTGCTTTTATAAGCAACATCATGAAGGTGACAGGCCTTATCAATGGCGTTTATTGGTTCTTCACCGGGGTTGGGTTGATTTTGATTATTGAGTCTGATATCAAGTCTGGTTCCCGGTCCACAGTAGCTATATCCTGGCAGGTGCTTTTCTCCGGGGTACTTTGCCCATGGGGTTCCAGGGAGCTTTGCCAATTTGGCTGCGATATCACCTCCTCGTTTTTTTTAAAATCAGATTTCATAGACACAAATCTAAATTTCTTTGTACCACATTGCACGCATTTACCAGAAAGCGCTGATCGGTTATTTTTAGTTGTAATCGTCGTCACATCATCTGTGCCAGTACGCGTTTTACACTTCACACAATATAGATCCATAATTTATGTATAGAAATATGGATATAATTGATTTTTCAGCGACTAAAACAAGAGAACCAATTAAGCATCATGCAGCGCTACCAAACTCTATCCGGATGATTATAATCGGGCCATCTGGATCCGGTAAAACGCAATTGTTGCTCAATTTAATAATGAGATGGATGAAGTGGGATAAGTTGTATTTAATTGCCCCTAGCGTAGATGATCAACGATGTTATGAAGTGTTAAAGGATTTTAACGAGAATGCATCAGAAATTAAGGGTGAGAACGCCATTGATTTTATAACCGATATCGATGAAGCACCGAGTATTGATGATATTGATGGAGATATTAACAATTTAGTCGTATACGACGATATAATGTTGGATAAACAAAAGAATCCTGCTAGAATATTTTCCCGTGGGCGTCACAAAAACACTGACGTGATATATGTCACTCAACGCTACACTCAGGTTCCAAAAGTGATCAGAGATAACTGCAATTTATTGTCTGTATTCAACGGAGTTGATACTCATACGCTACGAAATATTTGGCAGACATGGTGTTCTGATATGGACTTCAATCAATTTAGAGATTTCTTTAGTCATGCTCAGTCGACTCCGCACGGATTCGCAGCAATAAATTTACATGATCCTCGGACACGATATCGTATCGGACTTGATCAAATATTCGGTTAAAATCATTTATTATTTTTTGTTAACCCAGTGATGAAATCACTAAGCAGCAGAGAGGGTGGATGACAACAAGTTGCGACCAAAATTGATTAAAAAATCGTTTTCATTTTTTTAGTTAAAATGATTTCATAGGGAGATTTCAATCAATTTTTTGTCTGAAAACGTTGTAGGGTTCGCCTTTTTTTGGTTAAAATAAGATTATAAGACGGCTCGTTTTAGGATTTCAATCAAATTTTGTCTGAAAACGTAGGATTCACCCTCTCTGCTGCTCTACTGCTTGCAATTCAGAACCTCAGAATACCTTCAGTACATGTAATGTAGGCAGAAACAGTAGGCAGTTCTGTTCTATTATTAGTACTGATCTTTCATCAAGCAGTTGCGTTTCTTGAGTAATGGCTTGCAGTGTCCTGGAGTCATTGAAAACAAGAACATATAAGATCTCATTCTATCTCAGTATTTCATTACCGGGGCAAAACCTTGTCCAGAAGTATGTCCCAAAAGCACTTCTTTAACATTATCTCAGTAAAACCACCATACACTCCGAGAGTCGAATTTCTGATTTGAAATGACATAGCCTCTTCGGTCTTCCTATTGTGGCTGTAGATCTTGTGCTGTGCTTGGGAAACTAAAACAACAAAACAATGCAGATAACTCCGCTTCGTAGTAGGACCGCAACAGTATCCACTGGACCAAAATGATCAAAGTTTCAGATTGCATGAGGTTTCATTTCAGCTAATGGCTGGAAGCCTACGGTTGGCATCTCTCTGCAGGATCTATCGAAGTAAATCATATATGCATCGAGGCCAGTACAATCGTCATGGGGATCTCACATCCAACCAAAGTTTGAAATAATGCACTGGGCGTTAGAGTGCTCTTTGCACGTCATTCTTATCGAGACAAAGCGCAAAGTAAACGTCTTTCTATAGTGGCAGAAGACGTTATCTGGAAAGATGTGTTCTCAAACTTCCACACAATTCTATTTTCATCTTTTACACTCGAGACCTCTGCTTTCTGGAATTTTCTCAGGTGGTCTCATCGGGAAAAGCGCATGAAGTCCGTCACTCACAAGCAGTCTCATCGTTTTTGTATGATTTAACACCAAATTCGGCACTCAGCCTCCAGTCTTGCCTATGGTCGACCTTATGTAAACCTATATGCGACAAAATGAACATTCAGGATTCAGTCTCAAACATGTAGACTGGACGAATTCGTATTGCCTCCATGCATACACTGTACCCAACTTATCCTATTCTAAAAGCGAGGTAAGGTAACTGGAGTACCTAATTGCTCTCCTAAAGCAGAAAAAAATATAGGATAAACTACTCTTTTAATCGAACATTGAGGATTCCTAATTCGTACATTCTCCTCAGTTACTTTAACAGTCGCGATTATAAGTTTATAATAAAAATCCAGACATATTAATCTGTATAGCCGACTCTTATGAAAATCATCAAAACATCCCTGAGAGTATGAAAGTGGACTCTAATTAAACCGTTTCAAATGACATTTTTCGCGATAAGAGAAAAATAAGCATGCAACTTTGATATAAAGACTGGTAGTTATTATTTTATAAAGAAAACCATTTAGTTTGGGAATAAGTATCGGTAGTACCTGTAATACCTTTATATAAGTTTTAACTGGAAGGTGATTAGTGGGTGAATGGACAATATTGCTGCACGGGCCGTGTCGTCCAGGATTCACAAAGTTATCGATTGTAGTCTTCAAGGAACTAACCCCAAGAATTACTCGTGCGTTTCGGCGCACAAGGTTAATTCTGTCTCCAATGGCATTGACCCTGAGCGCAACTGCTTCTTGACCATGTAATTCAAGCTGCGGGACAGCGATCTGAGACTGCAATCCACCAGCTCTTGAGTTTCAACCTAAGGGTTAAGACTTGACCTGGTAGAATTCCTTACTAGCAGCACAGTAGGCCGCCTTTACATGTCATTCACTAACTTAGTAACGGCACGTATTATACTTCTTCCATTGAATTTACGGGATTTGTAATGACAATATTTCATTATACCGTGCCTATTCTCCTAACATGTTATGATCGGGTAATGTATTTGTAGAAACAATCATGGGATCAAAATGTATTTATTCGATAATACAGGTACACATTTGCAATCCCGCTCTGCAGTTACATTCCTATAAGAGCACGCACATCCTCATCTAATAAACTTTACCAATGATAGGAATAGAATCCCTTTTATCCAGTGTAAGATCTATCTCATTGGACTTCGCCTTATTAAGCAGACGACCTTGTACTACTTTTTTATGCTAAAGTACTTATTACCAAAGAAATATTTTACTTAAGAAATGGGCAAATAAAAATAAACATTTCAGTGAACAAAATTGTTATTAAAAGAAACCAATTTTAATAAAGAAATTTGTGTCGATGACACCTATCCAGTATACTCGTTGCAAGGTATGTATTGCCGAGTAATTTTCACAAGACATACTATTATCTTTGTTACAAAATTTGTTATTAAAATAATATTCTACAATAGACCATCGTAATCATATTCGTTTAAACAATACATTTGTCATATGTTGAATATATTAATTATCGGTGTTTTCAAAATCAATTTTCAGCCTACTACAGTCATTCACTCACAAATTCAGCAACAGTCTCAGTTATCTTTAAAACATTTTATAAATGAAACGTTGACTATTGGGATGATCGATCAGCCGAAAAACTAACAGACTGATCAACTACGAGTACCCAGGTAACTAACTAATAAATAGTTAACTAAGCAACAACGTAATAAACATGCTAATCGGCGCTTACTAAGTTATGTAAGCATATTAAGAAATAAATAAACTAGCTAACTTTCTGATTGACAAACTACAACTAATTAAATGGCCTATTAATTTTAACTGACTATATTTAGCTAAAAGGAAGTAAAATAACCTGCCGACCGAGATTTCAGATAACCTACCAACTTAGTCAGGCAAATAAACTTATCAAATACAAACTTAGACCTGTAAGCATAAATGTTCACTTACTATTTAACAAAGTGATAAATGTTTGTTCATTTTAAACATTATCTAACAGCCATTACCTATTAAACTATTAAAGAAATAAATAATTAACTGACCGGTTATACTAAGAAACAGTTAACTGACTATGTACATGTCTATATCTATAGTTTGAATCCATTTAATCCTGTCTAAGTGATAGTTCTGATAGCGAGTTGCTAAAGAGCGTACTAATGGGACGACTTGAGAACTCGGTTGCATTTTTTATATATCTCTCCTTCAGCAAGGACAATCAACAAGTGTATGTATGTATGTATGTATGTATGTATGTATGTATGTATGTATGTATGTATGTATGTATGTATGTATGTATGTATGTATGTTTGTATGTATGTATGTATGCATGCATTCATGTATGTGCTTGCGCATATACGTATGGTTTAGGGGCGGAAGAATGGTTAGATGAAAGGATGAATAAATGCACTTTAGGGTACTAATATTCTTTCTGCAATACCAAATTTATTTTCTCAGTGGAATGGCAGCGTTTTTACTCCTTTTCAAGGAAACATACGTTCATTGCAGGCAGCTTTTTATTTTGAGAATGATCATCACAGTAAAACTCATCCGTATGTGTAATGACGACACCGAACTTGACAACGGGATTCCTCTATGTGTGGTTTAATCGATGAAGATTACTTGTAGTTGCTGCTTTATTTTTTCAGGTAGGCAGTGACTGAAGGCAATCTGAAGGAATAAAGATTTGGAAAACATGAGAATAAATAGTCGACACAGCGTATTACAAAGTGTAATCAACGATTCAATGACTCACCGGTAAGACGCTTTGATCAATCTTTTAAGACATTTGTAAACATCAATACTTCTCAAAAAATACATATGGAGTCTAGTGACCTTGAAAACGAGAGTTTCACGACTAGTTTCGAATTGCTTTGGAAAACTGTTTTATAATCGACATTTTTAGTTAGCTATAATCGGCACTTTGAAGCTCTTATTTGTGTGCTGACGTACCGAAAAACACATTCATACATAATGTTCTGGGTATGTGACGATAGATCGACTCGACTTGTATCCCTAGAACAAGTCGAAAACATTGTCGTCGAGTGGAAAACGTTGTAACGTAAGTGTGGTTACGCGTACGCTATATAAATGTATAGTTGTGGATATGATGAATCAATGAAAAGTGTGGTCAAAATTCGTCGAACTGGTTCCAAGAACAGGATAGTTAGGAAAAGTAGAGTTTCTCTTACATTCACTTATAGACCATATTATACTCTTCTTACATTTTGTTTTGACCTCTGTTTGAGCTTTTGCATTGCATAACATGCTATGACCAGTAGTTACATAAGCGGACTCGAAGAAATATGAATGGTCTGACAGGTAGGTTTATGAACTCAAAGTACGCAGAGAGTAAACCGATGCTACATAGAGATAAGGGGAGCTGCGGTATCTTGTAGATGTAACTCTTAATCCATGTGTCGTGGGTTCCCCAAAGCACTTGGACCTCAATTTCATACGGTAAAATAACCAAATACATCTTGACAGTACGGCCCTCGAATTTGTAACAAAAACACACCTTGGACTATTGGATTTAAATTCTTTGTACATGGTTGCATGCATAGATCTGCTCAAACATAAATAGTTTAGAAGAGATTTGTGGTGGTTTTGTTTCATCCAAGAAATATGAAGGCTAAATATGAAGTAATTCGATCAGACCTAGCAAACAAACGATCAGATGCTCTGCTTAACGTGAGTTTGACCACTCCTTTTGTTGTTGTTGTTGTTGTTGTTGTTGTAGGGATTAACGACATTTTTCAACACACGATATGCTTGCTATACATGGCGGCCATAATTATTGGTGGAGAAAGAACCCTGGAAAATCGCCGGAAATAACCACCAACCTCTTCTTTCGTCCTTTGCTGCTTTGGAATATACTTTTAGCGCTAGAATAAGTTTTGATGAAATTCTTGAAGCTGAATCATCACACAACAAGCTCCAACATGGGAGGTTGATCCGTACTGTACAGGGATAACGTAGTCGGGAGTACAGGCCTATCCTTGTTATACAGACTTTCTTGTTAATATTATCCAGGGCATTTGTTAACATAAGTCAGTTTTTATCCCTATAATACGTTTTGACACACCATCTAGCGGAATCAGCGGTATTCTTCTGAGACGACTCTTTTATAGCCGGTACACGCAGGTTCGATTCTACCTGCATTTTGGAAAAAGTAAACTGTAATGATTTCGTCCAAGTATTTTCTTGATTGAAAAATACGCAAAAGTGGTTGAAATGAAATTTATTTTAAGTAAGATTTTAAGTAAGAGATCTCTGAGTACAAGTTGTTCAAATCATCGAATACAACTATAGAGGATATAAATAAGGATTCGACAAGAACCCCCTCCCCGCTTCATCCAGGGTCCACTCGAAGAAGTTATCATGCTTCTGCTCAACAAATCCCTTGATATTAAGTCACAAACAGGAGTACAAATCAAAGTAGCATAAAATCTGATCTTGCTGTCCATTTGTTGGGATGTAGGAAGTAGTCTATACTCGGGCTTTTCGTAAGTATAATTTAGCCTCCGGTTACTCTAAACCGGTTTGATGAATGTGCTAACGTTTTCCTTAGTTTAAAGAGATCCTTAAGAACCAATTTTCAAAGAGGATTACAAAGACTTTAATGAGGGGTACTATTAAGGAGGGATTCCATTAGCATACATTGTCTAAATAATCAGTCCAGCCTGAAACAGCTTGTATAGCTTACACATTAATACATTCCGACTTCTCCGATTCAGGCTGTGTGATTTTGATTTTTTAACGTAGCATTACAATTTTGTTCAGTCATATCGCTACGATGTCTGCGGTGCAACAGTTTATAGTGATGTAGCATGATGTCCCACCAGTCACATTATCCTGACACCAGGACAACTAGTCCCAACACTAACTCCTTAATGCTCAGCGCCCAGCGAGGCAGCTGTTAGTACGATTGATGCAAGTCTTTGGTATGACTCGGCCAGGGATCGAACCCACGACCACCCGCTTCCGTGGCGGACGCTCTAACCACTAGGCTATCGTAGCGGTCCCGATTCAGCCTAACGACTCTGCTTTTTATAGGAATCAAGTCGACACCAGCTAACGATTGCCATCAATAGGATTGCAGATACTTTAATGAGGGTTACTATTAAGGAAGTATTCCTTTAGCATACATTGCCTAAATAATCAGTCCAGCCTGAAATGGGTTGTATAGCTTACACATAAATACACTTCGACTTCTCAAATTCAGGCTGAGGAAGTTGATCTCTGCTTTTTATAGGGACAAGTCGACTCTAACTTACGATTGCCATCGACAGGGCTCCACATTTCATTGATTGTATTATGTCTAAAGATAAGGGATTAAGTATCTGGTTATTTATTCCGTATGGAAATGCAAATAAGACAGACATACATAAACACTTAGGTCACTTTTGATGAAATGTTTGTAATTGACACATGTGCGACACGGTGAAGCATTTTAGTACGACAGATGTAGGCATGGTTGTCGTAATATATACACCTGACGAACATGGATCCGGTTTTTAATTGAATTATAGAAGTACATCTTTTCTATGACGTTATTCGTTTTATTTTTTTTTATAGCAGATCAAAGAAAAATCACACAAGGATAGTCATTAGATGTGATATTGAACAGTACCATGATTTATACGGCCTTGCAAATTTAGGATTGGAGTCTGGGATCTTTTAAACAAGATGGACAAGGCCTACAAGTCAAGTTGCACCACTGAAGCACTGCTGTACAATGAGTGACATTGACCCAAAGTTTTATATTATGTTTTAAAAGTATGAAAACCAACGACGAATTTAAAGATTGAAAAAATTAAAAAACAAAAATCAAAAAATTGTTATGACCATAGCATCGACCCTGTAGTCCAAATAAGACCGTATCGCAGAATCAATTGTCTGAGTATTGCAGAATCAATTGTCTGAGTATCGCAGAATCAATTGTCTGAGCTTCGTAATGATTTCTACCATGTACGAGAAAGATCTTTCAAGGAGTATAGGAAATATATGCCAAGAAAAATGACAAGAAGCCATAACTGTTGAAGCTGCCAATGCGTCGTCAGAAAAATGGCTGCCATGTCTCGCTTCTCACTAATGTGCACTCATCATAAAGATCTTATCAGACGAGAAAACATTTCAGATTTAATGGAGTATCAGTCAAAATATATTAATATTTGGCCTGAGCAGTTCATATGTATATTGAAATATATGTCTGACGCCACTGACGTAACGCACATACCTTGTGTGGAACATCTTACATACACCATATCAACACTGTCATTCGAGTTTATGGAACGTTAGACCATGTAAAAATGTTAAGTCACGTATTACGTGTAAAGTGATGCAATTTTAGAAAAACTTACATTTGTCAAGCCTCCACTGAAATAGGACCCAGACCTGTCTGAACTGGGTCTGCCCACAAGTAAACCACTCTCTCTCGGTGCCAGTGGACCAGATACTGTAATGGGAGATACATTACATATGATGATTCAAATCTTCTCATGAAACAAATCAAAACATATTTAGTTCTTTTAAGAATATTATTTTTACAATATTAACTGAGACAAAAACAATTAAAGAGGCAGAAATACAGACGCAAGATTCAGCCTGTACTATTCAGCTTCCGATGCTTAGTCTAAAAATGTTAGTATATATTACAAGCACATTAATAATATCTTTTCAATGCAGTATCGATAGAGAACGTTTATTTTTTTCTGCAACTTTTACTACGTTTTAAATTGGATTTTGCATACATTCGGAATGCATTTGTTGCTTCTATCAGAAAGTAAAATTTTTCTCTGCAGATCAACTTGCACGCACGCTTGCATACGTAATATGCATTAAATGTTATGTTATTATTATTGATATAGTTAACTTTAGAGTTCTGCTTAATATAAAATAGGGTATTTGATGATTAATATTCTAATTGGTCCTAAATTTGCAAAACTAGACGTATTCAGGAGACGCGAATGCCCACCACAGTGGCTAAAATGACCAAAACAAAACCGGACCAATATTTATCTGATAGACTTGTATCTCAGTACTGCTGTCGTGGTGTACACCATATAATAAAAATGTTATTGAATAGTTTAGCCCCCCCCCCCCCCAATTTATCATTTGCTTGCAATGATACTATTGCATAGGGGATTTCGTCCCAATTTTAATCCTAATCGAATAATTTTTGTTCGGTATTAACGAAAAACGTTTTTCTTCTCATTTTGAACATGATAAAAATCACAGCAAGTTCGCTTTGTTAATCATATTGTATTGAGAAATTTGGTTTACTTGACACGTTAAAAGTAAAAAAAAATTATAATCCGCCTACATTAACAATTGTTTTTACATTGGCATTATTTAATTACATCGTTGTTCTTACAGATACTAGAGGAAATCACGGAACCAGATTTCTTCTTATTCTTATGGATAGAGCTGCTGGGCCCTTAGTGGCCGAGTGGTCTAAAGCACTCTCTGTATATGTATAACCTATCTTGTGCTGAAAACTGTCGTTCCTATCTTGTGCTGAAAACTGTCGTTCCTATCTTGTGCTGAAAACTCGTTTCGTATCTTGTGCTGACAAATTGCGTTAAACAATACTACAACAACAACATGGATATAGTATCAACACGTGGTAATGAACAATTCAGTCTGAAACATGCAATCAAGTAAAATGTCTGATAATATTTGTAAAATTGAATGCAATATTTTAAATCTTATGTTGTTACATTGCGTTAAAACATAATATAAGACGCCGTGTTCTAACTATCAATAACTTTAATATATACAAACGACTACTGTGAGGTCTTAACACAGAGTGGTATCCAAGAGGCAGACGCCTGTTGATAGTACCAGTGGAAATATGACTCATGCAGAGGGTTTTGATTGGTCAGCTACCATGTATAATGTTACAGCTCAACATTTATCGAACCGACACTCTTGCTCTTCCTTTAAGAGCATATTCTATCCTTACCATCTGTGTGGTCATGTGCGGTGTCTTTAAGTGTATAGCCTCGATCGGTACGTTCGAACGTCATCACCAAAAAGATGCGAGAGAAACTGCCATCGTAGACAAACCAAACTCTATTCCAGCCGATCTGTTAAGGCGAAAGGAAAATAAATTTTGTCACATTTGTAACAGAATTGTTACCGAGAGGATGGTGGATTAAATGAACAACACAAACACAATATGTGAAAGAAAATATAAATTTATGAAATAAATTATTAATGAAAAATAATGATGTATCAACACAATAACTTATGCGTTCAACCCACAATTACACTCACAACCATTCACAATACATGAATAAATGAAATATTAATACAAAATAAAACACAGATACAAAGGAATCTCTTGGACTATACACAGATCCAAAGAACCTTTACAAAAGTTATATTAACGCAAGTATAAATCACGATAATAAACACATGCATCAAACTATACTATCGCACGTATGGATTGCGACAACTAGCACGAACATATACATGTATTTAATCAAGTTGCTAGCTTTTATTGAGAATCATGCAATGCCTTGAAATAATATTGCGATTTGAAGTAACCATGTAAATACAACAATGTATTCAATTGTACTACAATTGCAACACACATATGTGTCTCGACCCTGTATAACCGTACGATTCACCCACAGTTGAATCGCCGCCCAGTTTCCCCGAAGACCTAGGGTTGACTTAATACTTTTATCGGTCACTTGCCCTTCACGGATCCACCACAGTTATACGTACAGACAGCATACAACATCTACTAGAACTAACGTTCCTCAATACCCTAGATGTCGCCCCGGATGTTTACAACTCTAGACAGTTCCGACACTCGGACTTCTAGATTTCCGGATATTTACACGTCACGACAGATGTAGACGGACAGACAATCTGACAGACAGACAGTCAGATACTTCAATTCGATTGCACAATAAATCAGCAACAATTACAGCTACGATATCAGAGATGTTATCAGCCGACGTTATCAGAAATGTTTTCAGATGCGTTATCAGAGATGCTATCAGAGATGTTTTCAGATGCGTTATCAGCTACAATAAAGAAACCAGACTAATAATAGTTGTCTCAAAAAATAATCTAAACCTTAGATCACGCTATTGCATTTAAAGTCTAATAGTGACTAGTAATTCCAAATATTCACGTTTAAAATCTGCATTGCAATAAAGGCATCATTATATGAAAATGATAAACTGAATAAAATTCACAATAAAACGAAAAATAAATTTAACACTCACCCCTTTGGCTGGAGATTGAAAGACGAGCTATCTATCCCGTGATTAGATACTTTAGGTCCCGTAATATTGATCATAAATATTCTGCCTTATATACCCTCAAATAGGTGAACAGAAATCACGGCAAGATTACCGTGCACTACGTAAAACTAGTGTTCCGGATTTCATGTAATTCAAAATCAGGCACATGCAAATCGTTACACGCCGCTTACCTTGGGAAAAACCACTTATTCACCCCAGGTAATGCATGTACGACGAAACAAAGAAAATGGTGAGATTAGTTTGTAAATCAAGAAGAAAATAAATTTAATTTTCGCCTAATTCTGTGACAACATTAGTTACGTTTCTCTGATAATACAAACCTTATCACGCATTAGTAATGATTTAAACTACTGCTGTCACCAGATTCAGCCCTCCTGAAAATCCTCACATTTCGCTTTTACTGCTGATATAATAAATAGCCTTTACTATAGTATCTAGGGGAAAGAACTCTTAATACATACAGTTATTTCCCTTACTACTTGAGTGTTGCCCATATGTTGGATATTTATCAGCGTAAGAACGAGCGACATATCAACGCGGGCTGCATGAGGGTGACTGAAATGTGATCCGGTAAGTTTTCTTATATATTGATTTTTTAAGTGTGGTATTAGGCACAAATGCTCTGCCTAGCAGATAGACGACTAAAATAACTGATCCAATGCCTAGCAGATAGACGACTGAAATAACTGATAACTGAAATAACTAATAACTGAAATAACTGATAACTGAAATAACTAATAACTTAAATAACTAATCCAATGAGCACGATAATTAGCCTGAATTAGCCCGAAGTTCAAAAACGTGAGCAAGCAAAATAAAATTTGCCAGAAAAGATCTAGGAATTCATTTCAACCTCTACAAAGTTGGAAAATCTAGAGCGGAACCTACCTACATCAGCCCGGAAACAGTTACGTTGGAATGCAATAAATGCTGAGACTGCACTAACGACTGCCATAACTTGATACATTGAAATACGTAACAACTTTATTGGATCTTTGCAGAACGAATAACCCATCTTATCCAGGACGAAAGAGCTGGAGCTGAGATGTCGAACTTTTCATTTCTGAATTAAAAATAACTTAGATCTCCATCTTGACACCAGTTCGGTTGGTTCTAAGCTCTCACCGAATTCTGTAGACTATCGCGAGTTAAAAGCTCCGGATTGTATTGAGGTTTTACTACTTGACAACCAAGACCGGAAACATGTTCTTGGCAATAAAATCAGTCATAATTCATTATGAATGATACTGACCCATCCAGAGGAACCGTCGATAGATCGGACTGACCGAAAAAGCACGTATTTTCCTGATGATGCAGGGTGCGAAAGGAATAGTGGGAAATACGCTTATGAGAGAGGCAAACCAATGATGCTCTCAAAGCAGTTGAGGTGGTGCATAACTCTCAACATGTTAGAACCCACGATAGATTCGCCACATAGCCAATGCCTTCATTTGAAATAAATTAGTAAGAATGTCAAAGAGGTATTTGTTTTGTTCTATATTCTCTCTTTCTTGACGCAGTGAGCCCGAGCTAGTGGAATGATAACCTTTTATCGTGATGGGTGCTAATATCTTCATTTGTGTTGTATTGGAAGGTTAGCTATTTCGGTATTGATGCCTTAAGAGTAGGAATACATCCATCTTCGCACCACTTGGACAATTTTCCGCTTCATTTCATACGATTTCAAAGTGGCTAGCGTTCAGACCCATGCAATTTCCTCCACAACTTGTTTTTGAGAACCGCTTGATACTTAGGGATTGTTTCATAAGATCAATATATGTAGGTTCGAATAAAACTGGCTGTTTCAAGGTTCGGGTTCCTAACACAAACGGTACCAAATTAATGATCTTTGAACAAGAGATTTTAAAAATGTAATTGAA